>PVIW01000928.1:204825-367638 GCA_004026585.1 Noctilio leporinus | reverse complement strand
ACAGAAGGTACAAGGGTGCTGGCAGCCACACGAAGGTCACGGCCGCTGCGGCAAGTGCGGCCTCGCCTTGTTGGGGGAAAGTGTGGGTGGGGTGGGGCATGTTGACATGGGGTCCCCCCCCCCCTCAACGGACACCTCTCCCGAGCTGTTGCTGGGAAGGTGGTGGCGGGGTCGTGGGGACTTAGGGGGAGATAAAGCATGGGAGGGAGTTCTTCTCCCTTTTTCTAATAATATTAAGATTCCAGCCTCATCCGGGAACATTCGGGAGAAAAGCAGAAATCGGTAACGCAGCCGAAGGCTGGGAGACCTTCCGCGGGCGTTTCTTCCATCTTCGGGGAAGCGTCGGGTCTAGAGCTGAAGACCACCGCACGCTCTGTAGCTTAAAAACCTGGCAGTTCCGAGTCTCGGTGCTTTTTCACTTGGGTGGGGTGTGCAATTATGCCACAGCCAATACGGCTGTGTTCCTCTGACGGCGTCAGGATTGAACGGCAAGTTGCTTACGCACAGAGTGAGACGTCAACGTAGAACATTCCTCTGACGTGTATCCTGGCGGCTGGATCTGTCTGCGAACGTCAACCAGACGACGATTGTGCTCCGTGCAACCCTTGGGCACCGGCAACAGGGGGACCTTTCAGAAGAGGTGACTCAGGCCCTTGGAACCCAAAGGGACTGTCTTCCACGGTCACTGGGTCATCGAAGGAGACTGTCTGCCCCTGTGATCACTCACGGCGGGGTGTGGGCGCCGTACCCCACTTTTCAGGAGAGGGCTGCCCCACCTGCAGAAGGGGGCACGTCCCCCACTCTAGGAAGGACACTCCCGCGTTTCTTTCCATCCTGGGAGGCCCGGGCTGCAGCCTCTCCCCGGCGCCCGCACCCTGGTCCGTGGGCAGAACGTCCCGCCGGCGTGTTTCAGCGCGTGCAGCTCCGGCTGGAGACGGGCCTGCGTGACCAGAGGGCACGGTCTCCGCCCCCGCCGCCTCCGGCCCTGTCTTGGAAGCTCTGATTGTCGCCGGATGCTCCCCACGCCGCAGCCCGGGACGTGCTCGCGTGATCCGGGGCTCCGTTGGGGGATCTGGGGCGGGTTTAGGGGAGAGGCGAGGAGGCGAATTTTCCTGTCCCGCAGACTCGGTCTGTTTTTCCGTCTCCTAGAGGCCTGCCCGGAAGATGTGGTTGTGAGAAGCAGATGTTCCGAAACGCTGGGAGGCTTGGAGCTCGACAGCAAGAGCTCAGCAACGCGACACCCAGGGGGAGGCGGGTGCGGACCCTGGCGCCGCCTTTCTCCACGCGACTGTGGGCCCCTGGCCAGGAGCGGAGGCCCCCCACACCCTCTACGTTCAGCTCAGACTCCGTCCTCGGGCGAGAAACCACGCCGTTGCGTGGCGTGAGTCTGTGTAAGCTACGGGATTCGTTACGCGCTTTCCATCTTGAAGAAAGTCAAGCGGAGACCCAACTGTTGCTGCAGCGGATGCTGACGTTCGTCACCCGCGTCTCCAACACCAGGTGACCCGTCAGTCGTGGCTCTAGGAGCAAGCGATGCATGGCTTTCTGGTTTTCACCAGGAGTAAGTAAAGGGAGGCCCTTGGCTGGGTGTCCTGTGGTATTATAACGATAGAGTGACGATAATCATTTGTACCGGGGAACAGAGCAGCTGACACGACAGTCACCGAAGGGACCAAAGGCAAACTTCCAGCTTATGCACAATCTTTCCCTAGTCGGTCACTCTCTGAAAGTTGCTTGAGAAGTCCTTTAGAGCCGTATAAAATACGGCCAGGCCCTCAGAGCAGCTTGTGCCTGGGAATACTTATCAAAAAGCACCGCAGCACCCACGGCCAAGGTCAACAGCCAGCCCCCCTGCCCCTGACCTGCGCAGCCTCAGCCTTCCCTGTCCGCAGGCTCTTAGGCCAGAGGACTTGGGGCCCTTCTCACCAGCTGGTGAGGAAATCTGGGGTCTCTGCCTTTAAGCGATGTATCGAGATGAGGCTGGCTGTCCCCACGACACGGCACTGCCCCCCCCCCCCGGTCAAAATCCTGCAGCACTGCCCCGCTTCGCTCTGAAGAAAAGCGTCCCCGGGTTTTGTCTCTGGTCACCTCCCAGCCCTGGACCTCAGTCTCCTGTCCCCTGTCTTGCTCACCGCCCCACCCCCGCCCCCAGCCTCTTTGCAGGAATCCATCAGACCCGTTCTAGCTGGAACTGCCCCCCAGACTGAGAGTTGAGTTTTTATGTTGAATAGCCCACAAGGGTTTCCACAGTGTTCCCTCGCCACGTGGGGTGATCTTTCACTCTTCCTTCCACAGATGTGAGATACTATCAGAGGGGAGGGAAAATGAACCCTCCGGTCTCCGGAAGTGGATGGGATTCCTATAAGCACGTGAAGTCCAGTGGAGATTTCATGCCCCAATCTTTCTTCAAGCTCCCTCCCCCGCCTAAGCGCACACACGTGTTCAGGGGTCGGATGATGTCATTTAGCTAGAGGGGAAGGGACAGGTGTGCTCCCTGATGTGTTACAGGTGCCAAACGATGAAAACATAATTAGACGTCCGTTTTGCCTTTTGGAAGGCAAAACAATGGAAGTAATGAGATGGTTGCTCATTTTACCCGGGAGGACCTTGGCATTCCTGTTCAAGTGGCTGCGTCCTTCTCTGAGGCCAGAAGAAAGGGGGGAGAAAAGCCGTATAGGAACGTCAACGGGACCGTAGTTCACCCCTGTTTCCCTGGCTGCTCAAAGGTAAGCCTGCAGCGTCGGGAAGACCAGGAGCACCGTCCTGGCATTCGTGACCCGCGGAAGGTGTCCCGTCTGCACACCGACAAACGCCGGTCAGAAGGCGCTGCAGGAAGTACCGTGAAAGTAAAAGGTACAGGCCCCGCACCAGACTCACCGGGGAGCATGAAACTAAAACTCAAGCATCAGGGCTGGAAATTCAGGCATTTTCCAAAACGCCCATCCCCATTTCTCATCCGCTACCGCCGTCCGGTGGGAGCGGTCAACTCGAGCCGGAGAGGAGGGACACGTGTCGCGTCGGGAGGTGGTCTGCGTGTGACAGTGCGGACGGACGGCGGGCTCAGGACGCAGAGCACAGCCATCACACGTTGTGGAAAATCCCTGCCGGACACCGGCCGTGACAGACAGAAAGCAGAAGAACCCACTCCACAGCGGGGATCGCTGAGAAGCTGGCTTTCCAGATGAGAATGGAATACGCCAGCCATGACCCCTGCGGGGCCCCTGGGGTGTGCCGCACACCCGGGACACTTGAGGACTAGGAGAGGGAGAAAGACCTAGGATGCTGCAGCGGTGGCTGCGGCCAGGTGCCCAGAGATGAGGGCCAGGCCAGGGCGGCACAAGGGACAGGGTTAGAGGTCAGTAGGGCTGGCAGCGATGGTATGAAGACGGGATTTTTGTTCGTTGTTTTAGGTACAATGGCAAGAAACAAAGTCCTTTAAGCGTAGGAGTAAGGTATTGACCTCCCATTTCGAGAGAACTCTGGGCCGCATGCGGGGAAGGCAGGGGTGGACGCAGGTGAGCGCTGGTCCCAGGCACGAAGGCCTGGACCCGGATTGGCGCGAAGAGGTGGCCCGGTGGCCTCTCTCGGAGGTGACGCAGAGGGCGTTGCAGGCTGGGGCAGCCAGGAGGTTGGGGGTGGCCCGGGCCAAGGAGAGAGGACAGGAAGGGCATTCCTGCTGGAGGCGGGAGTCCTTCGGTCAAGTGTGAGAAGTGTGTGGGTTGTTCTAGAAAATCCACGAGGCAGCTCAGTTCTAAAATGAGGGTCCGGGAACAGGGCTGCTGGCCGAGAGCTAAGGGTGTGGTCAGAACGCCCCTGGGAGGGGAGAGGGGAGCCAAGGGGTCCAGGATCAGGCGGAGAGGGGGACCCACTCCAGGACCCCCAGGAGCAGAAAGCTGGGGGTGTCCTTCGAGGAGGCGACCTCGGGGACTCGTTCCGTGATGAGCGGAGCCCGGAGCCTGGTAAGAGTGGGGTGCAGATAGGGGGACGGGCAGGGCCACACCCTTGAAAAGAGGCTGAGTGAAGAGTGGGCGCTAGTTTCCTTCCAGACAATTCTTGACAGTTTGGAGGAAAAGGCCCTGTAACTATGCCGGCACAGCATTAAAAATGGTGAGTTCAAGCCTGACCTATTGACCTGGTGACACCATCAGCCATTCAGTCTCTGGACAGAACTCTTGTAGGCGAGGGGTGACCCCGTGTTCCCCAACGGGCCGCCGCCAGCACCACAGTCACTCCCGGGCAGGGCTGAGCGTCCCCGGCCCGGCTGCCCCCTGAAACTCTGAAAGCTGGATGTGTGAGTCTAAATTTCTGGACCTCGAGAGGCCAAAGCTGCAGAAAGACGCAGCATCGAACTACGTGGCACGTCCGACTTCCACATCAGGGTTCAGATGACACCTCAGCGGAGGGCTCGCTGGCCAGTGACGTGCCTGCAGGTGTCAGGACTCGGGGCCCAGGCAGCCCCACCCCCCAGTGACTCCCGGTCCCCCTCTGACACCCTCAACAGCCCCTCAGTGGCGTTGTTAAGGTACAATTGCTCCCACATGGCAGGGAAGCCCGGAGACCCTCAGCCACAGACATCAACTCCGCACGATGGTTTTCCTTAGCGCAGGCCCCCCAGCGCAAAGCTCTGGTTTTCCAACAGATCGGTCTTGACCGTTCACCTCGCCCACGGGGTTGCTAAAAATGGACGTGGTCCCTTTTAAATAAATGAGGCGTTTTCCTCAGACCAGAGGTGCTAAAGTTTTTGTGAGCGCACTTGGCAACGCTTCCCAAGGATATTTAAGTTCGCAGGCAGCGTTGAAATGAAAGATTTTGCCTCGTTTCCCTTGCCAGCAGATGGTTATTTCATGGCCGAGTATTCGAGGTGTAAGAGCAATGGAATTTACAGTTGAAAACCTTAAATCCGCCGTCAAACGGAACGTTCTCAACGGACCCCCTTTCTCTCCCAGGCCAGGGACGGCTGGCTCGGGAAGGAAAGTTGTCCCGCAGGCCTGGGAGGAGTGGGCGGCGGGGCCGGGGGTGCATTTCTCCAGGGTCCAGCGGTGTGACAAGGACCGGGCCGTGTGGCCGGGCCTAGGGGGACACCCAGCAAGACCACGACACTCCTTTCATCTGGGTGGATGTGGCTCCCACCTGGGTTTGCTCTGGAGGACATCATTGGTGGGGCTCAATTTAGGGCAGAATCCGAGATACTTCCTGGTCCTGCTTTCCACTTTACTTGGAGCGGAAAACACGGGTCTGGCTTCAGCTTCTCCAGATCTTGGAGCACCGTGAGGGGCACGATCCAAACCTCGCCGGACCCGCCCAGAACTTGAACATGCCTGTTGGTACCAGGTCATGTTAACCCTACAGTGGGCCCTTGAACAGCAGTGGTGTGTACGGCACGGGCCCACTTACACACGGATTGTTGTCCATAACACTGTCCATAAATTTTCTCCTCCTTCTGTCTTAATAAATTTTACCTCCGGCTCCCTTTATACAACGCAGCCTTCGATACATGTAACGTACAAAATGTGTTCACGGCCCATCCATGTTATCCAGAAGGCAGGTCAAGGTACTGACTCAGTGTGACTTATTTTCATTCTTTTTCCTCATGACAATTGAAGAATCCTTTCAATTCTTTTTCCTTGAAATATTTATCTTTCAATCAAGTACTCATTTAAATCCCAGATCTGAAGTTAAAATACATATTCTTGGCAAAGAAGAGTTGTTAAGTTACAGCACATGCAGAAAAAAACGTTAACGACTATAGTTAGTAAAAACAAAAAGTACATGGATGGGATTTTACTGTACTTCAACAAATATGTTCTATTTACTTAACTACTTTATTTCTTGGAAAGCATCTTAAAGTGTATTGATTGGGCTTACGGATTGCATTTGAAATGGTAATGCAATTATTCAAAAATAAACTACATTCATGTTACAACACCTTTTTCTCCAATACAGAAAATTCACCATTCAACAGGAGTATGCTGTTGTTCCTTGCTGAGATAGAGGAGGGAAGAAAAAATATTATCTTAGTAAATTCCTTATTATTATTATGATAGTTCACATACGAGGTAAGGAATTTATAGCAAGCAACACTCAGTATCCCATTTCTTGCCAATTCTGGGAATATAAAATCAGTTGTATCTGGAGATTTAAAGTCAAGTTGGAAAAAAGCCTCCAAAGCTAAGGGGCTGGTGACGTGGCCACCTGTGACAGGGTTCATATCAAACACTGTCTAACATGCAAATGAAGTAAGGCGACCCTGAAAGTAATTATGGAAATCAGTAATCATATACGATGCCTAATGACTAAATCATTATGTATTTAATGTGACAGGTTCTTCTGTCTTGATGAAAGCTATCCTCGACCGCGACTTAGGAAAATACGTTAGAAGGTCTACAAATGTATTTTATCCTCAATCTTCTCCTTCTTGAAGGACTGCAATCTCGACAGACAGCACCACGTTCCTACAACTGGAGCCAAAGAGGACGGTCTTGCTCTGCTGAATGTTTCATCAGCAAACACACTGCTGCACTGTGACGATTTCACGCAGATTCTGCTGGTTTTTAAATGACGCTTGAGACGTCGGGGCTGCTCATGGTGTTCTCGGGAAGTGACGAGATGGTAGCCACCACGCACTCGTGGAAGGAGGCGCTGACGTCACGTTTTGCGGGCGAACTTACCGGCAGTCACCAGCCCGGTCTGCCCTTCTCCTGACGAGAGGTCAGCTCAAACCCTCCGGAGGCGAACGCCACGGGCCCAAGACAGGTGGGGGCGCTTCCCTGTCGCCGCCCGGAACACGCTCCGCAGTCTCAGGGTCTCCCGGCTGTGACGAAAACGCTCTTGCTGGATGCTGTCCCGAGTCCAACGTGTAAAAACGTTTTTCGTGCCTCGTCATCAACGTTTCAAAAGTCAGACCATTATGTTCCTTGGTAGATTCTGGAGCGGGGGCGGGGTTGTCACCGAGGGCAAGTCACCAGGTCGCACAGACTCCGCCAGGTGAGAATGACGGCGCACGCTGAGTGTCCACGGGTGGGGGCTGGGGAAGGGGTGTGTGCAGGGACCCCCCCTCCCGCCCCGGGCTCCCCCGGGCACTGGTCCGCTCCCGGCCGCGCTCACCCCACACCTGCGTTCTGCGTTCCGCGGGTATTCACACCCTCCCCAAAGAGGAGAGAGAGCCTTTCTCTTCCAGTGCGGTCGCCCAAGTTTTCAAACACCCTGGTCTAATAAATATATCGAAACGATCTACTTTGGAAGAGAGTCGACCGTGGCTAGTTCGAATCTCAACGACGGATCTTGTCGTTTTTGCAACATCTGGAAGCTAGGATTCCTGGCTCCGCCCAAACCAAACAGCGGTCTCTCTGCGTGTCTCCTGCATGCAGGCGACGCCCGGCGGTGGCCTACAGATGAATTTCTCATCATGTTCCAGCATCACGGGTGTAAAAAAAAAAGAAACCAATTTCAGGCGATTTGTCATTGGAGACGGTGAAAATAGTTTGCATTAAGCAAAGAAACTGAGATGCGTCCCATGTGCTGTCAGGCCAGGGAGCTTAGGAAACTCCTGTAGAGCAGCGTGTGTGTGTTCAGGCAGTGGCGACGGGGCAGGGAGACCCCGGCTGTCCGTGGGGTGGGGGATCTGTCTGGAGACCCCGTGCCCCGCACCGGAGTCGCTTCCGTGGTGGAGGGCGTGTGTGCCCAGGGAGCGCAGGGCCGCCACGAGGAGCGGCCACTCGGGACCCGCAGGGCCTGATGACAGGATGTCGGGCTGCGGGCTGCCTTCTCCATCCCCCGAGTGCAGGGATGACGTGGTGACACTGCTCAGCGATGCTCGGAGCCTGAACACAGGAGGCATCGAGGCTGCCAGGAGATGGAGCAGGTAGAGATGTTCCCCTTTGTATTTATTTATTTGGAATTTAGGAAAATGAGGGACGTTACCTGATTAATGCTGAATAAACGCTAAAGTTGTGTTTCTCTTGACCAGCCTGGGCAGAAGCTTCCTCCCTGCCCTGCCACCTCTGGACAGACTCCTCTCAGGAGCATGGTGTCACCTTTTCTCCCGTCCTCAGGAAAAGGAAAACAGAGGATGGCAGACTGGATAATGTGTGATGGTAGAGGGACATTAGTTCCAGCGTGTTACTAAAATTCAGACTGGACGGGATGTCTCATTTTAAAATGAAAAGATGGAAATTTATCAAACACCCAACATTCTTAGGTTCAGAACATCTCTGAATGTAAACATAGTCAATACTCTATTGTACACGTATTTTTTCATCTTATAACCAACATGTAAAATGGGTTGATATGCAAATGACTATGAAGGGGACTGCTTAGTACATTATAGCAGACAAAAACCATCACTAACATTGGAAATACATGTACTTTTGCAGAAAAAAGAAAGGAATAAATAACACCTTTTGTTTTGATTTTTGCTAAATGAACCACATTAATCCTAGACTATACACATTTCGTACATGTACACTCACACTTACACCTTAAATGCTTCCATTAAAGCTTTTTTCAAGTGTTAAAGATCCTCATCATAAGTCATTGAGAATAAAACATAAGTGGTTCATCTCAAACTATGTTATCCAAAAAAACCCCGCAATTATTAAATTTTACTCAGTTGTTCTAGAAACTACAGTTTTCTAAGCGTTGTTGGTCTAATCGTCTAGAGAGGCTGAGGAATTAATGTTCCTTGTTCTTTCTAAATAGTGCTTTCAAACCAGATAATTTTGATCTTTGTCTCAGTCGGGTTTCATTTCTGTTTTCTGTTACCTCCATTTCACAAGGAAACAACCGGGTGGAAACCCGAGAAACACAGAAATCAGACCTCTGGGATCTGCAAAACCTGATCGAACCCCACTGCAGGGGGTCTGATGCGTAAATCCTCGGTGCAGCGCAGAGGTGACAGGTCCCTAAAGGTTCATAGTCGCATGGTTTTCCATTGTAAAAATACCAGTTCCACCCCCCCCCCCAAAAAATCTATAAATGCCTGGGCAGCACCACAGTCTGTGCTGGGGCAAATAAAATGAGAGTCAAGGTGAAAAACGCACGTGGAGTGTGTTGCACTTGCACAATTCTCATTCTTGATCACCTTGGGTATTTTGTCAAGCTGTGGTCGCAAGTCCCCCACTTCGTCTAACCCCCCAAAGCCCCTCCCGAGCAGCCTCTCTCTGATGCGGAAACCTGCCTCTAAGCCCAGGTGGCTGGTGGGGCAGGACTGTGCCCCCCGCCTGTCCGAGGCCAAAACTGGCCGGTCCTCGCCTTCCTAACTGGGGCTCCGTCAGGTCTATTTCTGCCTCTTTTGTTCTTTGCTTCCCACATCTTAAAACCAACCTCTGAGGGAATCTTGAGACATGCGAGGCAAGAAAAAGAAAGAAAATCATGTCTATTAGTTAAAGGGAAGGAATATATTGTGTAATTATGTGCTGTTTAGTCACAAAATGTTACAGGAAAAAATGAAATTGATCATAGGACTATCTAGTCTGACTGAGCAGCAGATCGAAAATAAAAAACAAACAAACGAAAAACCAAACCCTCTACCCAAACTGTAGAATGAACACCAACAGAAAACTGACAGGATCTTATTACTGGAGTTATTGAAAACCAGAAAAATTCCAGGGAGTGTGTGTGGAGGAGAACACTGGCCAAAGTTTCATATCTTTGACTTCTGTATATCATATTGTGCCCGGTTAAAACCAAAGGACAGAGCCTGTGAAAAGAGTATTCTAATTACCAGCCTTTAAAAATATTCAAGTGAAGCTATCCCGTGAATTTCAGGTAATTCTTTCTCCCCTTATTGTTATTCCAAGCGACGGCCTACATAGAATAAACAAAACTTAAGGAAAAGAGATTGGTAAGTTCAACCATCCGTTCCATCACCCCCCTTCTATTATTTTCACTTTCAATTGGAAGCTAGTCATCAATCACTTCCACAGCCCTATTTATGGCTGGTAAAACACAAGCCATGTGGGACAGGGCAGGGGCCACATGTGTGTTCCCTTCACAACGATTCATGAAGAAATGTTTCATCTTCGATACAACTAAGGAGCTTAGGGACAGAAACAGCCATCGGAGAGGCTCAAAGTTGATCGTTATACCAGGTTATGACGCCAAAAATTCCAATAGTGACGGAAAAGTTTCGGATTGAAAACTGGGAGGTAGAGGAAATCAAAGAACTGGAGGCTCAGTTTCACAAAGGCAATGCTTCTGGTGAATGAGAACAGAAGAATAAAGGACCCTCTGATTGTACAATGTCCTTATACCGAAGGCTGTCCTGACCTCTGCGTGAAAACAAGAAGCCCTTGAAAATGGAGCAGTTGCGAGGGACAATAAAATGACACAGCCTCTTTGGAAAACAGTTCGGGCAGTGCCTCAAAAGGTGAAATATGCTGTTACTATGTTTCAGTAACTTCCCTCCTTGATATGGTCTCCCAAGAGAACTGAAAGTGTGTATACGCCAAAACTTACACACGAGTATTCCTAACATTATTTATAGTAGCCAGAGTGGGGACAACTCAAATGCCCATCAACTGACAGATAAAAGGTGGTATGGCCACGCAACGGAATATTACTCAGCCATGAAAAGGAGTGGGGTACGGATACACGCTACCATATACACGGACCTTGAAAATATGCCAAGCGAAAGAAGCCAGCCACAAAAGGATGCATGTTGTTATGACTTCACTTACATGAAGTACCCATACCAGGGAGCTTAATAAAGGCAGAAATTAGATCAGTGGTTGCCAGGGGCTTGAGAGGCGGAGGTTGGAGTGACTACTGATCAGCATTGGGCTTCTTTGAGGGGGGTGATGAGAATAACCTGAAAAGGTACAAGTGATGACGAGTTGCCAAGCTCTGGGAATTCCTTAAATATGACTGAACTGTGCACTTGGAAACTACAGCCTGTACGCCCTTCAGTGGGAGGAGGAGGTCCTGTAAAATGACAGGGGCGGTTGGTGGCCACAGATCTTTGAACTTGATTCTTTCTTTTCCAAAAACGGAGGGTTGCAACCAGTAAGTGGTAGCGCTACTTTCACTTTCAACACCCCCAAATCCTGTTATGACTGGTGACACGTCTACCGTGAGCTACAAGGAACGTGGGTGGACATGGAGGAAGAATTCCTAGGGAGGAAACACGTGAAAAATGCGGAGACCCTAAGGCGGCAACTCATCCACTCGCTGTCTAGTCCTAGTTTAAAGGACAGGCATGCAGCCTTGGAGGAAAGGGGGGCTTTGGAGCACCAGCACCACTTTGGGGCAAGCGTTGGAAACCTCTGCTTGTCTTTTTTAGATT
Organism: Noctilio leporinus; assembly: GCA_004026585.1. Taxonomy (NCBI): domain Eukaryota; kingdom Metazoa; phylum Chordata; class Mammalia; order Chiroptera; family Noctilionidae; genus Noctilio; species Noctilio leporinus. Next base: position 356,357 of record PVIW01000928.1, on the reverse strand, counting down.
CTCTCCGATCACTGGCAGCATCCAGGACGATTTCCTTCATCCGCGCACACAACCCATCTCGACTCCGGGGCCCAGTCATCGGGTCACGTGTCCTGCCAAGAGCTGTGTTTATTTTCAATCAGCGACTGTTTATCTGGAGGCACCTTCGCGTCGCTGTTCTGATTTCTGCAAAGAGGGGGTAACGTGAAGTCTGGTTTTCTTTTCGCCGGGACCCCGAGCTGTGGGTGGGGCTGGAAGCCCACGTTCCCCGGGCAGCCTGATCAGGACAAGATGTCTCGCTCGGACCCGAGCCTGTTTGCAGCGAGCCGGAGGCTATAGGGGGCGAGGTGGGAAATCGATCGGTACGATAAAGAGGCGCACGGTGGGGCGCGAATGGGGAAACGGGTCCATCCAATCCCTTTAACACCAGAGACTCCAGAACGTTCTGGCCGAGTCGTTTGCACACGGGTTCGGGGGTCACCGTTCCGTCCGCAGTCCGGGCGGGGCGGGGGGAGCAGGAGCGCGACCCCCACCCTCTGCAGGGGCCCCGCCCGACCGCGCAAGGAAAGCGCGGCTGGAAACCACACGCAAGGCCGGTGGCCTGCAGCCCATCTGGGGGGGAGAAAGGGGTTCGCTGCTTCCCCCACCCGCTTCTTCAGCCGCAGGTCACCGCGTTCTCCTACTGGGAAAGGGTGAGGACCCCACTGCACCCCCACTTCGGGGAGGGGTCCGGGCAGATGGGCCCCGCGCGCAGCGCCACGTGTGCCGGGAGGAAGCCCTGGGTGGGAAACGAGGGGCCCCGGGCGAGGGTGACGGCGGCGCGGGGTGCACGCGGGCGGGGGAGCGGGACCCACAGGCGCTGCGCCCCGGGAGGCCGGGGGCTCCGGGACCCGGGCGGGTGGCGCACGTGCCTGGTTGGAAGTTGGGGCGGCAGAGGCGCAAAGTGCGAACTTGCCAGGGCGCCACGCTCGCCCCGTAGTGGAACACGATGTTCTTGACTGTGTTGCAAAAACCACTAAAATGCACAGTTTCCAATGGACGGAGCTTGGGGGGCCCAGGAGAAGCGAGTCTGTGGAGCCGCTCAGGGCGCTGAGCGCCGGCAGCGCGAGCGCCGCAGGGGTCCGCCCGGTTCGGGGTCCTTCCCGGTTCCGGGGTGAAGCGTCCCCCTCGCGTTATTAGGGGTGACTGTTCCCGAGGCCCCCACAGAGCCCCTGTCTTCCCAGCTCGAGAGAAACCTCGGGGCTGCAAGCAGCCCTGGACCCTCCATATTTTGTTTTGTGTTGCTTTAAAGATGTTTTTATTTACCTTCAGACAGAGGGGAAAGGAGGGGGAACGAGAGGGAGAGAAGCATCCTGTGTGGCTGCCTCTCAGGTGCCCCCAACTGGGGACCCAGCCTGCAACCCCTGCACGTGCCCGGACTGGGAATCGAACCTGTGACCCTTTGGTTCCCAGGCCGGTTCTCCATCCATGGAGCCCTTGCACAGCTGCCTCTCCCAACGTTTCTAAAACACTCGGTGACTCTTCTGTAATAACTCATTTTTGTTCACAGTTATCACTGAGGTGCATTTTAGAGGATTTGTACAAGGAAATACAAATTAGCACAAACATTTACATGTATGGAAATGTATAAACTCAAAGCACCTGGCCATTTTCCCCAAACCCCCCGCTTTCTCACAGCTGATGGGGTCACTCCAACTGTCCTCACCAACCCCATGGTCACCAGAAATGTTTCTGCAGGTGGGCTCTTTGACACATAATCCCAGATTTTGAGAAAAGTTGCAGTCGGATTCCAGCTGAGGGTCATTCTCTGTCATGCCTGACCGGTGCTTCTCACTGTCAGGGTCACCAACATCAAAGAAAGTCCAGGGGACAGCTCAGACACACAGGGCCTGAGAGAGGACAGGGCAATGTAACGCGGTGTCATGGATGGCACCCCCAAACAGGAAAAGGGTATTAGGTTAAAATAAAAAAAAAAAAAAAGAACTGAAGGAAATCTGAACAAAGTATGGATGGATTTTAGCTAGTAGCATGTATTATTATTACCTGAAATAAGTTAATATTAGTTCCTTCGTTGTAATAAGTGCATCAGACTAATTTAAGAAATTAATAATAGGGGAAGCTGGTGTGAGTTACACGGGAACTCTTTGTACTATCTTCATAAAGTTCCCCCCAATTGAAAATAGTTCTAAATCTACTTAAGAAAAATACTTCATGGGCTTAGTTTATTTCCAGGATGCAAGGGCAGTTCAATATTAGGAAATCTGTTCATCTAATTCATGACATCAATAACGCCAAGAAGAAAAAGTCATATAGTCGCTTCTAAATATGCAGAAAAACATGACACCCCTCCGCATCTCTTTACGTTGAAGCATGTCAAGAATTATCGACGGGGTGCAGAATCCACAACGCAAGGAAAAATGTACCACTCAGCCACGAAGGCGAAGGAACCAGTCAGAACATGGGCAAGGGATTTGAACAGAGATTTCTGTGAAAGATGTAAAGATGGCCCTACATACATGTTCGTGATGTATGTAGGCGGAGAAACTGCCTCCACATCATTACCCAAAGGAAGACTAAACTTAAGGGTTGAGGCCTTGTTATTCACTTGGGTGTGTGTGTACGTGTGTGTATCTGCCGTGGGTGTGTTTCCTTCCAAAGAGAAGGGCTTAGTTTCTCTTTGGGAAGCTCCAGCTCTGGGAAAATGTATGGAAAAGGGTGTCACCTCAAAGGTCTTGAGTACCATGGGTTCCGTACCCCCAGCCGTGACGGGGCTGGGCCACCCTGGCCCCTCTCCCCAGCCTTGACCTGGCTGTGCCCAGCCACCATCGTCCGCATGGAAGGAACCTAGTGCCTTTGCTGTCTGAGTGACCCTTTCTTTCAAGGGCATGTGGTGACATGTGCCCTGTGACCTCAGCTCCCAGGTGGCCCACAGGACCCGCCAGGACATCCGGTCACCCGCAGACTTTTCCGAAGTGCTGGTTCCCCCAGAAATGCACAGGGCTCTTGGCCGCACACTCTTAACGAGGCCACCCCAGCTGTTGCACACCCACTCGATCGTGCTTCCCCCATCGACACGCACATCTAACGAGTTCACGTGGGTGTACACCCATCCTTGCCAGCACCCGTGATCTCAGGACTTGATGATAGCCGTCCCGACACGCTCAGGTCTTCACGTTTGTACGCCGTGGCGCTCACCCTTGGCGTTCGTCCTCTAAAGCCAAAGGGAAAGAGGTCAGCCGCTCACGAAGCGAAAGCGTCCGCGCAGATGCCAAAATTCTAAAATAACGAGCAAATCGAATCCAGACACGCGCCCACGCGGTAACGCCGTGACCACCTTGCGTTGCTTGCAGACGTGCCAGGTGGCTCCACGGAGGATGACGGTGAGCACAGTTCCCTGGAAGGCGACGTTCCGAGGAAAAGGTCCGCGCTGGTCTCAGCCGAGGCAGAGAAAAAGCCTTGGTTAAAATTCAGCTTCACACGCCCGGCCAGGCACACGGGGCACCAGGGACCGACTGCATTCGCCAGGGAACCCTGGGCTAAAGGCGGCCGACAGCCGCCGGACGGCGTTCCTGCCTGCGGAAGCCGAGCGAGCGGCCTGGGCCCCTTGTCACGGGCTGGACTTCTGTCCCTCTGCTCTTGCTTCTCCTCCACCCTCGGCCCCACCCGGGCCTCCGGAAGCCCAGATTTATCCCTCGCTCCGCGGAGAAGGACAGCCCTCTCCAAGGAATCTGACTCCATTTTCTATTTTCTTCGCCGTTGCCGGTGTTCTTCGCCTGGGCTGACCAACGCCACGCTTCCTGACGCCGTGTTGCTTGTTCCTCTCCCTGTTCTGTAAGAACCTGACGTGGAATGGAGCGCCCAGAGACGCTTTTAAAATGCTTTTTCATTGCCCGTCCGCTCGCTACACCTGGTGCTAGTTAACCGAGGCAGGGTCTTACCGAGCAGGAAAAAAAAAAAAAAGAAAAAAATTAAAGTATGATTTTGAAAATTTGAGTCCACTTAAATCCTCAGGTTACACCTAATTGCAGAGGCTTAATGACCATTTGTCTCCCCTGGTGGAAAAGAAACAGCGAGAAGCCCAGGGAAGCCAGAACGAGGATGTCCGGAGCGGAGAGTTTTCGCTCAATTTCTCTGAACCCCACCCCTCCACCCTCGGACCGTCTTGCAGGCAGATCATATAAATCATTTATTTCCTGGCATCCCCTAGACTAAATCATGGGGGGATCGGGTGTCCGTTTTAGGGTGGGTTTTCATAACTGTTTTGGAATCTGCAGACACATTTTAGACAGGGAGGTGCTTCTCTATGTCCAGAGGCAAGTAGGAAACAATTATTTATTGAAGAATTAGGAGTAGTGCTAGGAGTCCTTTTCTAAAAGCCCTCGGTACCTGATTTTGTCATCCGCAGAAAGGTTCTGCATGTGATGACTGTAACATCCTCCATGTTACAAAAGTCCTTATTTTACTTGAAATGGTGCCCTGTCACTGGGACCTCTTTGTAGAAAACGTAGAGGGCGTTGGTGTGTTTCATGCCGTCTCCCTCCTCAGCAGGACAGAGGTGCGAGCAAACCCGACGTCCCCCCGCGCCCCTCGCGTGGCTGGGAGAGCCAGGGGTCCCCCTGGGTGAGCCCCAATGAGCTGGGTGGAGAGGTCAGATCAAACCTGGGTTTCAGAAGCTCCCCAGTGGTGAGAAAAGGTGGTCATGGGAATAAAAATGCAGGCAGTGGACGCAATTCAAGTTAACCAGGGTTTATGGGACACCCCCACCCGCCACGCCCTTGGGCTGCGGGGGTGACCGAGGGCAGCCTGGCCCCTGCTCGCGGGGACCTCTGCACGCGTGCTCCTTGGTGGGCGTCCCCCTGGGCCCGGCAGGTTCCGTTCCACACGGCGCTGAGGATCTGTCAGGAGGCACGTCCACCCGACCAACCGTGTAAGACCTCAGTCTTCGTACCAAGTAGCCCAGGTGTCTCCGCGCATCTTGGCTCCTGTCGCTGCTTCATGCGTCAGTTCATCACAGACGAAGGTTTTCCTTGACCGAGGTACTGCGAGGGTAGCATTCTATGCATCAGCCCCTCGCCTTTTCTGCCTTGCGACGAGGCTGCGTGTGATCCGGAGAGAGAAGGACTCTAAAGCAATGCGTTCCTGTTGGAAGTGCATGTGCGTGCGTGCATGCGTGTGTGTGCGTGTGGACTGGGGAGAGGTCTGAATCGGTGCCGGGAGTGAAAATTGCATTTCTGCTTTAAAAAACTTTTTTTTTTTTAGTTTTTGCCTTGCTCCCTTTCCAGCAAGTCCTGGCATGGACACCCGGTGAGGTTTCCCAGTTCCGTCTAGTCCGGGGCGTTGCGCGCGCTGGAATTGGCAGCTCCTGCTGTCTGACACATCTTGGAACCCGTGCTGAGCCAGCCAGCGAGGCCCGGGCGCCGAGTCCAGGCTGGGCCCGGAGTCCAGGCTGGGCCCCGGCCCGCCGTTGCCGGCGCCTCCGTGGCGCGCACGGGGCTCGGGGCAGCGGGGCCCTGCCAGCCCGGCCCCTCCGGAGACGCCGCGTCCAACAGCCAACCTGAGGCAGCTCCTTTGAGTGGAAACGTGGCCCAAACGATCTTGTGAACAAGGGAAGAGCAACGGCAGTGCTGACTTACGCTGACGCGGCACCTGGACTCCTGGACGCTCATCCGTGCGTCCGCGTGCGCTGCCCGGGCTGTCGTGTGTTCCAGATGTTCGGGCAGCTTTTCCCGGATCGTGTCATCCACGGGGCGCGAGGGGCGTGCCCGCCTCTGCTGGCTTTCATGCGAGAAGCATCAGAACGGAGGCACAGTGTGAGTGTGTTCAAGACAAAAGGCTCCTGCACACAAGGAGGTGGAAATGAGAGGCTCAGAAGGTGTGGGCCGTCCCTGCCATCATCACCGGCCTCATTGGCGACTTTGACTCAGGAGCTGGGCCTCCTAGGCAGTGCCGCCTGCAGCCGGCAAGCCATGTGCAGCCCCGCCAGCCACCCTGGTGCCAAGGGTTGCCACGCGGGGTGGCCAGGTACTGTTGGCAGGGCGCGGTGTGCGACCAGCGCCCAACAGGGCGGGTTGCAGCTCAGGCAGGCGGACCTGGGACACCGGAGAGGGGACCCTGACCCGCCTCGGCTCCTTCTCCCCAACCTCTCCAACAGATGAATGGCTCTTTGTCTCCCAAAGAGAAAACGAGTCAGGAGGCAGGGAAACGCTGGGTGGATTCCTGCCACCCTTTCCCCCCAGAGAGAGTCTGGAAAGGTTTCCGTCCTGTGAAATCAGGAGGAGTAGGAAATTCATGCGCAGTCCTGTATGCATTTTGGGAACTCTGCGTATTGGTTTACTGCGCGGAGCTCATTTTGGTCGGTGATGATGAGTGCCTATTAGTCAATTTCAGTGAGGGTGTTTGAATTTATGTTCTGCAAGTCATAACAGGAACTCTGATTCAGTCACGAATTCTGTGAAATGTTATTTATAATCAAGCTGTGGGCTAGCCATGTGACACAGGGAGATGGCTGTTCAACACGCGCTAATCCTCTGTTTTGTCTGCAAAAGTTCCATCATGTAAATCTATTCTTTTAAAATATATATATAACAATGTCATTGTGTCTAGGACATTTATTTTCGTATGCCAATGAATGTGGTAAGCCTCACCAAACCTGTCGTATAAGCTTATGTCCTTTGACCTGCCGGACGTTAAGTCATGTTTAATTTCTAGAAAACAACCTGTATATGCACAGTTGATTAAAACCCACTATAATGTTATTGTTGGGGCATAAAATGAACACTTTTAATAGTCTTTCAAAGTTACAACGAGTGCTATGTTCTTGTATTTCTTACAAACATGATATAATTATATATATATGTGAATGAAATTAACTCAAGAAAAAGTTGAGCAAAGTTTTTGGCGTAGGCTGATGTGTTTCCTAATTAAAATGAAATTTTTCCCAGTAAGCATATACAACCATTAATTAATACAACACCATGATGTAAGTCTATTATTTCCTACATTCTATTCTACACACTTGTATTTTTGTTGTATTACTTGTACGGTCATGGCTAATAAGCAAAGTTTATTGAAGGGTTCTAGGCAAACTTTGATTTCTTTTTTCCTTTTAGCATTCACTCATAGATTCTATTCATGAAACGAAGGGATTTTTGAATTGTTATACACTAGAAATATTCTTAAGAAATTGTATTTGCCCGCCAGTTTCGGTTGCCTTTTTTCTGATCTGATGGAGCAGAGGGGCGTTGAGAACCAGGTCTGCAGTTTTGCCACCGTGGGGAGCAGGGAGCAGAGGGGCTGCGGGAGGGTGGGCAAGGGGGGAGCCCCAGCTCAGTTACAGGGCGAAGGGGAAGACATGCAAGTGAAGAAACTGCGAAATCAGGCAACGTGGCATTCATAGTTGGAGAACCCATCCTGCTAGAGTCACCTAGAAGCCCGGAGGAGGTCATGGGAAGGTTTCAAAACGGTGCCCCCAGGATGTCTAGTCAGTGGGCTGAGGCCAAACCTGAAGGAGACGCCAAAGCCAATGCCACACAGCCTGCAGCCGCCACATGGGAGTGGGGACAAGTCGTGGGGGGGGGGGGGGCAACGGAGGTGACCGCATCTGCAGGGACAGGGTCAGCTGGCAAAGTAAACAAACACTTAAAAATAAGAAGCAATAATTACAAATTTACCTCTGTTTGGCTATGAAACAAATGAATTCATAACTTACAACCAATTAAATGGCCATTCGAGATCAAGGAATATGAATATATATATACATATATATAATGATCAAGGGTAATAGGTAATATTCTATATCATATATAATGCACAACAGAATGTGAGCTAAGGTACATCTCACCCCATCTTTACCCCCTCATCTGCTGATGGACACGGAGATCATGCCCCCAGGTTGACTATCGTCAGGAATGCTGCAGGAACACAGGGGTGCACACACCCCTTGAGACCGGTGTTCCCATTTGCTCTGGGGGAACGGCCAGGAGTGGGATTGCTGGGTGGTGAGGCAGTTCCATTTTCCATTTTTTGAGGAAACTCTGTGCAGTTTTCCACAGCGGCTGCCCTATTTCCATCGCCACTAAGAACGCATGAGGGCTCCCTTCCCTCCATATCCTCGCCAGCACTTGGCACTTTTTGCTCTGATCACAGGCATCCTGCCGGGCCCGAGGGGCACGTGTCAGTGAGGGAGGGAGGGGTGTGAGGACAAGGGAAAGAAGGCGGCAGCCTGCAAGGATGGTACATCAACAGTCCGTGCGTAGCTTTCAATCCGACTCAAACGGAAAAATGTACAAGCGAGATTTTTAAGACGCAAAAATAACAGTAATTTTAAGTGGTTTTTGTTTTTGTTTTTTGTTTTTGGGCCTTAGGCTTGGCAAATGACAATTCCAAGAACGGAGAAACACTTGCAGGTCAAGGAAAGCCGTGTACCCTAAGCGAATTTTCACATAAACAGGATGAGACGCACTGGCGACACGGAGCAGAACCAGGAGCCTCATGGTTTTGGGATGCTGTTAGGGTCACAGCTCTGCTCTTGGAGGCAGGTTTAAGAGCTGCTGATGGGGGTGAAGAAACCTCAGAGTTAAGGAGAATACAAGTGTAAAAATAACATGTTCTAATTATTTTTACAGTTATTTTTGTCTCCTTGAATCAATGGAAAAACACAAGCTTTCTTTGTGAAACGCTATATCTGACCAATTTACTAGTATTAAAATAACTGTTCAATGTGGAGTCTTTAGAAATGGAGTGTTAAGTATTTATTTAGCTCCATTGATGAGAAATTATTCTTTTGTTCTCAAAAAATAAAAGAACAAGATATGGATATAAAATAGTCTAAGAAAGAATTCTACCCCAGACTTCATTATTTTGCTTCACTCGTGTACTGATTTCACATTTTTTTTTTGAAGTACAGAGATTGCACTGAAATTTTATTCTGAAACACCACAGTAATAAAGTAGCATTAAATACCAAGCAAGACAAATTTATGAGAAGTTAGTTTCAGATTTTAGTTTCTTCATGCATTAAATCATCAGTGGTCTCTGATAATTATGAAATGAGTCTGAATAATTTTTGCTGGATTATATGGGTGTTATTTTTAATTGTGTTGATCTTCATGACTTATCATCATAAAAATAACGAATACAAACTGTTACATGGGAAACATCACGGCAAAAAGTATTTAAAAAATCATTCAATTTAAGTAAACACAGCTCAAAAGGAAATTAATACCTTTGCTTGAAATGGGAGGAGTTATTATATAGTCTAAGAACATGGTTAGTTTCTATCTGGTTATATAGTGAGGTGTAAAAAGCCAAATGTAGAGATAAATATTTCTCAAATCAGTGTAATTATTATATTTATACCTGGTTTTATATAGTTTATTAAGACTGTTAGTAAGCAGCACACATAATCTCATTAAACATGGTTTGAGGCTATTAGCTGAAAAAATTCTATGACCCACAAAGTCACATTTTTAGTGCTTTGCATCAATGTAACGCTCTCAAAAGTCTAGGTTTTACTTGCCAGGATTTGTCCTCTTTATAACAATCCAGTGATTTGCTTCTCCCTTCTAGCAAATCGCTCTAAAGTTTCTATTTTCTCAGACTATAAAATGATCTGAACTGTACTAATTGAAAGAGAGCAATTTTTCTGTCCCTTTCATCTTTGGACCAGAATAAAACGTTTGAAACATTAACATATGTTATTTTTCTTTCTTGATCTTGTCTACGGGGAAATTATAACAAGTCTGAATGTAAATGAAGAGAAATAATTTCCTGGTTTTATTTTTCTTAAAAAATCCCACTTCTTGGACTTCCTTTTCCAGTTAGGTTATGGAGAGTCCCAAGAGATAATCGCTCCCATCCCGAAACGCAAAAGTTAGATCATCTATAAAATCCTATCATTTTCTAAACTCTATCAGGTAGTTTAAGAAGCAAAGAAAGGTAACTAAGCCGATTCCCAGGACATAATTCACTCTTACTAGGAAAGAGAAGATGATGACCACATATCTGTAGAGGAGCAGCAACAAGGGAAAGGAAGTCCGTCACAGGTGGGGTTGGGTAGAATGAGCAGAACTTCCAACGCACATGAGTGTGTGACTGAGAGCCTGGACGCCTAGCGGCTCCCAGGCACACGGAAGTGTGAACCCACCGCCAATACTCTTGTCTTGGCCAAATGAGCCAATGGAGCTTGTTTTCCAAGGATTGGAACCAGACCTTGGAAAGGTCCAAGGGGTATGAAACTGCCCGTTTTGGACACCAGGTAGTTGTCAAGTGTGACACCGCAGCCCGATGAAAGAAGAGGATAGGCCAGCAGACCTGAGCAAAATTCAGGGTTCACTCGTTTTTCCCATCTCAAATATAACACGTGAAAGTGGTGGTTTTGACAGAGGAGCTGAATTTCTGAAGGATTTGGGAGTGTATAAAAATATAGGACAAGAAGGGCACAAAGAGTGGGGAAGAGAAATGGAATGAGCTGTCATTAAGTTCTTACAATGGTCGTAAAATAGTATAAAATAGTGTATTATCTGATATATAGTAGATAATATATAACATGTATAATGGAAAGTATATTATTTGAAGTAGAAATAGTATATCATTTAAAGGTAGCCTGGAATAAGTTAGAGGTATATATTATAATTATAGAGTAACATAAAATAGCATAAAGAGACCTATCTAGAAGTCAAGTTGAGACATAAAACTGGGACATACAAAAGGGCGTATGTCACCTAAATGATCCCAGGTAGGACAGCACAAAGACAGAAAGGACAAATCGAATTTTAAAAGAGAAGGCAAAGTGATAGCAATGCTACATGAAATGTAAATGGACCAGTCATTTCAACTTAAAGGTGGAGATTCCCAGGCTCAATACAGGCACAAAAGCCAAATAGATGCTATTTATGAGAAAGTATTTAGGTAGAGACTGCAGCAGACAGGGTCCCAAGGCAGTACTATGAGTTCCTGCCTCCTGGTGTCCATGAGCACGTGTGATCCCCACTTCTTGACTGTGGGTGGTGGTTTGCGTGAAACCATAGAACAAGCAAAGATGACAGAGTGCATAGACGGTGGGGCATACAGAAGATTTGAAAACACTAGCAATGAATTTTACATAACTGATATTTATAGATAATAAGTAGGTATTTTCAGTAGCATTTCCTAATGGACATGAACCATTCACCATATTACATATTATAACAGGTGATGAACCACAAAGGGACCTCGTACTGAAACCTGATGTTACAAAAAAAGAAAAACAAAAACATGTCAGTATTGTTTCAAAGGATGGAAGACATACAGAGTATGCTTCCTTCTTACAATGGTAATTAATTGGAAATTATAAATAATAAATTACCTATAACATCTTCAAATACTTTTAAATTAAGTGTCACCTTTCAAAATAACCCATGGGCCAAAGAAAAATTTGTACAGTTAACAGGAAGACACTTTGAACTAATTATAACTAAATGGTAATGAAATCATACAGAAAATATATGGGATGAAGTTAAGGTAGTGTTTTGTAAAAGTTATCCTTTTAAATGGCTATGCTATAAATAAGAAGGTGTAAAATCACGACGGGTATTTCTACCTTAAAGAGTAAAAGCACTAAAAAAGAAAACAAAAAAGAATAAAAGCAAAAAAAAAAAAATTCCCCAGCAAATTAAATGAAAGGCCAGTGGAAGAAAGAAACAATAGCATTGAAACATAAAACAAACAACTGAAGAAAACCAATAACTCAAATGTTTCTCTGAAAAATAATGTAATCGTTACATTTCTGGCAAGACTGACAAAAACTCCTACTATCAAGAATGAATTAAGGGATCTCTATAGACATTAAAAGACGAGTAAGGGAATATTATAAACAACTCTATACTAGTGGATTTTGCAACATGCCTGAAATGAAAAAAGCCTCTGAAAGATACAAATTACTGAAAGATATGAAAAAGAAATGGAAAATATGAATAGCCCTGCATGTTGTAAATAAGTTAAATTTGTTATTAAATATTTTTTCTAAAAAACAAACAAACAAACAAAAACCCTACAGGACCAAATGATTTTACTGGTAAGTTCTTCCAAACTTTTGAGAAAGAAACACTGCCAATCTTGAATACACTCTTTCATGACAGAGAAGGGGGTACATTGTGCACCTTACTTTCTAGATAAGCCTTAATATACCAAATCAGATACAGATATTATAAAGAATTACTGACCAATATTACTTATAAATACATATGCAAAAATCCTTCATGAAATACTAGCAAATCAAACCCAGCAGTCCATGAAGAGATCATAGTACATCATTTCAAGTTGGACCCAGCCCAGGAATGCAAGGCTGGTCGAGCATTTAAATATCAGTCATTGAAATCTACCACCTTCCCGGAACTAAAACCAACCATATGATCATTTCAAGAAATAACCGGACAGGTCACAGCTGCAAATGTGCCCACGGAAATCAAAGCGTAGGTAGCATCTCAGAACTTTGGGGGCCCTGCTGAATGATGCTCAGTCCCTCAGATTAGAACCAAGGCAGCAGAAGGAATGAGACAGTGGACCCGAGGAGGTCACTCCAGTGAGGCAATGGTCACGTGGCTGATTTCCACGGACGAATGACTAAGGGTGGACCGATGGCCCAAATTCCAGATGATGTCCAATACACTGATGTACTGTGAGGCCCAGGGACTCCACCTCATTTCTAAGTCAAAATCAATCCCTCAATCAATCTCTCTCTCTCCGTCACACAGACACACAGACACACGTCACTCGGGTCAGGAATCACTGTTTGTCCAGAAAAGCCAAGGGGACCCCTGCAACGTTCAGCAGAACCACGGAGCAGTGGCTGATGGCAAACGGGCCGCGAGTCCGCACACAGTGGGGCTGCAGACCCGGGCAGCGCCCCTCAGCCCGGCGCGGAGAAGGGCCCTCCGCCGGCTGGGAGCGCGGAGCACCTGCCGGCCAGCAGCTCTGCTGTTGAACCCCCACTGCCCAGCTGCCACCCCCGCTGCCCCGGCCACCTGCGTGCACAGTCCTCTCCCCTGAGTTCCCTTATCAGAGGCTCCCTTTACGTGTGTCGCCGAATTTCTTAAGACCCAGGAGCGCGCGGCTCTTCCCCGGACCTCCGAGCACCACGGACACGCCGCCCGGAGTTACATGAGGCAGGAAAAATCCAAGGACTGTGTTCAAGGGGCTAAATAAAGCACAGGGCTGCCTTTTTGCCTAAAGAAGCGTCCAGTACGGTCACTGTTCTGTCCCTACGTTTTCCCCTTGGGGGAGCCGAGGCTCTCAGGCCGCCTCTGCTGAACCCACATCTCCCAGAGAGGCAGGAGAGGCCGATGCTACGAAACCAGGGAGGCGGGGACCGGCGGGCACCCGCCGTGGGGCTCCAGGAGACGGAACACTGACACCGTTGCCAGAAAAGGCGCACATTTGCGCGTCACCATAAACGGGCTCTGCTTTCAGCTCTGAGACCAATCACCTTCCTGAGACTCTGTTTCTTCCAAGACAGAAAAGCGATGGATGGATCCCTCTGTCACTCAAGTGAAGTGAGGTTTTCAGGGAAACTCAAAACAGCCTGCTTTTCACCGTCCCCCCCCAAGATGTGATTCAGAAGCGAGGGCAGGACCCTGGCTCCCCGCCTACGTCCACGAAGCGTTCGTGACGCCCCAGAGTGAGCTCAGAGGGGGCCGAACAGCGACCGCAACCCTGACTCGGTGTCACGCGCCTGACCTGGCGCCCCACGTGCCCCGGGTCCTCACACCATTCTCCAAGTACAGAGGCAACAGCTGGCGGTTTCCCGTGGACACCTGCGTGCCAGATGTGCCGCCCACGGGTGGCCGCTCCGCCGAGCGGGGCAGTGGCGTGCGGGGAGCCGGAGGGAGAGACCACTCACGCCCCTCCGGCTCCTCCTGCCCCGGCGCCCCGTCCCCTCCCCACGCCGGGTCCACGGAGCAGCTCCCAGTCCACAGCCGCAAGCCACGTCTTTTCTCCACGGGCAAGAACTGGGATCAGCGGGGGCGTTTTACATTGGTGTTTTATCCTAAAATATGGGCAGCGATCACTGGCGAGGCATCACGCTTCATTTTTTTCTGTTGGGTCAGCCGTTGGCAAGAGAACAAATAGATCATTTGACATCCTCATGACTCCCCTCCAAGTCTCTTGAAGTGATTAGGCCATGTCTATTTTTAAACATTATTTAATAGAAAGAAACAGTTTTTCATGTTCGATGAGGCGTGCTCACTGTTACACGTCTGTGCTTCGGGCCGGGAGGGAGAGTCACAGGGCAGATGGACACTGGAAACGGAAAGATGAAAGAGAACCACCGCAGGAGCTCAAGGTCAGGCGTGCGAGGCCAGGTGTGTGGGACCTACAGGCAGGACATCCAGAGGACACGCAGCTCCGCGGCCAGGCCCCCAGCCGGCTGCCGGTAATTCGCTGGGGTTACCCCAGACGCTACCTTCACCCCTCTCCTATCACAGGACCCCGCGAGTCCACGGCGGTCCTGGGACCAAATCCACGCGCTCAGTTTTAAACACGCTGCAACTCGCGTGTCAAAGGCACTTAGGCAACGCCACGAGCCACGTCCCATGGAGGTTCCAGCGATGGGCCTAGTGTTGAAAGAGAAACACGACATGTATCAGGAATACGATACTAACAGAAACAAACATGTACTGAACGCAGTGCCAGGCCCCAGTCGGAGCACTTTACACGGACCGTGTCAGTTAGCGTTCAGGTGGGAGGTGCAAATACTGGAAGTTTGAAGGTGAAGGGGTGGGAAGGCTGAGAGCGGTGACCTGGGACACTGTCCCGGGCGGAGCCGGCCGCCTGTATGGAACACGTGCCAGCTCACCTGGAGGGTGTGCGCTTGCCTTACCAGCATGTGGCAGGTTTTGCTTCTTCATGTTCATGACGTACAAATTTTGTCCGAGTGACAGCTGACCCAGGCAGAAAGCGGTTGCCTCCCAGCTCTTTATACCGATTTATTTTTTCTTCACTCGAACGTAACACCCGTAGGATCCTGTTAGATTCGAGTTCCTGATCCTCACGCTGGCGTGGATAGACACACCGAAGTATTTAGTTAAAGGTCACCCGTCATTTCTTTTTTAATTACATTTTATTGTTGTATTACATCCATCCCCTCTTTGTTCCCCTCCGTCCCCCTCCCCACCCACCCATTCCCCCCAAAGTCAATCCCACCTGTTGTCCATGTCCATGGTTCCTTTCTACTAGGTTCTTGTCTAAGCTGCTCCCCTTTCTTGCCTCTGCCTCCCCCCTCCCCCCAACCCCTTTCCTCCTGACCACTGAAGGCCTATTCACTGTATTCATATATTTGGTTCTGTTTTGCTTGTTGTTAGTTTTGTTCATTATTGTCCCATAATGGGTGAGATCATATGGTATTTGCCCTTCACTGACTGGCTTATTTCACTAAGCATAATACTCTCCAGTTCCATCCATGTTGTTGCAAAGGGTAGGAGTTTCTTCTTTCTTTCTGCTCTATAGAATTCCATTGTGTAAATGTACCAAAGTTTTTTGATCCAATCATCCACTGATGGGCACTTAGGCTGTTTCCAGCACTTGGCTATTGTAAATAGTGCTGCTATGAACATAGGTGTGCATAGGTTCTTATGAATTGGTGTTTCAGGATTCTTTGGGTATAGTCCAAGTAGTAGAAATGCTGGATCAAAAGGCAGTTCCATTTTCAGTTTTTTGAGGAAACCCCATGCTGTTTTCCACAGTGGCTGCACCAGCCTGCATTCCCACCAACAGCGCACGAGGGTTCCCTCCGTCATTTCATTTTTGAAGAGTGACATTTAACCAAAGAAATCTGCACACGTGTGCGCATGATTCATTGCTTGTCAGAACGATGCAGGCATCAGGACTTGGTGGAAGTACATGCTGAAATCCTCACGATCGGAGCAGAGATCAGACCTTTCCAGCCGTTTCAGTCGACCATGTGACCATCCCCATGGCTACCTCACTGTCTTGTAAGCTCAAGTGGAATCCTTTCTGGGCCAAATCGAATACAATATTTTCAGATGAGCCGCCAGTCTCCAACGATACGCCGGTTGGCCTCTCGTGTGATGCTTGTAAATCTGACCTAAAATACGTGCGAACCACCACCAAGCAGCAGTCACACTCTGAAACTCAGAACCCACCGAGGAAAATTGGCACAGTGCAGAGCCCAGTGTTCTTCCTGACAGCTGCTCAGGCACACACATGGGATCCGGAAAAAATGCCTTATTTTAGGTTTGCATTCTTATCCTCCCCAGCACGGGACACACCTGCTCTGGTCCTCGCAGGTGGTGAGACCCTGGATGCGGGACAGGTGTCTCAGGGTTCCGCAGGCATCCGTGGCTGGGCACAAGCCCCAGGATTTCCAATTTACGGGCACGGGGTGGGCCCTGAGGATGTGTCTCTGTAACAAGTCCCCAGGGGATGCAGAGGGGACCCCACCGTGAGAAGCGCTGGTTTGAGGTGTTGGGACCCCCTCCTGGGGTCCAAAGGGAAATAGCTGATTGAGTTTATTCTTGGTGACCTGGTATTGGAAACTTGGCATTTGCGGGTCATGGAAATTTGAACCTACCATTCAGCGAAAGAATTCTATCTTTCTAGATGGATAGGGTCGATTTGAACCCTGGCTTTGCAGGAGGGTTAGCGGATTACACTTGCTGTATGCTAGTTTGCTCACCTGAAAATGACTGCAATATCATC
Organism: Noctilio leporinus; assembly: GCA_004026585.1. Classification (NCBI taxonomy): domain Eukaryota; kingdom Metazoa; phylum Chordata; class Mammalia; order Chiroptera; family Noctilionidae; genus Noctilio; species Noctilio leporinus. The sequence continues at coordinate 339,684 of PVIW01000928.1, read as the reverse complement.
TCATTCGAAGAGTTGTTCTGCAATGAACATGTGTCAAGTGCACAGCACCAAGCATACATTTAAAAATAAGCAAATAAGGTCCTGGCTGGTGACACAGTGAATAAGGTGCCTACCTGCGAACCCAAAGGTCTCTGGTTCGATTCCCAGCCAGGGCACATAACCAGGTTGCAAGCCAGGTCTCCAGCCAGGTCCGTGGCTGGAGGCAGGTGAAAGGCAACCATACATGGATGTCTCTCTCCCGCTCTGCCTCTCTCCCTTCCTCTCTCTCTAAAAATAATAAAACATTTTAAAAAATTAAAAAAATGTCTAAAATAAGCAAATATATTACTACGTAGAAAACCCACCTAAAAACTATTTTAGTGTAACCAGTTTTCTTTGCAAGCCTCTGAATTTTGTGCTGTGGGGGCTGAATCATCATTTCCTTCCCACCACGAAGGAGCTTAGCAGAAACAGAGCCAAGTGTCTGTCCTGAACTCCGAAGGTCTTCTCACTTCTGAAAATCAGGACCTTTCCTATCAGCCAAAAGATCTACCCTAAGTTCATCAAGTAGAAATATTTGACTAAAAAGGAAGAATTGTACAATTGACCAAGCTCATTTCTAAGCCGGTCTGTCTGAAATAAAAACAATTCTGAAGGTGGAACCGAACACCCGTCTGCTGGAGACAGTGTCCACGGGACCACAGCATTTGACAACCGTGATCCGAACGGTAAGTTCCCGCCTCTGGACTAGGCTTAGTTGCAAACATTGGTTGATGAAAAGACTCAGCATCTGTCCTGATTTCGCCTGCTTTGGAATCCCTTGCTCGAAGCACGTAGGGAACAACCCACAACCCCTGAATACGACTGAACAAGCCAGCGACTGGGGAATGAGCTGGATCTGTGTGTCTCGGGTGGGGACACCGGCAGCTGGAGCAGCAAGGGGCAGAACACCCAGGATGGAGGAGTCAGACTTGTCCTTTTCTGCCATCAACATGGTTACTGCAGACGGGCACCGGGTCCTCCCGCCGAAGCGTGGTCACGTATCTTCAGAGTTCAGGGGACAGGCAGCACACACACCAGGTCTGGGTGCGGAGAGACGGGCATGCTTTCTAAGAACGTCTGTTTTCTAACAGTCACGGTTGTCACCATAACCATGATTAATGGGCTTCTTGTCACCAACAAGCCTTTTCCTTCTGCGACGGCGGCAGAGATGAATAGCGACAAGGCTTCATCATTCTGTGAAGGCACGATTTTCAACTGCGACCCTTCGGATGAAAGAAAGGGGTTGGCTGAATTATGGATGAGCTGCAATTCAACCAATATTGTTTTTCCTAATAATGACTCTTCAAGTGTCAGCCATGTTTTTCTTCCTGCACCGGAACTGTATTTCTCGGAAGTGACAGTAAATGATATTTTTTCCTATTCACTTCAACCAGGAGGTGCTAAATCACTCAAACAAAAACCTACACATGTCAGCACACACATGTTTTTCTTGCTCCTTTCCCAGTTGTCATTGGAACCGATTTGTTTTGGTCACAAACAGCTTGCTTCTGCCTAATCATGACTAGTACATGTGATGAAGTTACTTTAAGACTTTTCAGCTTCGAATATAAGAAAAAGATCAAGAGATGCGTTTTTATTACTTACATTTGGGAAGATGTATTTTATCAACAGTAAGAGAATCTCTGTCCTCAGGTCCCAAGTCATCCTGTGTGGCTGGGACAAAGGACCAACTGACCTTCATGTCACCCATGCAATGAACCCTTTTCGTACTATTTTATTTGAAGTTTAGTTGAATATAGTTTTTTCATGTTTAATATCTTAATATTTGGGCTTTTTTTTTTCTTAATTGGAATATCATAATGTCAAAGAAATAACCAATCACCTTCTAGGGTTTAGTAAACTAAACTAAACATGGTCATTCTCTTCCCTTTAACTCATTAAATATTCTACAATACTTTTCCATGGAAAAGTATCTAGAAGAAAGACTGCTAGGTCTAAGATATTTTCCAATCTAAGCACCCATATCTAATAGTCACCACCAGTTCCTTGGGCACAACTGTTCCTGTCATCTTCTGGCTGCAGGGAGCTCATCACCTAGTAGGGCTGCAGGGTAGGACCAGTTTCCATGGAGTCCTAGCATGTTTCGCTGGTTTTCTAAGGCCAGGCAGTGAAAGAACAGGCAGGATATAAAGTTTTAGGTTATTTTCTTGATGAAAAAAGTGCTGCTACATCGTGGGTTTGATGTGTACGCTGTTGAGAAATCCAATGCCAATGTGATTTCCTTTCTTTTGCAGCTGACTTGGTTTTGGGGCCTGGAGCCGCCAGCCATCACGTCCGCCTTTGAAGGGTCTTTTTCAAGACCCGAGTAGTTGGGTCAATTTTCCCCACAACGTGAGTGTTTGTACCTTTAAGTGTCTGCATTTATACTTTGACTCGTTTCTGGAAATTTTTCTTCAATCTGGTTTTAAGTGTCAGAGCGACTCCGCCTTTACGTTTTTTCACCTTCAGGTTTTCTAACTATGGAAGGGTTGGATCTTCTTTTCCTGTCTTGACATCAATCGCATTCTCCCTGATTATCTTACCTCTTCTGTTTTATTACCATTTTCGTGTCTGTCTTCATGCCTTTTCTTAAAAACTCTGCCTTGATTCTCCGAGCAAATCCATTCTCTCCTGGGCATCATCTAATTCAGCATAATTTTTAATATGCATTTTCTAGTTATGCTGTTCTTTTCCCCTTCAGCTCAATCAACACTTATTTGCCATTTCCCTGTTTTCCTGTTTTTTTTTTTTTTTTATTCTGACAATATCTGACTCCAGACTTTTTTATGTGTAACAACTCCTGCTCAAGTACTCTGATTCCGTTTCCATTTTCTTTTGTCTCTGGATTAGGATGGAAAGTCCACTTCATATCAGCCAAAATGTTTTGTCTCATTTCCTGTGTTCCAGGATAATTTTTGTTTGACTAGCACCTGCCAGCAGCTCCGTACTTCATAAAGTCTTGTTTTCCTAGATCAGCAACGAGGCCGGGCACAAAGCGGGGTGAGGTCTTACTCACGGCACCTGGGACTTCTGCGTTGAGAATACCCTCCGCTGGTCCCTTACTGAACTGCACGGTCCCCAAGACACTTGTTTTCCAGCTCAGAAGGGACGGTATGGGTTTCTTCCGTGGTTTTCTTTTGTTTCTTTAGGGTACGTAATTTCCAAGTTTTGCTTCCTTCTTGTCCTTTATCACAAAGACATGAGGGCATCCCCTCTCCCAAATCCCCCTTTCTTCCCCAGGCTACAGCCACAGGGGGAATCCTCCTTTGTTGAGTCTTTTCTAACAATACCAAGTGTTTCAATGCACCGGGTCTCAGCCTGGGTCCTAGCCGCCCACTCAGGGTGAAACTTTCCCTTTCTGAGCATGACCTTGTCAATATCTGGTAGATGCTTGACTTTCCTACCCACTTTCCCACCCAGTCTTGGCTATTATTATTATTATTATTATTATTTTGGACCTGGTGTGGGTGGGTTTTAAAGATGGCTTATGGATTTAGGTGTTCATCTGTGCTTATATGTAACGTGAAGTGTTAGTAGGCTTTGATCCAACACTTGCTTTTGCAGTGCCTGGGTCATAACCCATCAACGGACTTACACAATCCGTTGAGCGATTTCTGGAGTATTTGGAGGATACCTGGAAAGGTTTAAATTCAAGCAGTTTCCAATAGCCCGTAGGAATCTAACAACTTTTCCTCGTTTTCTGGGTGAATACAATTTTCTGCCTAGAAACTTGTTTGAATGCCCCATCTACAGCCCCATCTGTACTTGCTTATATTAAAATGTTCATCAAGAGATTTCGTGGGCTGTCTTCCATTACCCGCACCCCATCTGGTGCCCAAATTTAATTGTGCCCTTCTACAAATTAGTAAGATGGCCCTTGTCTAATGTTTTATATGCGGTCGCATTTTGTTTTGTGATCATAAATGAAAACCATAAGCAAAATCTGGTAGGGATTAAAGAAAAACCCCTGAGGACAAACATCAGAAACAAAGAGAAGAGTTTGTGAGGCTGAAACTTGGCAGTGTCCGTCCAGGGCCACCTCGGGGTGCCGTGAAGCCTTGAAGCCGCCCTGCCCACCAGGTGTCCCAGCTGGTGTCTTGACGACTCGCAGACAAGTGGCTCACTTTTTCCTAAATAAAGCAAAACCACTCAGTCCTGAGAGCTGAGGAATCATCATGGATTTCTCGCACTGGTCATGAACTCGTAGGAGTTTGGGGTAGAGATCTACGCTTTCCTTTCTTCATTGGGTGGTTTCATATAGTCTCTATTTTTCGACATGTGAAAATATCAAAAAAGATTCTGTATTTGATAGACCTGACCCAGCTGAGAATGGCGCTACGTGTAAAATAATGACATTTTATACTTCCAGCACGTAGGCACCAACACCTTCAAGGATTTCATTTCTCTTAAATGCTGTCTATTGAAAATCCAGGCCCTGGTTGGTGGCTCAGTGGATAAGGCGCCAGCCTGTGAACCCAAAGGTTGCAGGTTCGATCCCCAGCCAGGGCACATAACCAGGTCTCCAGCCAGGTCTCCAGCCAGGTCCGTAGCTGGAGGCAGGTGAAAGGCAACCATACATGGATGTTTCTCTCCCTCTCTGCCTCTCTCCCTTCTCTTCTCTCTAAAACTAATAAATAAGATCTTTTTAAAAAAGAAAGACAATCCAAATTTTTCCCCTCAATGCCTTAATGTCAACTATGTCACATAGCAACACTAACTCTATGCGTAATGTACCTGGTAAATTTCTAAAAATGGAAAATTGCCAATATATTCATTAGACTTCATACTGCTCATGACAACACCACCCCCAATATGACAGTACACAGCCCAGCAGCCAACACTAATGACGGTTCGTTACCACGGCGCTCCAAAGAGGACCTAGTCAGATCTCAGGGTTTCCACTGCTTTGGTTTTGAGAGTCCCATGTTGGGAAGTCTGCTTGAATCACAGGTGTCCACAGGACTCCAGGGGTGAGGAGTGGGGGTGCAGGGACGGGGTTTCGCTTGGGCTGGGGCACAGGGACACCACCAGTACACACGGGAAAGCTTTTCTGTTACCTGTGTCGTTCTGACTATAAAAATCATTTTTCTGTCCCTTGATTCTCTTACGTCGCGTTTGCTCATGGGCAAGGACTCATAGCTGTTTAGGGGCTTTTCCACGACCATGGGAACAGAACCAAGTAGGTGTTGAAATGCTTCGCAGCTGCTAATTCCTTGAACTGCACACGCGCACGCGCATGTGTTCACAGTTACTTGAGCGTCACTGAATTATCGCATCGGGTGCCAAGTGCCGGGATCAAAGTCTGCACATATTTTAATTAGTGCCGTCTTTACCACACGGGGTGGGCGCGGTTACTGACATGCTACATATGGGAGGAAACCGAGGCACAGGGTGGCTGCACGGTGACAGACAGGATCAAACCCACGTGGTCTCTTCCAGTCTGTTCCTCAGTCCAGGCGCGGGGAGCTCATCTGACTAGCGGCTGAGGCGTCCGTGGTAGAAACAAAGTAGCAAACAATAGAACATGTGAAGTCGTGTAGGTCACACCACACGCATGTGGCATGAGCAGCGTGGCAGGTGTGCTGGGATGCTCTGCCATTGGAAGCCACGTGCAGCCCCCGCCCCCCTCACCTAGTGCACAAAGCCCTCCTTTCTTCCCACGTGTCACACGCATGTGGCATGAGCAGCGTGGCTGGGATTCTCTGCCATTGGAAGCCACGTGCAGCCCCCCTCACCTAGTTCACAAAGCCCTGCCTTTCTTCCCACGTGTCTCACCTAGAGATGGGGCCCCGGCACGTGGGCCTCTCTGGAGGCACGGCTGAGCGGGACACCTCTGTGCAGGACACACTCAGCGGGTCATGGCTGAGTGGGCGACACTGGAGACTTGCCCAGGAGCCGGATGTGTCTTGAGGGAGAGGTGTTAATGACATGTTGCATCTGATGGAGGTGGGGCACGAGAGGACACACGCGTGGGGCCACCTTCCAGAGGTGGTGGTAGGTGAAGAGACAGCTGTCCCCTGCAGACCAGCCGGGCAGGGCAGCCGGGCAGCCGGAAGTCCATGAGGCTGACCTGGCCCAGCCGGACCAGAGTCTGTCAAACAGATGGAACTCCCCGATAAACCCTGTATGACAGGACACGTGCGAAAATTATGAACGGGCCTGTCCCCTTGTCCATATGTCACATAGTCCCAGAGTGGACAGCTGCGGCTCTTCGAGGGTGGGCGTCATGCTCCAGGGGAAGGCAGGCTGCGGGGATGTCCCACTGCTGCTCCAGGAACGGGGCGCCCCTGAGTTCCGAGGGAGCAGGTCAGGTCACGGGAGCCACGTGCCACGGAGAGGTGGCCCGGCGGGGCTGGGGCGAAGGGTTCTGTGAGAAGGAAAGCTGACTTCTGTGGGTGCAGGGAGAAGCCCCGCGCCAAGTGCGGGTCACAACGTCTGTCCCCTGCCAGCACTGATGGTATCCCACACCCTGGTGTTCGGGGACCAGCGGTGTCACAGACACGTTTCTGTGTCCCTTGCTTCATGGTGATGGCTTGGTTCCTGTTCACAAAACTTTGTTGTTATTCCTGAAATCAGCATTTTTATGCCACACTGACTTGGAACATAAATACACTTGGAGGGGCAGTGCCCCTTGTTTCCATAGCAACAAATGAAAAGTCAATACTGGTCACTTAAGCGTTTCCTTCCTCCGTGCACCTGTTAGCCCTGTCACTCCCACCTGCACCCCAAGGAGAGAGGGGATCAGACGGCCGCTCCCGGTGGCAGGTAGGTTCATGAGGGGAGATGGGCTGAACCAGACTGGGGGGAACCTGAGCCCATCGGCAGTTGGGGCGGATGCTGAGCCTGGGAGCCACAGGAGAGCGTGGTGGCCGTAGAAAACCCAGCTGGCAGCCAGACGGAAGGTCCGGAAAGTTCTGTGGTCGCTCAGTCCCCAGCATGAGGCGCAAAGCAACTGAGGCAGTTGGATAAATGACGTCACGATACCCTAGGCCCTCCCCGCCCTCCATGTCTGTGTCCAATGCTTGAACAAGGTCTCTAAACTCGAGGCTGATGTGCAAGTTTGCATTTCAAAAAATCCATCACGAAAACGTAAGTGGTATTATCAAGAACATAATAAAAGCCCAACTTTACTATAAACGTCTCTTCTTCGAGATGAGGCATTTCCAGATTCTGTGGCTTGTTCCTGGTCTTCCTACTGACATGGCCAGGGGTGTGTTCATTGGAGGGTTGGGGGCTGTGTCTTCTCTGATCCCCACAGCCTGAGACAATTCACCCTCTGGGAACGCCGAGACCACTCCTCTCTGTTGTTCGCGGGGCATTCTGCACAGCGTTTTCTGTTTGCCTCCACAGGACAGAGCTGGGAGTGGGAGCTCCTGTGCGTGGTCACTCAAAGTTATGCAAATTCACCACGTGCGCTATGATTCATAGAATTCATTTGCACCTGACCCTTCACCGTTTCTTGCTGCGATCGAAAGGTTGGTCCTTCTCAAACTGCCAGTCCATGAGAAACAGATTATTTCTATCTTGGCAACTTAGTTCTACATGGAGAGTGAAGACATTTTTTTTTCAATGACGGGACTGGTAAAATCACGACCCGATCAGCTGCCATATTCAATAAGCCTTAGCAGCAGAGGCTCCCTGGCTAACCTGCTGATCCCAGCGTTCCCAATCTGCGGAGCTGAACGTCTGATGCTCTTCACAGAGGTCTGATTGCTGAGGCCCAGGCGCTGGGGAATGTTTTCCGGCCTCATCGGGCAAGTTTAGCCAACACAACAAAGAGTACGTGGGAAGCGGTGACCTTTTCTCTTCCCACTTGCTCCCCCACCCACCCAGCGCACCGGCCTCGACCCGGGTGGGCGAGCTCACGCGCAGCTGTTCCTTGGAGCCGCGCTGGTTCTGAGCTCTCAGGACTCCGACACCAGCGCGCGGCCTGACAAATGCGTTTGTCCTCCGTAATGACGGAACAGATGCTCGTGAGTGTGGTCGGGTTATTGCAGTTTGGGGAAACCATCCATTTAAACACCCCCTGCTGTGCACACACGACACACACAAGGCAAGATTCTAGCAGCAAAAACATGCGGAAGACTCTGCCTTGTCCTCAAGGACTTACCTGGTTGGAGAGCCAGTACAGCTCTCGATTTATAGTCATGGGGTCCGTACCATGCGTCAGATCGATGCGGGCAAGGGACAAAAGGCCGTGATGCTGCTATAAAGGCTGCGACCATGAACAGATGGGAGCATCAGGAAAGCCTCTGGGAAAGACTGTGAAGGAATTACCCAGTGCCAAAGCCAATGCTGTCGGTGGGCTTTCTTTTTAAATTGTAAGTAGTTTCCTACTCAAACAAAAACACACAGGACGGAGAACACAGAGCAAGATGAGCTTTTTTTTTTAACCCCCTGTGATTTCTACTGTCTTATCTTCCCTCCTTTGCACCGCTGGTTGGGGCAGGGGCGAGAAAGACTTCAAGTTAATACACAGGTGAAGATAAAAAGCCTCCAACGAGGGAAAAAGGAGAAATTCCAGGTTCAATAAAGGCACAATTTAACAATCAAGTTTGCTCTGCAGTAGCAGGTCTGAAAGAGGGAGGGAAGAGAAAGAACAACCCATGTGTTCTTAGTGCGTTTATATAACCCGATCTTAATTTCGGGAACGTCTCCTGAGGGCCATGAGGCAGTGCCCGCCGGCTGCCCCCCGCCCAGGGTTTTCTGGGTTTTCCCACATTTTGTCTAGTCTCCAAAGTCACTCCTCTTTGGGGGACTATTACTCATGCAGTGCTTTCTGGGTGGATGTGGAGAACGAATACGTGAAAAAGTTCCCAGCATGCTGGGTGACCTGCTTTGGAGAGTTATTTCCTTAGTGGTTGCTTTTCTTTTTTAAAGTAAACTACTATTCTGCTATTTAGCAATCCCTTCCTTCCTTATTTCTCGATCATCAGGTGCAATGACGAAGCTCCTAAGTCTGGAAAGTTTCTTGACGTCCACGCAGAAATTTTTTTCCTGTTTTGAAGTTTATGGAAGGAAAGAATTACATTCACTGTCCCTGAAATGCCCTGACAGTGAAAACACTCTCCCGACTAACAACTCAGGAGAAGCTGAGTGAGGACTGCAGCACATGGTTCGAGGGTAAACAATGAAGTGGACCGTTAGGTTTTCTGACTGCTTCCCTCTGTCTCCCTCGTGGGCGCCATGGCTCAGGCCGTGCTAAGTGTGGTTTTTGCCGTTTGGATGATCCGCTAAACTTGGCACCAAGTTACAAAAACAAAGAAACGTTTTTTCTGTCTCCTGAGGGTCAAGGGAGTTTGAAAGACCATAGATGATGATTATTCTACTACGGGTGCGCCAAACTGTGAAGGAAGATGCTTAACATTTATTTGTTGTTAATTCGTTTCAATGGAAATGAGTGGAGGTATCCCATTTTATTGATCTGCCTTGCTAATGTCACCAAGAAATACTGCCTCACTTGATCACAGCCCTGGCTGGATGGCTTGGTTGGCTGGAACACCATGCGTACAGCAAAAGGGTTGCGGGTTTGATTCCTGGTCAGGGCATGTTCAGGAGGCAACTGATGGACGGTACCCCACCCCCAAATCAATACACATGTCGTCAGGCGAAGATTTTAAAGATGGGATCATAAACAGGATGACAAAGTGAAGTTCTCACAATCTCGATGCGCATCCAACAAGTTGGCATCCAGTCAACTGTATTTTGCTTCGGAAATCACAGAGAAGTCGGCATGTTTTTCCTTCGCACCAGGAGGGCCGAGTTTCCTGCACAGACAGACGACGCACCCCGATGCTGCCCGCCAGAGGGCACGGGCGCTGCTACCAGTGTCCCCGCAGACCACCGGGTCCAGGGTGCTGTGAACCCGAGGAAAACCGATTTGTCTCCAGCAAGAAGACAAAAATATCATTTTCTGACAACTTACACGCACACAACTTAAGGATAACATATTAAATCATCGATATAATAGAATAGACGCTTGGGGGGGTGTCTAGGTATGTCATAAAATACGGTAGGAAACACTCCATTTCTCGAATTCGCTACACGGGCGCTCACTAGACTATAACGTAACATTAATTTACTGAAGTTGCTTCCCCCCCACTCCTGCTCCGTCACACGCTCTCGGGGGCTGCGTGGGGAACAGTTGAGGTGGTATATTTGGGTGACGTCTACACGGCCTGCGGTTACTCGGAGTGGAATTCTTTCTCAAATAAGGTTTCGCAAGCTGGCACGTGGCTGTGCTGGGCTGAGGTTCGGGCCTGGCTGACCGGAGGCGCTAACCACCTGGCTCAGCGCCAGGTCACCTTTCATACCCTCGTGACCAGCCCAGGCGTCTGACTCCTCAACCCCAGGACAGGTCTTCTCTTCCCAGCCACGGGGCGGCGCAGACCCGTGAGGCAGCTGCACGCCTGGCTCCAAGTCAACCCCTGTCACACACACAGTTTCACCCGGACGGCTGTCCAGCAAACACGTAGAAGACCATCCCGCTCCGGTGCCATCACCTGGGTACGGCGTCTGCTACCCCCCGCCCCCCATGTTCCTGGGGCCAGAGGCGCGGGAGAACCTCTCTTAATTGAGCGACGGATTAATTAGCACCTTCCTGCCTCCACCAGGGAGGGAGGGATGAGAGAGTATTGCTGTGCTCATAAGCCCGCACGTGTCCTATTTTAGACGGTTTTCCACGGGGGGACTACAAATCCCGGAGACAAGAAAATGCACCTGTCGGATCTCCTCGCCGTGCGCAGTGCTAAGTGGGTCAGCCCACCCGTCTCCACGTGCTCTTCTGCGTGATGAGGACTGAGGTCTTCCCCGCCGTGCATGGCCCCTCTCCAAATCCACGGTGCGCCGGATGAGGAGGGTATCTCGGTACACGGGGCGACAGGCGGGCCTACGTCTCTTCCCTGTTTGCCAGTTCTCTTCACTAACCAGCTTCAGTTCACGTGTCCCCGTTAAAAAACAACCTCTCCTGGACCAGCAGTGTAGGTGGTAAATATCTACACGTCCAGAGAACTATACACTCACGGAAAAGAATGAATATGTTATTCTCATTATATACATTTTATAGGCGAAGTGAGCCCTCTGACACTGGACCATAAAAAAGGTACAGAGTGACAGGGAACTTATCGAACGGAGCCAGTCCTGGCTGGAAGGATGCCGTCCACAGAATGTGCCCCCCGTACCCCAGTCATGGGTTGTAATGGCTGCAAGGATGGCCCCGGGCCGTGGGGCATGATGGGACTGTTAATGATTTAAGAGACAGGAGCCGGTCATCAGCAATCAAGCTTCATACCACTTTGAAAATGACTTGGACCCCAGTGAAATGTTGCCAAATCTACTTAGAGTATATTTATTATTAACCGACATGCATGTATTTCTTAGACATCATTTTTTTCTGACCAGAGAGCTACAGAGCTCAGGGCTGCATAGTCTCCTCAACACGGATCGATTATCCAATAAATTTCCTACCATGGCGAGCATCGCTGCTCTGGTTACCCCTGGGTCCCACCAGGACGCGGTTAGATGAAGAAATCCTCCGAGTGTCCTGAACTCCGAGCGGTCAACACGCCGGCACCTCTGACTGGAAATGCGTCACGGTCACGTCCCAGCAGAGGTGGGGTGACACACCCCTGTGTTTCCTCCGAGCGTGGTCGCTGCCCCAGAGGGTCTCTTTATCCCACCGTATCCCAGGTGGAATACCCAAAATAAAACAACAAGAATCCGTCCAATCCCTGCGGTATACTGCAGGCCAACATTTCTCCTTCATTTGGGTAGAGAAACGTCAAGTTTGGTTCTCACCCGCATGCTAACAATTGCATTCAGAAGCAGAGGGGACCCGGAACCCTTCCCGCGGGGCGCGGGGCACAAAGCTGTACTCACCCCCAGCACTGTCTTGTCTGAAGTGTCAACATGGCTAAGGTGGAGAAACCCATTTTTAAAAAGCTTTAGTCGTAAGATACAGAAAGTAAATCAAAATGAATGTAGGCAACAGAATTCTTCCATTGCGGTGATAGAGTACACATACCCCTAACCTTAATTTTTTTTTAAATAGTTACTCATTTAAAGTGTTTGCACTGTCGTTATATTGTTCAGTGAATAAAAACGTCAACATGGAAAATGTCATCCGTCGTGGCTGACCAGTCAGAGGGCTGAGAAAGGCTCACTACCTCGTGCTTCTTCCAGGAGGGCAACTCTCCAGGAACCTCATTTTTGGGCCCCTCCCTCCGTCGGCGGGGCCACCAGTCCTTGATGCCGCGCCTGCCTCCTCCCTGCTGTGCCCAGGGTTCTTCCCAGTTAGCCAGTGACTCCAGGCTGACCACACGGCCTGCCGTCCTTCCTCCGTGAGTGACGCACCGTGGTCAGTTCAGCAATGGAAAGAAGTCTGGGGCGGGGGGAGCTGACCTCACCCACAGGGGCGGCCCCCAGGTGACCACTTTGGGTAGAGCCAGGTCCCTCTGCCCTCTGACTTCAGGTGGGTCCAGCCCGGTTGGGGGGCAACCACTGATCAGAGGGTGGCAGGTCCTATGGGACTGCTCCCTCCTGTCTCCTCCTTCTCAGCTCTGAGGACAGCGGTGTCCCCCGGGCAGCCACACCTCTCTAACCGTCCGCTCGCTAACCTTCCTGAGGGCATCTGCCGTGACCGCGCCGGAGTAGGGACGTCAGGGTTCAGCCCCCAAGGGTCGGGGGCCTCACACTCCGAGTGCAGCCCACCCTACGGTCCGCAAGGACCCGGCCAGGAAAGAACTCTGTTCCCACGTCCCCTGAGCAGACCCTCACCAGCCTCCTCCGGGCGCACGGTAGCTGCCATGATGAGCGCGTAAGGACGCACGCCGAGGCAGGGCCTGCACCCCTCGACACGGAAAGCGATCAACGACACGCAGGCGTTTTTCAAGGTGGAATGAGCCCTCCCACGGCCACGGGTCCTGAAGGACGACGGAGACTCGCCCCTGCTTTGCAGAAGGAACCGGAGACTCCTGCGGGGTGCGGGGTCCAGGGAGGCCAACCAAACGCGTTAGCAGCCAATCGGGAGCCCGTACCCCGTCTCTCACACTGGCCAAGGGTTCCCCCCTCTTCGCTGAGGGAGCGACACCGGGTCCCAGGAGAGACACCGGGAAGGCCCCTCAGCGACCAGGGGACGTCCCACCTGTGCGCTGCTCGGATCAGTCAGCAACGGGTAACGTCCCCACCCCCACCAAGTGGACTGGGTGGAGGGTTCCCTCCGGCTCATGCACTTATGTTCCTTTCCAACGTTGGCATAAATTCAGCAACTTGGAGATTTCGTTTCCACCTGCTGCTTTGCCCTGAGGTCATTTGTGACGGGAATGGGACTCAGGTGGCCTCCAACGCCTCCCAAGCCGCACAGGATGTCCCCCCTCTTCTTTGTCTCCCTTAAACGAAAGCGTGTGTCTTTGCACCAACCGCCGGAGAGATTTTTCCCAAGACTCTTTTACGCTGATGGTTTCCAGCCACACCAGAGGCAGAAGTGCCGGACGCTTTCAGGAGAGCTGCCCCCGCCACACGCGCATGGCGGGATCAGGAAGACGTTGGCACTCGGGGCGCAGAGCTGCTCCCCCTCTGCCATCTCCCTGACGTGTCCAAATGGCCCAAGATGTAACATCGGACATCGTCCAGGGCCCTTCTGCATGGAGGTGCTGCGGAGACCACCCTGTCAGCTCCCCCCAACGGGACACGGCCCTCGGGGACCTGTGCGTGCCCATGGGTAACACGGATGAACCAAGTGGGAGGCGGACCTGTGTCACACGCGACAAAGACAAAGGGCAACTGAAGGTGTCACTCTCAGAGCTGCAGGGACAGACAAACATCCAAGATTGAGGGGGCGGAGAGAATCGCACCACCAGTCTCATCTACCGGGCTGTCCCGCACCATCGCGATTGGCACCATCCCCAGTGACGCACGTGGGACCCTGCACCTGGATTCTCCAGGGGGGCCAGTCAAGGCTTAGAAAAGGCTACTGACCCACAAGCCAGGGCTGGCGTGAAAGGTCCAGGACACCTGGAGCATGCTCCCCACCCAGGGGAACCTGCCACTGTCCCCACCACCCCTGCCCCCCAGCCAGCCAAGCAGCGCCGATGCCACACTGCTGCCCACCCACGGACGGGGGTCCGGATGTCACCATCTGTCTCGACAGCGCGGCTTTTCCCATCTGTTTCCTCACCTGCACTCAGGCACCGAATATGCTCCCTGGGGCCTCAGGCGCCCTCCACGGGGGACACACTGTTCCCTCGGTGTTTGTGCAGTTCCCGGAGTGACCCGTGTCGGGCACCGACACGACTTCCGGAAGCATCAGTGAGGAATGGACAACTCCCGCTACTTTAGACCAAGTTGCTCCTTTGAGGAAAGGGAAACTCTCGACCACAACCATGCTGACTGACGCGGAAGCACCCCTGACCTAGCCAGAGACGAGTCCCCGGGGTACAGGGTACACCCTCCCGGCTCCCCATCAGATTCCCAGCCAGACCCCCAATTCCCCACCTGTCCCCTGCTTCTGTGAAGATGCGACATTCTCCGAAGGATTTTTCTGGGAAAGACTAGAATTCATGTCAGGAAGACACGGTAGTATCCGCAGGGACATGGCCCTGCAGCGGGCTGTGCTGGGGGTGGGCGGTGGCCTCGGGGTGTCATTCTCATGGCCTGGGCAGGGCTCGGCACCCCGAAATGCTCCGGACGTTCACAGGAGGCGCTCCTTCCCTGCCAGGCCTGTGAACACCCACGGGGGGCACTTTTCACGCTGCGGGGACCCCGGCCTGGGCCACCGGTGTCTGGTCTCGGAGTCCCGGGCCCTCTGGCCGTTTCTTCACACCAGTGGCCACGTTCCACCCGCTCCGAGCGGGCTCTGCGTGGCGACTTCGGTTCCGTGGGAAGAACATCCGTGCGACAGGTGGAAGGAACTCCAGCTTTTCCGTACCGCACGCCACGTCCCCCAGTATGTATTTTGTTTCCAAGTCCCCGGTGTCATTTCTCTGCCTGTGGAGGCGGCCTTGTCGCTTGCCGGGGTGAGTGGCCTCAGGTGTGGGCTCCCCGAACAGGACGGCGTGGGACCCCGGGTGCGGCTGTCACGTCAGGATGACGCGTCGGACGCTGGGCGCGGCGCAAGGCCACGGCTCCGCCTTCCTGTCCTGCTTAGCGCCACGCGTCAGCCAACGTGTCCCAGTTACCGACGGCGTCTCACAGCCTGAGCTGCTGTGGAGGTAAAATCTGACTACGGCGGCCCCGGGGAGGATTCATTGGGAACAAATAAATCCTGAACCTAAACTTGCTGACAGGCTAAAACTCCTCTGAAACGGCTGTAAACCGGTTTGGTCTTGATGTCACCGACCAGTAGCCAGTAAAGCAGGTACGTTGCTGCTTTGACGCTGATTTTAACTTCAAATAGGTGCTTGTGTCTGACTTGACGCCAGGGGTCCCACTGGAAACTGAGGCTAAGATGCTGCGTCAGTCATCTGGATTGAATAACACGCACACACCTCCTACGTTTACATACAGAACAGCTACAGTTTGGGCAGCGTTTTAAATGACCATTTAGCATGACAGACACCTGAGAAACTGACAACTGTACCCTGGACCCTCAGCAATCCAGGAACTAAGTTATCTCATACCGATCGCCTCTGGGCGTTTGTATTTAGCGTCTACACGACAGTGAGACAGAAAGAGCCACAGCTGTTCATATAGAGAGAAGAATGAGATGACAGCATATACTGTGTAGGCAGGGATATGCATGTTCACATGTATGTAGGCATGTTCATGTAGAGAGAGGTGCGCACACATGTCTATGTGAAAGCAACGCCAGCTCCCTCACCCAGGACGATGAAGCCAGAATGCTCGGGGTGGGCCAGGACTGGCGTGTTAGAAGCTCCCAGGGTGATTTCCACACTCACCCAGGCCCAGCGCTGCTGCGCCCCTAGACCTGAGGACAGTCCTTTGTGCACAACTCCAGCCACACAGGCCACATGTTTTCCTTTGGGCCAGAAACACAGTACCAACCAACATGGCAATGTGAGAGTCTTCATCTGATGCAGCTAATTCACTGAACTTGACCCCAAACCTTTTAGAAGCTGAAACGCAAATCACTTACCTTCTGGCCCTGTGGTGGTCAGTGGGGGCTCCAGGAGTGGGGTGATGCTCGCAAGAAGGCAGGTTGGCCCCCCCTCCCCCACACCCGGTACCTACCTTGTTGCTGAGAGCTGTGGGAGAGGTGGTTAGAAGGACGCCAGGGTCTTAAAAAGACAACGGAAACCGGCACAGAGGCAGAGGTGTGAATGGGGAACCCGGAACCAAATGGAAACAAACACCGTGGGGGTGGCTGATGTGGGGGTGGCCGGGGGGAGCTGCGTGGATCCAGAGATGCCACGCAGTCGCTACAGTATTTGCATATCAATAAGCCTGGTTCCTCACATAAACAACACGAAGGCTAAACATCGTAAGATCCTATCAATAGATGCAGAAAAAGCATTTGAGGAAACTCCAGCACCCATTTATGATAAAAGTCTCAGCAAAGTGGGAACAGAGGGAACATACCTCAACATGACAAAGGCCACATGTGACAAACACACATGAACATCCTATTCAATGGGCAAAAACTCCTTGTGTTTCCCTTAAGATCAGGAACGAGACAGGGATGTCCGCTTTCACCTCCCTTATTCAAAATGGTTCTGGAAGCTCTAACCACAGCAATCAGGCAAGAAGAAAAAGTCAAAGGCATCCACGTGGCAAAGGAGGAAGCTTAACCATCATTATTTCCAATGACACGGTATTGACACAAAAACTACTACATCTAATACTTGAACTTGGCAAAATAGTAGATACCAAATTAATCTTCGGAAGTCAGTGGCATTTTTACACACCAATAATGAACTATCAGAAAGAGAAATGAAGAAAACAATCCCATTTACTATTGCAATAACAATAAAAAATAAAGTACCTAGGAATACATTTAACCAAGGCAGTAAATGGCCTATACTTCAAAAATTTTAAGAGGCTGAAGAAACTGAGGAAGATACAGATAAGCAGAAGCATATATCATGTCCGTGAATTAAGAAAAAATTAACAATTAAAATGTCCATAACATCCAAGCAACCTACAGATCCAGTGCAGCTCCGATTACAGATGGAACTGTCTTTCAAGCCAGCCATCCTGCTTTGGGGGATATAGCCAAAGAAACCCATAGCACTAATCAAAACAAGGTGGGCACTCCTAGGTTCACCGCGGCATTATTTACAACAGCCAAGAGCTGGAAACAGCGCAAGTGGCCACCAGCAGATGCGTGGATAAAAAAGCGGTGGAACATTTACTCAATGGAACACAACGCAAATATTAAAAAAAAAAGAGAACAGAACTCTTACCTTTTGTGACAGTATGGATGGACATGGAGGTTATTGTGCTAAGTGACATAAGCCGGTCAGAGAAAGACAGATACCACTGGCATGTGGAACCGGGGACAAAATAGTTTGGAGAACAGAAGGGAAGCAGCAGCATGGACACGTGGGCAGACTGACAGCTGTCAGAGGAGGGGTTGGGGCTAGATGAAACGAGGTGACGGGACTGAGCCACATACATGTGCTATGTGAGCAGGTATCTCATCCCGAAGGCTGCGATGCCTGTAGGTGATGTTTTATTGAGCGGTGCACTTGAAGCCTGTATGGTTTTGTGAACCAAGGTCGTCCCAATAAATTCAATTATAAGAAGAAAAGAACCAGAGAAGCCCTGCTTACATACCTGGGAGCCAACACGCATGGCCAGGTGCAGGGTGACGAGGTGGGCGACCCTCCTATCCCAGGACCCTGGTGTCCCCAGACGGACGGCCCCTCACCTTTCCGGCATCAACGCTGGGCTTTCACTTCATGTTTCCAGCTGACGGGGAGTTTGTGGGTCGGTCCCGCCTGTGGACAAGAACCCACACAGTTCATGCAACGTCTGTACATACACTCGTGTCCCTGGGGACCACGACCTGCCCAGTTTAAAGATCAACAGCCCTCCCCCCAATGCAACTGGAGACGCTTGAAACCTAAGATGGAAAAATGTGACCAAGTCCCTATGGAAGGTGGCACTCCAGCCTGCATGACCCACTGAGTCTGGGCCGGTGCGGACCCTGTGAACAGCCAGTCAATGATGACTGGCAACCCCTGGAGACCAAACCACTTACACCGTCAGTCGGATTTGCAAGGCAGCCCTAGCCTCTCCCACAACAAACTCTCATCATGTCCTCATGTCCCGTCCGGTCTGTCAAATGCTGTGTGTTGCAGTAACACGAGAACCTCGTCACAGGCAGCCTCTGATTCAGTAGGTCTGGGTGGGATCTGACAGCCTGTACCTTTTATTTTTAACTTAAAAATAAAAAAGGTAGCCCTGGTTGGTGGCACAGTGGATAAGGCGCCGGCCGGCCTGCGATCCCAAAGGTTGCAGGTTCGATTCCCAGCCAGGGCACAGAACCAGGTTGCAATCCAGGTCTCCAGCCAGGCCCGTAGCTGGAGGCAGGTGAAAGGCAACCATACGTGGATGTCTCTCTCCCTGTTCCCCACTCTCTAAAAATAATAAAAATAAAATCTTTATTTAAAAAGTTTATTTATTTACCCCTAGAGAGAGAGGTGAAGAGAGGAAGGAAGGGAGAGAAGCATCACTGCTTGAGAAGACACATGATCAGCTGCATGTAGATGTGGAAAGAAAACCGTATTCCTCCATTTTAAAAATAATAGTTAAGACAAATAAATGATGTTTTCTTTCTTAATCATTGCAGGAACTAATTAAAATAGGTCTTTAATGTAAAAAAATTGCACTTTCAAGATAAATAAGTCATTCAGATGCTGTAGGGGCATTTATTTGCTGCTATGAAGAAACATCGCTGCCGTCAGAGGAATAGCACTGGTTCTGGGGTTTTCACACCCTTCCTGGGAGGCTGCCATGGGCTGGGACCAGGAGGAACCACTACGGTGCGTGACAAGTGGCCTAGGCCAGGGGAACTCGGTGGGTGTGAGGCAGGATGGCCCAGGCTCAGGTGCAGGGTCAGCTTGTTCCGGGGCTGAATGAACCAGCTGGCGCGTTGACAGGGGAAGCTGACGAGGAGAAGGGGGAGGAAGAACCTTCC
Organism: Noctilio leporinus; assembly: GCA_004026585.1. Lineage (NCBI taxonomy): Eukaryota > Metazoa > Chordata > Mammalia > Chiroptera > Noctilionidae > Noctilio > Noctilio leporinus. The sequence continues at coordinate 320,567 of PVIW01000928.1, read as the reverse complement.
CAAACAGCTCGGGCCTCAGCTGGGGTGGCTAGTGGATGGAGCACCTGCCTGGGAGTCAAATCCCGGTCCGGGCCCACACCTGGGCTGCGAGCCACACCAACATTTCTTTCCCTCTCTTTCTTCCTCACTTCTTCTCTCTATATAAATAAATAAAATTTAAAAATAAAAAGGATGGGTTAGGTGGAAAGCTGCCCCGTTGGGAGTCGGCTGGCTTGGTGAGCACCCCGGAAATGAGAGGACCGACAGTGGGCGCAGAGGCTGAGCTCGAGTCATGCTGAGAGTTTGGACTTTATCCTACGAGAGTCAACGGGTTAATAGGGCCACACGTGCATGAGGAAGTGCCCGTCCCGTGTGCCAGGCCACTAAGATGACGGCGGCTGAAACAGCAGCTCTGACCAAGTCATGGCATGTCGGTCCCACGCGTTCCGCCCCTCCTCCCAGGTCCAGGCTGGGTCTCCCTTGGCGGAACTCTTTCAACCATGACACGCCAGTGACCTTTCCTCTTCTGAATCTTAGCACGATTTTCAGTCGCCCTTTTGGCAAATAATCATGCCTTTTGACATGTAGTACAATTTTAGTAGACTTTTCTCAGACTTTTGGGTGTCTGTCTGGCTGGACCATCAGGCTTGTGTTCAGTATATTTTTCATGTCGCTTTTCAAAGGATGAAAAGGTTTTTCTTTTTCCATTGGAAAAAAAAAAAAGACAATTTCTAAACTAAACTCCCAAATAAAGAAGAAAGGGGGTGGGCAGTGAATTTATTGTTGATTGAACAATTATGAAGCTGTTACGTGCTTGGCTGAGCCTATCTGCATTTGTGCCCTGAATGGTGAGGATGTATATCATCGGAGAACAATGTACTATTGCCAGATTTCTGCATTCCTGGAGAGGCCACCCCACGCATTTACCTTTATTTTTGCAATAATCACAGAACCCGTCAGAGGCACAGAAGTTATGGTACTCAAGTGTCTGATTCCGTCAACATTAGCAAAAGCTCACAGGGAATAGTTTACACTCGTGTTATGCACACGGTGTTTCTTTGGCTTTGTCTTTATATTTTCAGGCCAACGCAGTGCATTCTCTCCTCAGGTGAGGGTGAAATTTGATATCATATGCAACGTGACCTTTATCTTTCAAAACCTATCAAAGGTCGCTTTACGTGTAACGCCAAGTGTTGGATTTCCCAGTTCCGGGGTAAGAGCTGGTATCAGGTCCAGGGCACAGAGCACCCTGTCCCCTGCGATGGGCGTGGGGTGTCCCCACATCCTCTAATCCAACATCTGTGAAAGGCTCTGGGCCTGGCGCCCAGGAGGTGCTCAGCTCCAAGTTCACGGCTAAAATAAATGGCCCTCGTCTTCACTTCCCATCTGCGGGGCTCGCTGGTGCCCAGCCCCTCAGAACAAGAAAAGGTGATAAATGGCTCAATTACGTTTCTTTTTTTAGAAGACACCATTTCTGCAAATGTGAGGCTGTGGAAATCATGCCTAAGGGCAGAGTTAGGGAAGGAAAATACTTTTCTAGAAAAAGCATCCAAGTGTTCCGACCACGGCCCAAGAAGGAAGAGGCCGGGGGAGAGCCGTTCACAGGCTCACCGCCACCAAGGCCGGAGCCCCCAGCCTGTCCCGGGAGTAAGAACCCGCGGCTGGACCGTCCAGGCCATGTCAGGCTCTTACTGCAGGGGGAACCTTCCCCTGACATCGATATTTGTCACACGGACCTGTGTGCCGCAAAAGAAAACTGGCTGACATTCACACGGCCCTTCACACGCATGTCCCCCACCCAGGCGCCCGTGGGCCTGTGGTCAGGGTGCAGCCCTGACCCCTGGGGACCCCAGCGGGGCAGGCAGGGCAGCCGCGGCCACCCGCCCACAGCAAGTGAAACCCAGTGCTCTCTGGACTCAAGTATTTAAGACTGGACGACAACAAAGCACCGACAGATCAACGATTTTGTTTATCCTTCCTGGGTCGTTATGACTTGGAACGACTGGACCAGGCAAATACCTAAAAGCCCGACAGCCACCGATTCATAGTGACAGAAGTTCCAGCGTGAAGTTTTCCTCAGAGAAGTGGGACAGCGTCAGAACGCAAACATCGTAAAACTGAATTCTAAAGAAACCTCACACCTGGTAACTGAATGTCCCTTGAAACCACATTGTTGGTGACGGGTTCGCCGTCCCAGGCCACTCCACTGTCACCGCTGGGACCAACCGATGCCCCTTCATGGCCCCGCAGGAAAATGTACGGTTGGCTCACATCAGTGATTTTCAGCCTTTCAAATTCTGCAGACGACTTCAGTGTTTTAGTTCTACATGGGCCCCTCTTTCTACAACTTGACGTGCTAGCTAGCGGTTAATCACCAACAGTCACCCATCAGACCAGGTTCTACCTGTTTACTGCTCACGTGACCAAGGACATGCGAACTACACGGTTGTCCCAACAGCTGGGGAAACAGTAGAATGTCTGTGGAAGCCTTGTGATGCTTGCGTTATTTATGGAAGCGATGTCAAAATAGTTAACTTTGACGATTGACGTCCGTAAACTTTCAGAAAATACTTTTCAAAACTCGTAGACCTCTTTACTTCCACATAGCAAATTTCTGTTCCCCCCCTTTCCCAATATTGTATGTATTTTAATTTCGTTTAATGTGCTCGGGAGGAAACCTCAGGTCTAATACAGAGGCATCTGTAATGCAATGACACGTTGAAAAGCCGCCATTTTTTATGACATAACAGGCAAGAAATGCAGATGATATCATCCTGCTGGCAGGAGCGTCAATTGTTGTAAAATGTCGCTTTAGCATGAGGATGTTCAAATAAAGATGTTTTCTGGGTGATCTGTACAAAGCAGCTGGGACTTTCTCAAGTGTCGTCAGGCTCTTTTACGATGGGTCGTGGGCACACCCAGTGCGTCCCTGAGCTTTCGAAGGGCGAGACTGTCGTTCTGCGTGTCCGATGAGCTTTGGCCTCCAAACTCAGAGCTGGCGATGTCCTTCTGGGCCCGGGCAAAGGCCTCTCACTGTCACTGGCTGCCCCCGACCTCCTCGGTGTCTGCTGAACCGTTCCGCATTACGGAAATGCTGTCAAACCTCAATCCCCGTGAGGTACGTCTACAGTCCCTTCTTCTCCGGTCACTTCCAGAGCACTTCCGCCTTCATGCCACAGAGCTAGGACACCTCCACCAGCTGGGATGGGAGGTAAATTCAGATCCGTGCGCCAGCAACGGGAAGTTGATTTGCCCGGGAGGGAAAAAAGTAAGCAAAGAAGAGGAGAGAGTGGTCAGTACCCTGGGCTCAGAGCCACTATGGGAGTGTTTCCCTTCTTCCCACATTCACCTGCACAGAAACCGTGCTCCTGACCATCGCAGTCTGTGCGGTTCAGGGAGGTCAGGAAAGTCGCGGGAGAGCAGAGACCTGAGTAAGTGTGGTGACCAAGCCGCCGCGCCGAGAATGGAGGCCCTGAGGCCACCGGCCGGGCGTGCAGCCCGTGACAGACCGCGGTCCGCCGTTCCGCAGCTACACGGTCACACCCACTTACAGAGAGTGAATCCTCCCTCCCAGAATCCAACTAAGGGAACGTCCAATTCCAAAAGAGTTGAGAGCTATTTTTCATGGTATGACACGTGCCAAAGACGATATAGGTTTACTCAGGACTTTGTTCCGTTGTCCTGGAAAAGCCGTCTGCTCTGCGAGTGGCCTTAGTAACTCTAGACTCTGGGCACGAGCGGATGGCCGAGATGGGACTCAGCTGTGCCCTCCAGTCCCGGCAAAATGTTGTCATTCATTCCCTCCTCCTCCCTCCCCCAGGCAGTAGGTTCTCCAACAAGCAGAGGCTGCAAAACAGGTACATACACATTTTCCTTTCTACGATTCATTGTAGGTTCTCAAAAGCATTGTTGACTAGGCATGTTCTGAAGACAGATCATCATCTCCACGGGCTCTTTCAAACATGTATTCCATGCAGTACGGGACACTAATATAATCATAGCAAGCTGATCGAATTTCTGGCACGAAAAATGCACAGGAGGTGATTGGAATATGGGAAGAAAATCAGCGGCCTTACGGACGGCGGATTCTTCCAGCGATTGTGGCCGTTCGTGCGCAAAGCAAGTTCAGTGACGTTAGCCCCTCTCCTTCGTCTCGTCCACGGAGAGAAGTGGGGAAGCTGGTTTTAACCAGTAAAAACGTATGGCTTTTGAATAAACTCTGGCTGAGTGTCTATGCCGCCCCCGAATTCATGTTGAAGCCCGACCTCCCACCCTGACTGTATTTGGACACGGTCCCTTTAGGGAAATAATTCAGGTTAAATGAGGTCCTAAGCATAGGGCCCTGATCGAGCAGGACTGGTATTTTTGTAAGAAACGATGGCCCATAAAACAAAGCGCAAACAAGAAGCGGCAGCCTGGTGCTCTCACTCTCTGTCTCCACGTTTGCAGGGACACGTGAGGACACCCAGAGAAGGTTCATCCCAACACCCAGGGTGGGTGTCCTACCGCCCACCTGCCGGCACCTTGCTCTTCAGCTTCCAGCCTCCAGGACTGTGACAAAAGAAAGTTCTGGGTATTTTTAAGCCTGAGTTTATTTTGTTAAGGCAGCCTGAGCTAATACAAATTTGTTATAACATATATATATATGCCTTTCAGGCTGCACTAAGTTTAAATCACAAACAAAATTCAGAGAGCTGACGGAAATGCCGAGTGCCATTGCTGTAGTTTGTGACAATCAGTAGCCTCTCCATACCCATGTCCCTTCTTCCTTTAGTGGCCGAACTCCTCAGGTTCAGCAGCTGAACACCCTCCTGAAAGGGTCTCCACGTCTTAAAACGTCCTTGCGGCTGAGGGCCTCCCTGAAGCCCTAACAGCGGGCTCTGTGCGGAGGCGAAATGTCCAATGTCTGGGCCCTATTATTCAGAAAGGAGACAGGCTCTCGGCCACTCTCAGCCTGGGTGCTGGGGGGCGTGGGCATGGGGACAGGAGCCGTGCGGTGTGCGACGGGGAAGAGGGTGTGGGTGCTGGGAGAACCCCCCGCACACACCCGGCGGGGGAGGAGAGGCAGCGGTGGGCGCCTGGCTTGCTTCTTGGGCTCACTGGCCTCTCTCTCAGCTCATCAGACTCTGCCAGCCCCGCCCTTGTGCGCCCTTCTTACACAGCACGCCCCAAAGTGACCTGCATGAAGCAGGTCGAAAACAGGTCATTATTTTTCCTAAAAAAAAAAAATAAATAAGGTTAACTCTTTAGCCACACCCCCAAGTAACTGCCAGATTATTTAACCTTCTTGACATGTAAGGGTCAAGCTTCCTACGTACATGTCTGAGGCTGGAAAAGAAAAACAGAACCACACCAAAAAAACCACCACCAAATATTCTGGTCTTAGTCTCGCCGCTTTCCCGGTTCCGGTGAGATTTCAACATGAGAAAGAAACAGAGGGAGAGGTAGAGGCAAAGATGGGGAGCAGCTTAGACAAGAACCTAGTATAAAGGAACCATGGACATGGACAACAGGTGGGATTGACTTTGGGGGGAATGGGTGGGTGGGTGGGGGGACAGAGGGGAGCAAAAAGGGGATGGATGTAATACAACAACAATAAAATTAAAAAAAAAAAAAAAGAAATAAAAGGCACCCAAATTGGAAAAAAAAAAAAAAAGAAAAGAAACAGAGGACTATTCAATATTTCCATATAGTTCTGATAAGCGTGCTCCATTCAGCAAAGTTGAAGCGAGTCAAGTACGTATTTACTACCAATTCTGATGTTGAAGTCATACAGCGAAACGTACAAGGGGGGGAACAGCAGGTGTTCTTTGTTCTTTAGTAGAACAAAAGGCAGGCATTTCGTGTCTGAAACAGCACGCCTTTCAGACTGAGCGCCTCAGGAACCCGTTTTCAATCCATGCTCCCTTCGCCCTTTTGCTACCAAAACCACCACAGCGGGAAAGATACCACTTCCCCGCGTCGGAAACCCTCCTTCGGATTCCGCAGTGAAAGCGGGAAACTCATTTGTCATCCTTTGTTCACGGAAGCAGGAGTGACAGAATTATCCTTGAAAGTTGCTTTGATAAATTCGACTCCTTCGGGATTCAACATTCCTGAGACCCTTTCTGCTGTGCCAGCCCCCGACAAAGGCCAGGATCCACCGCTGTGTGTGTGTGGCTTCCTTCTGCTGTCTGGGGGTGCTGGGCCAACCTCAGGGGGGCCCCAAATACGCTGGGGTGGGGGGCAGGGGCTCCGTGCCTTGTTCTGGAGAATAACAACGATTCTCACAACGCTGCATGTTGATGAGGAGCGCAGGTCGTTACAAAATGACGTGCCTGAGGATTTTATCATCTTGCAAGCTCATTGCTTGAAAACCTTTGCTTTTTGATGGTTTTCCTTTGAACGAGCCAAAAACTGATCATTGCTGTGTTTTTCAAAAGGAGCTGACCAGTGAAAACGTTTCTGATGCTGGGTTTCAGCTGGATTGTTAGTCCATCATAAATCACACTCTTCCCTTTGGGGTCCGGTGCGGAGGCGGAGCTGTGAGGCAGCAGGGACTCGGGGACCCTTCTGCACACCCCCTGGTTGGCGGACGGGGCCGCCCTCTACCTCCCAGCCTGCCTTTGTTCAACTAGCTCACCGCTTGTTTGGAAAAAGCCAAGCACATTTCACGCTTCATTTTAAACTAGGAAACCACCCCACCACCACCAGATACTTCCACTTGAACCTAAAAGTGCCCCCCATTCAGGTTACTTGGAATTATTTGACTGTTCATACCGATCGTCAGCATTTCGGTCATTTCAGCACATTAACCTTCGTGGATCAGGATGAATGGATCTGTCTTGTTGCCGTGACACAGAAGGTGGCTCAGGTGAGCCAAGTCTCAGAAGACTCCCAGGGCCCCCTGAGAACGTTTTGTCGGTTCACTATTATTTCCTTATTTCCTATACCCAGTATAATGATTTAGTTCACTCATGCACTATCCAAGTTCACTACATAATTAATTCCCTCCAAATTCCTGTACATGCTTTCATTGAGTCTACTGTCCCTGGTTCTCTGAAATAAGAAACAAAGTCACACAGGAAAACATACCAGAACCGAAAGAGAAAGAAATGCTGTTTTTCTGACTGACTGAAGAGTTGAATTTGCATCATGCTTGAAGATCCGTAGAACCCTGCCTCCTCTGGATGAATGTAGGTTGAACCGTTTCAAAAACATTTCTGAAAACATTGAAGGCTGTGAGCGTCTCCCAGTCTCAGGAAACAAATGCCAAGTAACTTAAAGACACAGCTAGAACAGGCCAGGTGGGGTGGGGGGTGAGGCATTATGAGCATTTTCCCAAATGCACATAGTGTAACTGAGGGTTTTCCTGCCTCTTGTGTTCTCCCCATTTGTGCTGCATCAGCGGACAATTACACGGACCCTCATACACCCGCGGGCTCCCCTTCATTGCAGAAAAGGGCATCTAATGCTGCTGCTGCTGCCCAGGGCATTGGGGCAGGGCCTGCACCCCACCACCTGCAAGTTCACGGCCTTGTGAAAGACCCAATCCAGCACTGTCCCTGCGTGTCACCCTCTGAGGCCCCCTGCAGGGTGGGGAGTGCCACACTTAGTGTTTGGGACCACGGAAAGCGGTCAGGGGTGTAGAGGTCTGCACTCCCCGGTGACAGATGAAATGGGTTCCAACGGCTGGGAAACCTGCTTTATTCCCTCTTCATTTAGCTGTTGTCATGCTCTAAAATCGTCAAACGATACTTCTCATAATTTCAGGTCTCTATCACGAACAGAGTCAGACGTTAGGGAAAAAAGTTCGTATTTTTCTGCTGGACACAAGTAACCAAATACTGCGAGTTTATTGTATGAATCCCTCCTTTCCCTCCTCTCTTCCTCCCGGTGAATAATTTCTGAATGGCCACTTCCTTCTGCTCAACGTTGGCCACAAGGCAACACGGAAAGTTTTCCGAGTGCCGAAGCGGCTGTGGTACCATCACAGAAGGACATACTAAGAGGAGCATTGCCCGAGAGAAACCCGAGGGCGGACTGGGGAAGCAGCCACCCCTGCACGCACACAGCAGTGGGTTGGTGTGGGAGCTGAGGGCAGCTGCTTCAACTCCGGTCACTCGGCCTTGAACACCGCGACCCTGACAGACTGAATGAGACGAGACAGTTAAAAAGGCAACACGCGAAGGATAATAAGATAGAACAAAACCGGAGCGAATAAAGGGTTACAGGATAAAGTGAGAACTTGTAAAATGTACAGAAAAACACACACACATGGACCAGTGATGTTCAACCTTTCTCATCTCACAGCACTTGTAAGTTACTAAAATTCTGCAGCACGCCCCCAAATATAGGTGTCATTTTAATTCCTTCACACTGGATGGGTGTTGCTGCGTTGGCAGTGGTCACTTTTAATTTGACAGTCTAAGGGAAAGAGGCCCGTTAAACACTGGTGCTATGGACGCAGATACTAATAACTCAGACTTGATAACAAGAAGGTTGGAGGAAAAAGGTGAAGAGGCACATGCTTAGGACTTAACTGGTTTTTGCTGAGGCAAACAGGCCTGTTTGCACAGCATTTTTTTAAACTGTATCCCCTGGGGTGTGGGGAAACTGGGGTGGGCGATTGGTCGAAGGCACAGACTTCCAACCGTCGGATGAACCAGCTCCAGCACGTGTACACGTGGTGTCTGTCTCCAGGGGACACGCGCGCCGCGGACCTGGAAGCTGCTGACAGTTGTCTTAAATGTCTCTGCGCAAACACGCTGTAAACACGTAAGGGCAGGGCCGTGTGTGCGTTGCACGCGCGTGTGCGAAATCATAAGGTCCTATACCTTAAACTTACATAGTTACATGTCGCTCTCTCTCAGGAAAGCTGGGAAAAATTCGTACACTTCCAACCAGCCGTGTCCCAACATCCCAGACGCTCCCGCCAGACACCTGCCCAGAGCTAAGGGTGGAGAGCAAAGCTCTGGACCTCTCGGATTTTGTCTGCGGTTCCCCGAGTGTTCAAACAAGACAGGTGAGGCTGTGTCGCCCACCCGCCCCCTGGCGACCAGCCACGGGCAGGGGGAGTCGGAGTCCATGTTGTGTTGGCTGCTGCCTCCACAACCCCTCCAGTATGATCTTCCTGGCCATTTCCGCGCCCATTGCAGGTCCTCCGGGCAGACCTAGAGCACGTGACATACCACGTACCGCAGGCCGGTGCGGGCCCTGGAAACGTGTGTACGGGAAACTTCACATCCCACTCCAGCGGGAACATTGAAAAGGGTTTCAAACCTCAGAGTCGTGTTTACGTCACAACGTGAACCCTGACCCCCCGAACTTCTCATATTTTCACCTGAGTCCAGACACGGGTGCCGGGATAGTCTCGGGTCTGATGTTAAGGCCACAGGGTTGGACAGAAGGAAACCTTAGTTTACACACACATACACCCCTCTCTTCCTAACACTGGACCTCCTAGCACCAAAGACAATCTTTCTTTTTCAAATTCTCTTTCCCATTTGTCTCCTAACGTCCCAGATCGGCAGGTACTTGATGCCCTACGTAGGGAAGAGGTCGAGTTCTCGGGGAAGCCACGATCAGCCCCCTGTGGTGTTTCTCCAAGTGTGAAGGGTCCCGGGTTGTTCAGGGAAAGTGCTGCCCGTGGGAAAGGGCCCAGCAGCCTCTTGTCAAGGAGCAGGATGATGGTCAACTGCGCGGCCACTCGCCCCCGGAGGCCAAGGCGGCGGGTGGAACCCAAGTACCCTTTGAAGGGTGTTTCATCAGTTAAGGCTTTGTTTTTTGTACGACCTTGTCTCCTTCTGTATGTTATCCAAAACAGCCATATGCTTTCCCATAGAGATAAGCAGAGTGCCCACGGGGTCCCGGCAGGTCCCATGTGTCCCCCTGCTGGAAATAAGGCCCTGCTGTGACAAGGTCCTGTTTCACAGGACGCAGCCACCTGGCTGGGCTACATGCGTGGAGGGTGGACGGCCCGCGGCCAGAGGCCCCACATTCCTCTGCTGCAAAGTCTGTGTCGTTCTGAGAAATCAGAAGATGACGAACCCCTCCCTCTCTACCAGCCATGTTTTCCACCTATGTTCCTTATCATGCGTATTGTCAGGCAGAGAAGGATTTGAGAGAAGGTGTCCCTCGCTTCCAGGTACAAGATTAACCGAAGGCGCTCACGGCCCCTGCCCAGGACTGGCAGCCGTGACAGACATTCCATTCGGAAGACCAACCTACGAAAACACAGATCATTTTCGCACGAGGAATGTCTTATACGTGTGTGTCCCAACAATTCCTACAAGCTTCCTTCCAGATTTTCCTAGGAATCCACAGATGATTTGGAGTAATAAATCAGGAGTAGGAAATATTCCAGAATTAATGGAACACAGGAATATGTAACACGTGAAATCACGTCTGCAGCAAAGAATGCAGCATGACTATCCCAAGACATTAAAAACCTAACAAGACAGCATCATTTAATAAGGGTATGTCATCAGCCTTCCCAACGCTGGGAATCCATTACCTGGAAAATACGGTGAAAACAGCAACGCTATCTGGCATGCTGACCCAGTGTCTGCATCAGAAAATGTGTAATGAATGAACGCCGGCAAAGTGAGGAATGAGGTGACTCCTATTAGAATAAGTATTCATCGAACGTACTGGCTCCTTCGAGGAATATGTCCAAGTAATAGGCACATGTATTCATGTGGAGCAGTTTGATTCAAAGTAATTCTTCCTTCCCCAGCCCTTCAGGTAATCAGGCAACCCCTTCGGTGATCATCATGCAAGATAAATATGTTTGACAGCCTGGTTCCGTGTCGGAGACCCACCCGGCACCTGACACCGGTCTGGGCCGGAGTCCCAGGCCTGACGCTCACCACCTGGGACTTCGTACAATTTTCCTCATGTCTCTCTGCCTCAGTTTCCTCAGCACAAACGTAGGAAGAATAAGTAAACATGATGTTGTGGGAATTCATGAAAAACCACTTAAAATAGTGCCTGAGACACAGCAAGCCAACCTCCTACATACCTTTGGCATTACTCTACAGGGTTTTACTCATTACAGCATCATGAGGGTCTTAGGACATGTGAGGAGCGGAAGAACCATACATGTATCGTCAATACATGTAATGACACTATCCAGACATCACTTCCCTTCACTGTGACCAGTTTTGATGATTATCTCCCCATATGTTGTAGCATAACTCCTTTTCCTAAACCTTAAAAAAACAACCCTGGCTCTTCTCATTATGGAAGGGACAAAAAGGAAAAATTAGAGTTTTATAAATACGATAGATGTCCACTTGAGACAGTATCCCTTAAACTGCCCTTTCAAATCTGAATTTCTTCTGCCAGAAAAATCAATGCGCGTAGACAGTTACAACTGTCGGGCACATTTACCATGTTGCTGTGAGGGCCACGGCTTTTCCCCTAAATCTGAGCTGCCCATTCCGAAGGTGGGTAACCCTACCGTGGGCTGGGGGAGACAGACGGAGAACTCAGTGAACACGGGTGGCGGGGACGGCCCCGGGCCACCAGGGAGCGGCCGGGTTGCAGAAAGTGGACGTGTGGAGAGGCTTGACCTCATGCGTCTGTCCTCCGGGAGCGTGACACCAACGGCCAATCTCACCTCCTCCAGCTTTGGGGTCTAAACAGCCTGATGTCTGACTCTGACTAGGACTGCTCTTCTTCGGACCTGGTTTTTAGAAGTTTTGATTTCCTTTCCTCCCTGAAAACGCACACCTCTTTTATATACAGATGAATGTAGTTGCAGACCCAAATCCAGATACATATACAGGCAAACCGATTGTTTTTTCTAGCATTACCTTTTAATGCCATTCTAGCTTTTTAAAAAAAAATTTTTGAAAGTACTCTCTCCAAAGCTTGAAATGAAAATAACCCTGAAAATAACCAGGTGGAAAAGGGCCTACGAACAGCTTAGTCTTGGCAGATAAATTGTGGAATTCTTCTTCTCCTCCATCCTCATCGTCTTCTTTCCTTGCCGAAGGTGCCCAAGGTGGATTTACAGAGAAAGGGTTAGATGCGATGTGTGATGCAGGCCCCTTTCTGTGGGAAATAACAGCTTCAGTGCACAATATTTCAAATCAACGTAGGATGAAAGGCTTTCTGAAAACTCGTTCCCCAGTCCTGAGAGCTCTGCGTCTCCCAGCGTTGCTTTTTACTGCACGCGCGCCGCAAGGGTACATGCTGATGGGTGAAGGGCGAAGTGATTTATAAAGTCGCTCTCGTTTCTCAGTGGCTTTTCTTTCCGATGATAAGTGAGGACATGTCATGGGGGGCGTCAGCTGGGAATAACTAAACCATGTCAGTGGCTCGTGGACTCGCTTACTTATGGTCTGTATCCTGTACTTGGACATCTGATCAAACACCACATCAATCTTGGTTGGTTTCCTCTGAGCCGAGTTTATTTCTTCTGTATCGGAAGCAGGCCCTCCCCCCGTCCCCCCTCTCCCCCCACCCTCTCTCCCCCCCTCCCCCCGCCCCCGCACCGGGGCTGTTTTTTTGACCTCGCGGCCATCGCGGTGGCTCTGGGGAGCCGGGGTCCTACAGCCCGTTTCCACCGCACTCAAGTTCATTTGCAAGCCTCTCCTGAACCCCGTTACTACCCCAGGATTTGCTCCCCCAGCATATACGCATAGAGAGGAGTTTTGCGGAACGCTCAGAGGGGCCATGTGTTGAAAGGGCGCAAGCTGTCCTTGTCACAAGATTTGGAAGACATCAAAAAACCATCAAAAGCGCAACCGATGCACCAACAGAGCCATGGGCAGATCAGCCTCCCGAGCGACGTTTTGAAACGCTCACCCAATGGCTAATTCCAAGTTTGCGAAATCCTCTCGATGAGATGATGCCTGGAACTTCCCGTTTGCTTCCTGGCACGGTGCGTGAGGTATGGTTGGACCGGATCTTAGGATTCGCTACACGAAGGCATCAGGAAAGAGCTGAGCCCACACTTTTTAAGCGTAGGGGTTACTCCTGGTTGTTTTAGAAATAGCCTTTTGGGGGAAACCACCACCAAGGGGAAACTCAGTTGGCAATGAAGCGAGGCAGAAAATAGCAGGAAGATGCCGCCCATCGCGGGGCCCCACCGCTGTGACGCGCCTTCGCGGGAGCCGGGCCTGCGCGCAGGTGCTGCTGCAGGTGCGCACGCAGCCAGGTGCGTGAGGAGAGTCCTGCCAGGACTAGTCCGCCCCAGCTGCCGGAACAACGCCCTGCAGACTCGGGGTTCCGACCACAGAAATTCTCCTCCCACAGATCAAGAGGCCGACAGGCCAAGGTGCTGGCAGGTCTGGCTCCCCTGGGCCTCGCTCCGCGGCTTTCAGATGGTCACCTTCTCCATGTGTCCTGGTGCCAAGCACGCCTGAGTCCCTGTGGGTCCAAATGACCTCTTCTTACAGGGACACCAGTCAGATTGGATGGGGGCTCACTCTCTAATGGCCTCGTTTGATGTCACCGCCCCTCTAACGACCCTGCCTCTCAGTGGTCACATTCTGCCTCCTGACTGGGGGTTGGGGAGGCACAGTTCAGCCCATAACCCTGACGGTCCACTGTTGGGCCCGAGTCGGTCTCTCTTTGTGCCTGGGACAAACAAACAGGCCCTTAGGGACTGACGCGTAAAGCAAACAAACAAAAATCAAAGCTGGGGAAGTCACCAAACGCCGTTGTTTATTTAGGATGACAACCAGGCACGCCGCTCAGACTCGGTATTTCATTTTGGCCTTTGATCAACAGCCCAGGGCTGGTGCTCCCTGCAGTGTGGCAGGCCGCCTGGTCTGCACCCAGCGGTGGGCTCCCTCCGACCGTCCCCCTGGCCACATCGTTGTCCGAGAAGAGTTCATGGTCAAACCACAGTCCATGTTTCTGTTCCAGCTAGATGGTGACGTTACGCTAAGTTTTTCATGGTCACGTTGCCAAGAAAATTCTCCTTTCATGCAAGTCTCAGACGGTGTCCATTCGTTGATTCCTGTGTTAGTAAAAGTGGCTCCTCAAGATTCACTCCGTCCAGACTGCGGCGCATTTTCAAGGCCCTGGACGCACGCTGTAGAATTGCCCCTGCCATGGGAGCCAGCCGCACCCCACTTCCCGCACCGGAAAGCCATTTCCCTAGCTACCATTTAAGAGTAATTTGGTGAAGTGTGCTATTTAAAAATACACATTCCATTTTAGAATGTAGAACATCCACATATCGCCATCCATTGGTTTTTTTCTCCCTTTCTTCCTCCCTTTCTCCCTCCTACCCTTCTCTCTGAAAAGAATAAAATCTTTTTTTTTTTAAACTTTATTTATTATTTCCAGAAAGAGAGGAAGGGAGAGAGGCAGAGAGGGAGAGGGAGATCCATGTATGGTTGCCTTTCACCTGCCTCCAGCTACAGGCCTGGCTGGAGACCTGGCTTGCAAACTGGTTCTCTGCCCTGTCTGGGGAATCGAACCAGCGACCTTTGGGTTCACAGGCCGGTGCCTTATCCACTGTGCCACTAGCCAGGGCCATGTCTTAAGTTTTTTAAAAAATTTCTGGGTTTTTCAGAATTTTTATTTTTATGTACTCAAAAATCACCATTTTTCCTTTAAAACAATAATCAGGTTTTTTCCTTTCTTACCCGAGAGTCAGGTCAATGTTCATACAGGTTGTACATGTCTTTTCAAAGGACATTCTCTTTATTTTTCCAGTTAATTGCATATGCTGTACAATGTCCGTGATTCCTCCATGTTAAAGACCTGCAGACTCAGCCAGTAGGTGGTCATCTGTTATCAGAGGCTGTGTGGCCTGGACAAAACCCACTAGACATGTGACCTGGGCCAAGAGACTTGTTCTGGCAAAAACTCACTTCCTGCACCATGCGGACACTCATGTGCTGGGACACAGGGGGGTCCCACACATGTGCAAACACCTGGGGTCATTCAGTAAAGGTGAGTGACTTTCATTGTCACAGGGCATTTTGTGGACATCAGTACTTTAACCTGTCCTGATGTCCAGTGCGAAGGAACTTACACTTAGTTACCTTCCCACTGAATAGAGGCATGTTGAAGTGAAGCTGCTGCCACACTAACACGTGTTGAAATGCGTATCATGTGCTCACCTACCGCCATGTTAACACATGTTGAAGTGTATCATGTGCTCACCCACTGCCACGCTAACACGTGAAGCTTACCATGTGCTCAGCTGCTGCCACACTAACACGTGTTAAAGCGCATCATGTGCTCACTCACCATGTTAACACATGTTGAAGCATACCATGTGCTCCCACTGCCACGCTAACATGTGTTAAAGTGTATCATGTGCTCACTCACCATGTTAACACATGTTGAAGCATACCATGTGCTCCCACTGCCACGCTAACATGTGTTAAAGTGTATCATGTGCTCACTCACCATGTTAACACATGTTGAAGCGTACCATGTGCTCCCACTGCCACGCTAACACGTGTTGAAGCGTATCATGTGCTCACTCACCATGTTAACACATGTTGAAGCGTACCATGTGCTCACCCACCACACTAACACGTGTTGAAGCGCATCATGTGCTCATCCACCGCTACGCTAACACGTGTTGAAGCGTATCATGTGCTCACTCACCATGTTAACACATGTTGAAGCGTACCATGTGCTCACCCACCACACTAACACGTGTTGAAGCGCATCATGTGCTCATCCACTGCCATGCTAACACATGTTGAAATGTATCATGCGCTCACCCACCGCCACACCAACACGTGTTAAAGCGCATCATGTGCTCACCCACCGCCACGCTAACCCGGCTGCCCACCTGCCCCGTGTCCCCTCAGTGCCTCGTTACTTAGAGCTGTTTTTCGGCCAGGTCTGAATTTCTCTACAGGATGTCGCCATACGGCCAAGGACAGTGAACAAACTCTTTCAGCAACATGGGAAATAATGTCAATGCCAAAGCAAACATTCTGTCTCCAGCTCCGTGGCAGACGTTAGCTTTCATTAGCCCGACGGCTCTCGGTAACGGGTGACGTTATTCGGTTCTCTGGAACGTGAATGCAACGCAGAGGGACCAAAATGCTACCAGGATCGTATTCGCGTTTGGGGTCTACGGGTTGGCTGCCGCAGGGGCTCGGTGTTTCCATCAGAAAGATCATCGTGCTCTCTCCTTCGCCCGCCCCCACGGCCGGTTCCGTCCGTGTGACAAGGATGATGCCGCCACTGAGTGTGGGTCATGCTTGTGTCCCTGTCCCACCTGTGGTCACGCGCTTTCACCCTCTGGAACACAGACGTGCATCCGCGGGCACCTGAGGGTGCAGTGGGGGGCCCGGCGGGGGCCAGGTGGTACCGTGATTCAGCTGTAGACGCAACCGCAAGGCCAGTCGTCCCACCCAACCCCAAGGACAAGGGACAGACACTCCCCGAACGTAAACCACAGAGAAGGATCGGAAAACTGACTGCTATCTCAACAGTGTTTATTTCATCGAATCAAATCGAGCTCGTTAGAAGAGAATGGGAGTTGTTACAAGGAAGACTTCTCTCACCCCGCAGATTGATTCAAGTGCCCGGAAAGGCTGACTTCATAGTCTTCATGTGTGTGACTCCGGGCTTAACCCATAGGATTAGCAGTCCAAGTGCTCTTATATCTAGATCGGGTGGTCCTCCCCAAAGGCATCAGGAAGGACCATTATTTTAATGGAAATATATCTGGCCCAAAAATTACTGTCAGGAGTATATAACTTAACTTTGACTGTCTCAAGTCAAGCCTTCTTTAGCTCCTAGAGGTTTGTTTCTTTTTGTTTGTTTGTTTGTTTATTTATGAGTGCCCTGCAAATGTCCAGGTGGACGATCCACGTGTATGTTAGGTGCATGGCACAAATAACCAATAATTGTGCAAGTCTCTCTTTAGCATGGCATCCTGAGACTTGGGCATTAAAAAGGCATTCAACCAACCATGGAGAGAGAGACCTTCCGCGGCTTACCCTGGAATCGAATTTGTTCCCACCCAAAGAGAGGGCCGCTTCACAACACTGACCACTTAAAGGGCTGAATCAAACAAGACAATAAGGCGCAATTCGCTCTCCTCTTTCTGGTGCACCGACCCAGATCCGGACAATCCGGACGACAGCACAAAGCCACCAGAATTAGTATTTGGCTTTCCGAGCCGTGCAAGTGGATCATCTTTTCACAGCCTGCTTCCAAAAAAAAAGTTCTCACGTGATTACCCAGCTACATTTTCCCCTCGCCTGGGCTATTTCGGTCCCGTGTAAGTGTTGTTTTTGATCAAATAGGCCGTCCCTGATTAGCTGCAGTATCGGAAAACAAATCAGTCGCAGCTGCAGCGATAACTCCAGAAGCTGGCGGAGGGTGGTACACGCCAACCCACTGCTCCGCAGCGGAGCGTCCGGACGGCAGTCATTACTGAGCGCAGCAGCGCCAGTTGGTCCTGCGCGCGTTCATTTGGCTACATTAACGCACGCTGACAAAAATGGAAGGAATAACTTAAAATAGATCTTCAGTTATATCGACTGTAGGTATGCACTTCTGGACAATGCAACCCACAGAAGTATCTCACCGAAGAGGTTACAGCATTTGAATGCGGGCACAGGGAGGGCAGAGTTCTAAGTAAAACTCCTTTTCGGGAGTCTGCTTTGTAGGTTTTATGTCCCTTCTCCACTTCTTTTTAAGACCATGTGTCTCTAGAGAAACTGCTAGTTATTCTAGGAGCAACACAATCAGGTCACCTGCAGACGTGCCAGGTATATGTAATTACAATGTCCTACCTTATCATGAAACCTAACGATGAGGTTAAGAGACAATAAAATGAAAGTAACTTGCGAGGTGAGCTAAAACAAATCTTCAGTAACAACGAACAGAACAATCCATTTAAAATCCATACTAGAGGCAAACGCAAGCAGAAGTGATGGTTCCAAAAACAGAGTCAACGATGTGACTGGTCAACTGATCTTGTACCTCTGAACGGGAAGAGAAAAGGATATCCTGCACCTTCCCCTAAAAAAGCAAGTAAGAGATGAAACAGTTGGTGGGTGAAAAACAGAGGCCCCACATGCAAAGTTCCCACAGAAGGTACAGGATCGCACGTGGCCGCTACAAGGAAGTTCTCAAGCGAAGGGTTAATTGGGGTGCACGCTTGGGTCAACCCCCCTAGAATCCACCCTGGCTCTGTTTATTCCACGCTGGGGCACCTGCCCCAAGCTACTGAACCTCTCTGCGCCCCAAATTCCCAATCCGTGAAACACAGACACGTCTAATTACCTGCCTCAGGCGTTCCCTGGGAGGGTTTTCCTGACCCTAAGCATGTCAGGAGCCTTCAGCAAAGTCAGCGATCACTTAGAAAAACCCTAAAGCAAACCCGTGTTGTTCCCTTCCTGCCTTCTCACAACCCGGCTCTGCATAAGAGAAACACTGAAGACAGAAGAAAACATCTGTGGACTGAGAAAGACCAACGTGTGCAGAAGGAAGGGGCCCTCCATTTTCTAGACAAAAATCAAGAAACGAGATGTCAAGTTAGATTCTGGCTAGTTTTTGAAGCTGCGTCTGTTAAGAAGAAGATCTCAAGTTAAAAAACATCAAAGGCGCTTTTTGACCTTTCTTTCCCATGAGGCAATTTACATAATTATTCTTTTTAACCTACGCTATTTGGGAAGTCCTTCCACGTTCCTGCAACGCTTAGCTGTTTCGTTTTTAAAACACCTAGAGTTTGCATGGTTCATTTCAACATTCCCATTCCCGGCCTCTACAGGAAGAAACACTATTTCAAGTGAAGACCTGGTTAAAATCTGCGCTCTTAGGCCACAATGTAAAAATGCACTTCTTTCCTCTTCCCTGTATGAGACGTTCCCTGTGTGTACTTATGATTAATCATTTTTGGAGAAATGACTCGGAATTTAGGCATAAGTGTTCCTCGTCATTAAAAACGGATTAGTTGAATCGCTGCAGGATGTGTGCCATTTTGTTGGCAAATGGCAGTACACTCCTCAGCGTCATCCCCAAACTGGAAGGCCAGATGGCCCCCGTCTCCCACTAGAACCACGTTGTAAGGGATGGCACCCCTGGAAAACAGGCAACACACAGAGAAGGGCGGGGGCTCTGGCAGGTTAAGAGAGGAGAACCGTGGTCAGGACTTGCATGCAGAAGGGAAACGGGACGTGGTTAGCATCTCAGGGTCAGCTGACCACCCACTCACACGGTGACATTATCCTTCTGTCGCCCTTTTCTGCTAAGACCTGAGAATCCTGGAACCTGCTCCAAGGAAGCACGCTCATCTCTCAGAACACGGCTTGCGAATCGTTGCAGGATTTGTAAAAGGAGACCGACATCCTGTCCTGCCTTTCCCTGCTGTTTCTTTTAGGTCAGACACACGTTGGGAAAATCCTCCTTTGACCAGATAAGGAGAAATTTAGAGCTTCAACAATAACTGCGTTCGTCATGGCGTATATTTTCCGAATGCACATGGTGCCCGGAGCTGGGCCGAGTCTACGCCCCTGTGTGTCCTCCCTGCAGTCAAGGTCATGCCTGTCCCCCACGCGAGACTGGAGCTCGCTGAGGCCCGGTGACCTGCCATAGGTACCCCGGAGAGCGGTGGCCACAGCCGGGCCCCAACCCACATGGGTCTCATTGGAAAGTCACCTTTCTATTTCTCTCTCTCTGTTAGTGTTTGAAATATTTAAATTTTTAAAATCTGATGACGTTTAAAAATTCAGCATCTAATCAGACTTGCATTAAATAAAATTTTCGTCATCTGCGGTGACCCCGCCACGCAGGCCCGTGTTCAGGAAGTGGCCAACTGAAAGATTATGGCGTGCACCCCGCCAGCGGTTTTAATGCATACGTGCACTAGCTGACACATCTGTCCTATGCCATTTCCGCTGGAAGAACACACAACCTACGATAAACCTTAAGTTATGTGTTTCATTTAGCAATATATTTTCATTTTTTATGTTAGCAAATAACATTTTTCAAGACTTCTTTTAAGTTTTAAAATTTTTATTATTTTTAGAGAGAAGGGCAGGGAGGGAGGAAGAAAGGGAGAGAAAAATCTATGTATGGTTGGTTGCCTTTCACCTGCCTCCAGCTACAGACCTGGCTGGAGACCTGGCTTGCAACCTGGTTATGTGCCCTGGCTGGGGATTGAACCAGCGACCTTCAGGTTCGCAAGCTGGCACCTCGTCCACTGTGCCACCAGCCAGGGCCCTCAAGACTTTTTAATGGCTGCATATTATGCCATTGAAGAGATGTACCAAATTTTTTATTATCAGCCCACCATGAATGGAGACCTAGATTTTTCTCCAGTGTTTCTATTTTAAATCACATTCCTGTCAAGAATTGTGACGGGTCTAACATCTTACGGGAGTTTTGTACAAACAAATGAGCCTCCAGTCTCCTGGATGCCGGGGGGAAGGATGACCCCCTGGGGTCAGAGAGAGAGGATGTTGCGACTGGTGGCCCAACTGGAGCCCAGACTCCGCCTGGGGTCACAGCTGAGGACCCCAAGCTTAGGAGGCCCCGATTTTTATACAAGGGCTGCAAGCAAACCTGCCCAGATGTTTTCCTAGACAGAGATGGTATCTTTATTAAACCCATTTGCTAAAGGAAACACCAACATTGCCTTCCCAGGCAGGCCACTAGCAAACGTGCGTTAGCAGATGGTCCAAAACCAAAGGTGGTTGGTGTCCTTCTCCCGCCATGCGCAGAGACACAGGCGTGGCCACTGACACGGGCGAGCAGAGTCATTAGGGTTCCCAACCACTGCTCCTGCAGCCACGACGGAGTCTGCTTCTCCCACCGAGGCTGCGCTGTTGAAGGAGCTGTGCAGATTCATGAGGAGGAGTGTGGGAATTGGCGTGAAACAGATGCAAGTTCTAACCTCAATCTCCCACGCTTAGAGGGCTATCCAAACGGGTGTTCTTGGATGGTTAACAGTGACTGTTTTTGGTGTGCGTTTTACAAAAGCTTTATAGTCACGGATGTTTTTAATTGCAGGCCTTGGAGGTAAATTTTATCTTCTGTTTGCTTTTCTGTATCGTTGGCAGGTTTACGTCGTAAGCAAAGCGAGGCCTGATGATGCACATGACGAGCACTTTTCCAGGTAGCAATCTAGCTGCCTCTCTGGACTGTCACTCGTGTCCACACTAACTCCAGTGGCAGCGTCATCATTCTGGGCAGCAGACAGGCGACCCTGCTGGGCCTCAGGTGCACAAAGTGACTTCTGAAAAAATGTCCACTTATCCCCCTGGAAATATTGGGGGGACCAAATTCTATTGCTGTTCCTTGCAAAAAAACCAACTCCTTTGGTAAAAATAAAGAAAGAAAGAAAAGAAAAGTTTCTAAAGTGAGAACTAGCAACTATGTGAAACTACAGACGAGCCCTAAATAAAATGGTGGATTTTTTTACTTCAAACATTGACTTTTGAATTTGAATACGTGCCTTTGTATTGGGTTGAGTTCCTTTTCTGAAGTTACTTAAAGACATGTCTCCAGGTGGCTCTCCAACCACCGGCCACCCTTTGCTTGAACTTTGAACGTGGAATGTGCTTATCCCACGCTGTACATAACTGAACTGGCTGCAAACATCAACTTCAAAGACCTAGAAATCCCCAATCGCTCCGATATAAGATGGTGCTAGAACGCGTCAGCCAAAGAGCCGCACTATGGAGAGAGTCCGCAGGACCGCAGTGCTCCTCCCCGAGGGCTGCCCCCCAGAACTGCTGTCCCACCACACAGAGGCCGGCTGCCCGCAGTGTGTCCCGGAAGCGTGTTTGCTTAGAGGAGGGACCTGGGCCTGTAACCCAAAGAGCATCTGCAATGACAGCAGAAGCAGGATGACTCTGAAACACCGAGAATTTAAACTATTTTCTAAAATGTGACGATCTGTAAAATTCTTTCATTCAACCTATCATCGTCAGAGACCCACAAAGGGGTCAGGAATCTGCGGGCACGAGGCCGCACCCCTGCCACTAGGCAGCTCATAGTCTGTCCCTGCGTTGTAGGAAAGGCTGTAAAATGAGAACTGTCATCCTCGTTTTGCTGAAAATAATGGTATAGTAGTACTTGATGCTATACTGGAAAAATTATTTCAACAGTCACACATCTTGCTGAGACAGGACAAAAGCTAAGTAGAAGATGAATTACTGTTTTCAGTTTTGCAACCTTCAATGATGTCCCTATAACGTTATTGAAATAACAATTCAAGTGGCTAAAATAAAAGGATTATATGGGAAGAAATACAGTCTTCATCTCTCCAAATATGGGCAAATCTAAATTAATTGTGATATTTTAGTCCCCCTTTGTAACCTCAAGACTCGCTGATGGGTACAATACTCAAATAAAACCGGCGTTAGTTTTCTACGCTACAGTGAGAAGAGGAAGAAAGTACGGGGCTTCATATAACTTCAGGAATCCTCCGAATGTTTAGAAAACAACATGAGGTATATTTACGAGCATTGTATGAGGACCTCAGCATGAGTAAAATAGAACTTTGCTTGGCTTTTGGAAACTTCCAGACTGATATGGACTATTGAGTGTGACGAACGCGACCAATTCAAGATGCCAGGGGAGAAAGTTGTAACTAAGACAAAGTGAGAACAGAGAGAATTTAACAAGGGGAATTAGCTTTAAAACCAAGACGCCTACCGAGGTGGGCAGTCGCACGTCAGAGGGCCTGGGCTACTTCACAACAACGGGACCCATCGCGCAGGCCCGGACCACGTGTCACCTGTCACGACACCCCCTTAGGTGAGTGACAACGCCACACTAGACCCTCAGGCTCACACCTCAGCTCTACCATGTACTCACTGGAAGAACCTGAGTAAATGTTCTCGTTCTCAGGGCGAGTTGCATCATTTGAAAACTGAGAAGATCCACTGCTCACGAGTTAGTAGTATCACACTAGCTAGCACATGGGAAAATGCTTAACACAGTGCCTGCCACTGTTCGATAAACAGCCCATAAAGATCACTTATTATCACCCGTAATTGTAAATGCGCATCGTTTTCAATAACCGGAGTGCAGATTGCTATTTAGGTTTGGGGGGGCAGTTTGATTATTTCAATGATTTTTTAAAAGAGTGGAAAAAGAAGGCATTAAAAAGGCAGGGAGGACTCTCACGTTTGCCACCGCCACCGCCGCCCCCGTTCACTAGCGCCCGCGTGGACCCCTCTCTCCCGGTTTCCAACCTGTAAAAAGCCTCCCTCTGGGCGTTGCTGCTTAGATGTCCCATCACAAGCCCAACAGACTTGCAACAGGCTGTCCTAACACTCCGCCCTCTCCCAGTCATTAACACCATTAAGCTGTAACCCTACTCCCCAGCCATGACCCCCCAGGCCACCAGACCCCAAAGCCTATCAGGTCTACCTGATCAACCTTGATCAACCATGTCGCCCCCTCTCGGGGCCGACCCTGACCACCCCGTACGCACCCACTACAGCCTCTCCCCGCCCTGGCCTCCACCCGTGGTTCCAAAGTAACCTTGGCATTTCAAACCCAGCCTCGAGCATGACGGGTCCCCACCACCTTCAGGATAAACTCTCAAGTTCTTAGCATGAGACAAAGACAAACCATCATCATCACATCAGCAATGGTCAAGGCTAGAGGCCGAGTGGCCGGCGCTAGAAAGTCCCGGGAAACCATAGAGGCCGAGTGGCCGGCGCTGGAAAGTCCCGGGAACCACGCCGGGACAGGAACTCTTACTATTTTCACTGACACTTGGGTGCCAGGCCCTGGAGGGGTCAGCAACCCATACCGAGCAGCTTCAGGAAATCAAGTCAGTTTCCTTTTGGGCTAAGTCATGTTTCTTAACATGTAAGATCGCCGTCAAGGGTAAGGGGTTGGAGGTATTTCGGGAAAAGATTTTCTTGGCACCCTAAGTGCCACATGTGCGTTAACTTATTTCAGGGGCTTCACTCGCGCGTGTTAGAAACAAGCTAGTCTGTGCAGACAAGGCGAGTCTCCTTACTGAAATAGGACTTCACCTCCCTGAATAGGCACAGCTTCGGGCAACGTGAGAAAACCACACTGCGTGTCCAACCTGTGCCATCCTGGGGAACGGCTGGTATCGCGCGCGGCTGGATCAGGTCCGTCAACGCAGCGCCCCCGTCGGGAACCGAGATCCCCACAGGGTCGTTTCTGGGACACCATGAACTCCGCTAAAGCTCTGAGATTCTCCAATATGAATATTCCAACGCGATGCACGCATCACTCCTGTCTTACAGCATCTCCGCACTGAACCTGTGCTTTGATGTCTAAACCGAAGTCGCCGATGATGGACTCAAGAAAACAGAACTTTTTGGAATGCTTTTCACCACTTGCCATTGATGATCCCCAAAGTCATAATTGGCTGAAGTAGTTTAGCCCGTCAGCCACCAACGAGAGACCACAAAACAGTTTGACTCTGTTTATAAACAGAAGTCCATTGTGACATAATATCTGCCTATTTTCTTTGCTTCTTGAAAAGAGAAAAGAAAACATGCAGCTCGACTTGACCCCAGGACCCTTAGACCAGGGGTGTTTTAATGGGAAAATGATGAGACCGTCCAACTTCTCCCAGCGCAGTGGAAGGTGAGCCGTGCTGTGCTGTGAACACCAGCGCCTTGGCCAGACCTCCACCCCGAAGGCAAAATCGTTTTTCTTTCTTTGAAAGAGGCCACGTGACTCATGAGAGGCCATGAAACTAGGAGGGATATGAAGAGGAAACATCGAATCTGTGTGTGGGGGGAAAAGATACGGTACAATATATACATTCCGTGACAAATCACTTCAAAAATTGGCTCCAAAGATCCAAAAAAATTAAAAGCTTTGAAAAACTAGGTATAATTTTTCTGCCAGAGTTACTTAACCTACCCTCTCTATTTCATATACCACCCCCCCAACCCTGGGTTGCTGAAAACTGAAATGGTCACAGACGCCATTTGTAGGAACTGACTTGGCATTTGTAGGTGAGAACAGTCACGGCCTCCCTTCCAACGCACGCATTTCAACGTGTAGTTCCCCTTATTGTTGTAAAAATGTTTGCAAAACTGGACTATAACTACACCCAGAACAGCATGAAGCAATCCTTTTACTTTCTGTAGTAAGCCTGAAATAAGTATGACATTTTGCAATAAAGTAATAACAGTCTCTTGGAGTGGCAGACGAGAGTCTTCTGTCAGCCTGGTGTGATGGAGTCAGCTTAGAAGTTTCTAGAACCCTTTCGTATGGACGTAAACCTGGGCTCCATCTGGCGTGCCTCTTTCGTTCCCATTTTGAGCTTCTGTCTGCGCTTAAAACTAAGTTTTAGATCATTTTTTATTGTTATTCTATCGCAGTTGTCCCGAGTTTTCCCTTTGCTCTCCTCTGCCCACCCTACATGCCCCCCTCAACTCTTGCAGTCAATCCCACCCTGTTGGACATGCCTATGTGTCCTGGGCTAGTCCCACCCTTCTTTCTACCTGTACCCCCTTCTCCCTTCCCTCTGGGTGCCGTCAGCCTATTCCTTGTTTCTATGCCTCTGGTTTTATTTTTAACAACCTTGCCCCACCCCTGCTCCCCCATTAGATCTTCAGCTAATTAGGAGCATTAGTTGGAGGAATGTCCTTGGACTGAAACACACGCTTCCTCCTATGGTCACAATGGTTGGCATATGGGCGGGGAGGGAACAGCGAGGGGTTCACCTGGAATCAACCCTGCCACACAAGTTTTAATAGCGCCAGTGCACCAGACAAAGAGAGCAGCATGCAACTAACGTTACTCTTGGGGGTTTCAAACGATGCACATGGTGCATGTAGGTTCACATGTAAGTACTTGTGCATCATCACACATGAGCTGAGCGCCCCACGCAGCCCTGGGCAGCACCCCCAGGGCCAGCACCAGGCAGGATGCAGGACGAGTGCGTGTCCCTTCGTGCCTGTGAGGAGTCCCACACTGAGAAAAGTCCAGAAAGCAAATACTGTCTTTGATAACTGCAGAAAGTCTAAATTCCTAGTTCCAAAAAACTTCTATATTTAACCGCGCGCTCTCAGTCATATCTGTGACGTTCGGTCTGACCCAACAGAGCTCAACTTCCACATTTAAAAAGTTATTGGAGAAAGGCAACCATACACAGATGTCTCTCTGCCTTTTTCCCTTCCCCTCTCTATAAAAATAATAAAATCTTTTTTTTTAATCATAAAAAAAAAGTTATTGGAAACGTATGTGATTTGGTTCGCAAAATCTTTCTTTATGAAACAAATCTTAGGGGTCTTAACATCAACCTCAAAATTTCATACAATTTACAAGCTGTATTGAAAAACGAGAATTTTAGTTTGCCAAGAAAACGTGGAGACAAGAAGACAGTAAGATGGAATCCACGTGATACCGTAATAAAGAGCGGAATAGCTTGCTGCAGCATAGCTTTGGTGACACTTGAAAACGTCGTGTACGATGGCAATTTTTCATGAAAGGGCGATCCTTGTTTTAAAGCTAACGTGGCGTCTAAAGTGGGTCATTAAATGATTAGATTTCCCCTCTTTCACGCAGCAACTGCGATGACATGTAAACTCCTTCTACGTTAGAGAAAAGGAGTGAAAGCCACCACGATTGTTCTCCAGCTGAGGAAATGAGCCCGATGGTCCCCAGTGATGGTCCCCAGTGCCGCCTGTTGACCGCGTGTGCAGAGGCTCCCCTCCCCGCGTTTGAATAATGCATGGCAGGGATGGGATGTTTATTTTCAGATATCACAGCGGACGAACAGTGACTGCGCTGGAACAGAGCACTGTGTGTGTTTATTTCTTCACTTCAGCCGGCTCGGCCTTCCGCATCCCCAGGGGCAAGAGTCCAGGACCTCCACGGAGTCTCCCTCCCCCTCTGCTACCATCTTTCAACTCGTTGGACTTTGAATGACCACTTCAAAGGCAGTTGCTTTAGAAACAATTCCTAATTTAGGTCATTGAAAAGACTTTGAGGCACATGAGACTTGAAAACTTCTAAGATTTAAAACTGAAAACAAAGAAAAATAAGCAAAACCAAGCAGTAAGCTCTAACCTGGAAACATAAAGTATGAGTTAAAAAAAAATGGCATGTAAGAAATAAAAAGAGTATGCTAGCAAGTAGGACGTGCCATTGTTTTACGAAAGGGGATATTAAAACAGAAATGAGCCAACAGAGGGAAAAAAAATAACAAAGAGGGTTAGGAAATATGGAAAAATGTTTCCCTTCATTAGAAGTATAAATATATATGTGTTCATACATATATATACACACTCCCACATGCGTGTACCTTTCCCATACATTGACATTATATATACTTTATTATATATATTATTATACACACACATTATACAATATACAGTATAAACTGAGTAAGACTGAGGAAATATGAACATACCTAGTTACAACAGAAATTAGATGAAGAATCACTCTCACACCCTCCTAGTCTGAGTATTTATCCCATAATATAACAATGCATTGAAACATAACTTTAAAGCACCTCAGCAAAGCAGCATTTCTGGTACCAACGATCATCTACTCTTTGCACCACTAGTCAGTGACTTATATTTAATGATCACGACTATACTTTTCAATGTGCCGAACAGATGTTTGCATCAGACGATTGTTTCCAGGGTTCGATGTTCAGAGGACAGGGAATGACTGTCTATGAAGTTACCTGCTGACGTGGTCACAGAAAGGCAGGGCCCCCCGGGGGACTGGGCCCGCCTCCGCCGGCCTGGCCATGGGCAGTGAGGGGGCGAAGTGGCAGGCTGTTCCAAACGTCCTGGGCGCATTTTCTTTAGGGTGACCTTCAGGGGAGCTGGGTGACCTTCAGGGGAGCTGGCGGGAGGCAAATAAAGGTGCTGTTCCGGGGACCTGCAGGTCTCCCTAGGCAGCCGACAGCAGCTCGCGGGAAACACGTGTGTTCTGACACGTGAACGCTTGACGATTCGTAGAAACGTCTGGAGGAATTTTGGAAATGGACGCATCTTCCCTATTGCTCCCTTCACACAGTCAAGTCACAGAAACTGAGATAGTCCATCTGTGTCGCTCTGAGTCACAGAGTCTTGGGGTCGTTTCTTATGTGGCCACGGACACCCAAGATGCCCGTTCCTTTCTCGCGGGCCCTGGACCTCACACCCGTTCCTCCAGGGGGTGGGGGACAGGGTCAGCCACCTTTCTCTGTCGATATTTCAGGCTTCAGGCGTCCGTCACGGCTCCCAGAAGCTGCATTATAGAAGGTCAGTCAAGGGCAGTAGGGAGACCACTGCGGCTGTGTCCCCAGCACATGTTTTTAACAGACACGGGTGTCCAGCGGTGGTTTGCACCCCTTGCTCTAAGGACCCCTTCCTGGCCCCTCGATTGGCACCATTTCCCACAGCAACAGACCGTCACTGTCACTTGTTTGCCTTATTCTGTCATTCCCCTCACTGACCCGGTCTGCCCGGGTGGGGGCGGCAACCCGGCCAGGACAGTGTCAGATGGTCCGTGCGGGACGGGCATGGACTGACCTGGGGAGGCTGGAGGAGAAGCCCCAACGAACAGAGAAGGACACGGAAACCCAGTCGCCCAGTGACGCCGTGGGAGAGAGGAGACACACAGGACGGTGCATCCCGTGAGTGATTTGTCCTGGGAGCTGGGCGTCCTGGGACCCTGGTGTGACCTGTGCTCCCTCAAAGGGCAGAACTACACTCACACTCTACGGCAGCCTCCGTGTGAAACTGTCCCCAACCCCCGATTGTTCCTGACTTCCGCCACCTCTTTTCTGCCGTCCTGCCTGGGCCGTACTCAGCAGTCAGATGTCTAACGATTGAGGCCAGCGTTTCTGCCGTCCTAGCTCCCCCACCAGAATGTGAGTCACTCGAGGCGAGGGTGGCCTGCTCACCGTGCCTGCCAGAACCGGCTGTCACCGTGGCAAACGCTGGTCCGCCACGGCTCGTGCGCCCTGCGGCAGGGACGGGGAGGCGATCCACCGAGAGGGAAGAGTCCCCAGGCCATGACGGACGCTCAACAGCTCCCCAGCGCCTCCTCTCACGGAAGGGGCTCCTGTCACAGGACCCACCTAGACACAAGCCTCAGGTGCGCTGGTGACAGCAGCCGTCGGAAGCCTCCCAGGTACTGCGTGTTCCCCCCACGCAGGCGTGAGGCCCCATCGACGTAACTACCGCGCAGCCCAGCCGGTCCTGCTTCTGCAACAGTGGTGTTCATTGTTCTCCATGTCATTGCAAATCCTAGACTTGGTCACTCCTGAGGGAGCGGCGTCACTGGCTACAGCCCTGTGCTTTGCATGCTATTTACGGCGGGAAGGTGGCACGAACCCTTGGTGGGGTTTATGCACCATGAGCCAGTGGGAGGAGGGGGGTGCCCCCCCACGCCACGGCTCTGCCTTACATGCTGGATTATGCCTATGGGGGCGACACGCACACCATCGTCCAGGTAACCCCACACCTGGCCGGCCGATGATAGCACAGCTCTGGGGGCCAGCTGGGAGGCTGGCTGGCTGTCAGGCCTAATCGCTCCTGCTTTGGACGACATATGATTTATTCTAACTGCAGAGAAGCACGGATTTCAAATGTAACTTTGGTAAGGTTCTCAACACAGCACAATAGAAATCGCACTGCAGTTGGTCATCATCAGTGGGATTTGGTCTAGGACAGGCCATGTGATCATGAACACTCTGGGTTACAGGCAAATCAGAAAGGAATGCAAAATGTTGATGTCTTATGTCGGACTTTAAAACAAACTAGTGTCTAAATTTTGTATTATTTTTACACTCATTGTATGAAAAGTTATCAAAAGTCTTCGTCATTTGGTCTATTGACAGATGATCAAATACGGATGATCAAATTTTCCTAATACTAAACAAATTTTAACTTATAGGAAAAGCTTAGTCATGAAATCCTGTATGTTTGTGATATACTACTGAATTAACTTAGCTGGTATTTTTATTTACGTCTTTTTATGTTTAATTGTAAACTAAATTTGTCTCTAATTCTCTTTTATGGAACAAACTTTGTCCGTTGTTCATGAAGGAGCTGGCTAAGTTCATGGAGATGTCTTTAAATCCTTTCTACACTCTGGAATGATTAAGAAAAATATTTCTAGACCAGGTTGCAGGCCAGGTCTCTAGCCAGGTCTGTAGCTGGAGGCAGGTGAAAGGCAACCATACATGGATGTCTCTCTGCCTCTCTGCCTCTCTCCCTTCCCCTCTCTCTGAAAATAATAAGACCTTAAAAAAAATTCTTGGAATTTTGAAATAAATCACTCGTAAAGACATGGTCGTAAACCATGTCTTTTAAAATAGCTGAGTATTTGAAGACATTTTTATGGGGTGGAAATCAATTTATGAGTTTGATAATCTTAAGTACAGCATTTTACAAGTGTTTGAAATGCAGTTCAGCGAAATTGCACAAAATCAGGATGTTGAGCCTTTAATCCGCTCGTCAGCAGTGAACGCGGCATGAAATACGATGAACAGCAGTAACGACTAATAAAACAGATCCACTGTAACAACGGACTGTGTCAGAGTTTTATGACTGTGGGTTACGAAGCAAACCCGGGAGACTGAACACAAGCAACTCCGTTGATGGGTGCGGCGGCTGCTCACGAGGTGACCGGGTGGCCGGCATCACAGGGTGGACCCACTGCAGAAATGCAGGGGTCCCATCCCGGCTGGTCAGGGAGCAGGTGACCTACTCCGAACAGCACGGGATTCAAGCCGTATACATGGTTTAAACAGAATTTCCCGTTTCCTACCTCCGGACCACCGCAGGCTGTGGGTAACTGAAACCTCAGCAAGCAGGAACCGTGGACAAGGAGGGGCTGACCGTGGGATTCATCTGAAGAAAGCAGAACAGCTCATCCGAAATGATACACGCACACGCACCTATGTTCGCTGCATGACTGACAGGAAGCAAGCCAAGGTGTCCGCCGGTGCATAAATGGATAAAGGCGTGGTAACCACATGTCATGGAATCAGAGGTCGCATGTGGAGAGCGGACACATGTGATCGGAGACGCATGTGTGGGGACCATGCCGTGGGGGCTCCAACCAGCCCGGGGACACCAAGGGGTGGGCGTGCTGACAGGGACGTGAGGAGGGCAGGTCAGGAGCAGAGGGGACGTGTGTCGGCCCGCAGGACCACCGCTTCTGTGTGTAAACTGCTCACGCGTCATAGGCCATCCCCTCCCTGAGACCAATGTCACTCGCAACCTTCCAGCCCGAGTTCCTCCATGAAGAGTTAAACAAAGAATCCGCTTTCAGAAAATTCATCAAAATCGACTATCGGAAATGCTTTTTTTATTTGGTTGTGGTTCTGCATCACGGCGAAGCTCTCAGATTACACCGGAAATAAACAAATTGAACACGCGATGTCCCAGCGACCGCTTGGACTAAACCTGCGCTCTTTCTCTACGTAGTAACAAATTATTATTATTATTATTATTAAAGATTTTATTTCATTATTTCCAGAAAGAGGGGAAGGGAGAGAGGCAGAGAGGGAGAGAGACATCAATGTATGGTTGTGTTTCACCTGCCTCCAGCCACAGACTTGACTGGAGACCTGGTTTGCAACCTGGTTATGTGCCCTGGCTGGGAATCGAACCTGCAACCTTGGGGTTCGCAGGCCAGCACCTCATCCACTGTGCTACCAGCCAGGGCACAAATTATTTTTTAAGTGTCATGAAAAAGTTTTGATTTTACATTTGAACGGTGAGGAACATGGAAGCATCTCCATTATGATTTCGATCCACATCAATGATTCGCTTCTGTCTACCTTTTTTCTCACTAAAATAGAGGGTGTATGTTAGGTATTTCCCTTTTCTGTGAGGGGAAGTGAATCCCGCCACCTGCGCGCCGCTCGGGCACCAGGAGGTTTAAGGGAAACACACTGGGAACAGAAACTGGACCAGCATTCGCTTCTGTTGCCCACTGTTCCTTCCTGAAGTGTATTTTATGGCCTCTGAGTCTCTCTGTTCTCAAAAGACTTTACCAACCATGGAATGTCCAGCATCTACTGAGCCTTCAACTCTACAACAGCTGATGCCAACTTGCAAACTTGAACTCATTCCTCACGTTTCTTATCACCGTGGAATCCAACGTGCGAATACAATTCCTGTAGGCCAGGGAAACAGAAGTTCGGGTTGTATCAGGTATGTCTGAGTGTGCGTCTGTGCCCCGTGAGAGCAGACACAGGGTTCGGGCCCTTCCCTCATCACACTTGCCTCTCACACCTGTCTCCATCACACCTGACTCCATCATACCTGACTCCATCATGCCTACTCTCACACCTGCCTCACACACCTGTCTCCATCACACCTGACTCTCACACCTGTCTCCGTCACGCCTGATTCCATCACGCCTGTCTCCATCATACCTGACTCCATCACGCCTGACTCCATCACGCCTGACTCTCACACCTGGCTCCATCACGCCTGTCTCCATCATGCCTGTCTCCATCACGCCTGACTCCATCATGCCTGACTCTCACACCTGGCTCCATCACGCCTGTCTCCATCATACCTGACTCCATCACGCCTGACTCCATCACGCCTGACTCTCACACCTGGCTCCATCACGCCTGTCTCCATCATGCCTGTCTCCATCATGCCTGACTCCATCATGCCTGACTCCATCATACCTGACTCTCACACCTGACTCACACCTGTCTCCATCATGCCTATCTCCATCACACCTGTCTCCATCACACCTGACTCTCACACCTGACTCCATCACACCTGACTCTCACACCTGACTCCATCACATCTGACTCTCATACCTGACTCCATCATGCCTGTCTCCATCACACCTGACTCCATCACGCCTGACTCTCACTGCAGTGCCCAGTCGGCATGTCTGTGCTGTAACCCAGCCACCGGACAGCTGCTTCCCAGTCACCTCCACTTGCAGGTGGTTAAAACCAGCGGCCAGTGTACAAGTTCACTTCTGTCCTCCTGAAACGCCGGCATCATGAGGCGAACCCCAATCCAGTGTTCCCTTCTTCATGGACACGTCAGAGGTTCTCATAAACACTGCAGCTGGTCACATTCTGATGCTTCCTTTGGAAAGAACGGGCCGTCATTTCCCAGAAAGTTCCCATCCTTCCATGTGAACACACAGAATGCCTGGCCCTGCGAGGCAGACCTGAACAGAAGAGAACACGTTCATGCTTCCTTCCTCCCTCGATGGGAAAACCTCAGTGGGAACAAGGAGAGGGCACACTCGCCCAGGGAACCCTTTCAAGAAGAGTCACCCGCAGATGCCTCCCCGCAGGGGGCCTGGGAGCAGAGGAGGAGGATAAATAAACGCTGGGCAGACAAGGTCCCCACAGCCTTTCCTAAATGGAAACCATCAGCACGCTGTGCCAACGTGCCCCTCGCCTTTGCAAAACGTGGGGCTGGGGTCACAAGCAGCAGTCAGCTTTCTTCACCCGCCACGGAGCATGCCAGTCACGGGCCCGCAAGCCCTGGCGCTGAGCCGGGGCCGGGGGCACTTCCGTGCCTCCCTCCGGACGGTACAATGAAGACGGCCGGGAACAGCCGTTCACCCTCAGCATCAGCGGATCCCCAGATCAACACGTGCTCAACAATGGGTTTAGTCGTCCTGTGACATTCACGTTTTCCCTCCAGTAGCTTCTTTCCTGTAGGGCCTAATCATCAGGGCAAGTGATCTGCTATTTCCCAAAAGCAAACAAACAAAAACACTGAGCAAATGCATCATGGAAAAACAAGATCAGACCCTCAAAAAGGCAGAAAGACCACCATCACGTGCCTCCCACCTCATCTTGCCGGCCTGTGGTCACCCAGACACAGGAATGGCTGGATTGGTGCTAGGATTTTTGCAGAACCGTTTACTTTTTTTTAATATATATTTTTTATTTAGTATTTTTGGAGAGAGAGAGGGAGAGAGGCAGAGAGGGAAAGCAACATCAATGTGTGGTTGCCTTTCACCTGCCTCCAGACACAGACCCGGTTGGAGACCTGGCTTGCAACCTGGTTCTGTGCCCTGGCTGGGAATCAAACCAGCGACCTTTGGGTTCGCAGGGCGGTGCCTTATCCACTGTGCCACCAGCCAGGGTGCAGAACTATTTTTTAAAAAGAACAATGCATGTGATGAGAGAAATCCTTCTTAGCAAATAAATTAACGTTGTTGCGATACCAGTAATTATCCATGATTTTCAAGAATTTTAAGTTACTAGCCCTGGCTGGTGGCCCAGTGGATAAGGCACCATCCTGCAAACCCAAAGGTCGCTGGTTCGATTCCCAGCCAGGGCACATGACCAGGTTGCAAGCCAGGCCTCCAGCCAGGTCCATAACTGGAGGCAGGTGAAAGGCAACCACATATACATGTCTGTCTCCCTCTCTGCCTCCCTGCCCATCTCTCTAAAAAATAATGAATAAAATTATTTTTAAAAATTAAAAAGAAAAAAGAATTTTAAGTTACTAATACCATAGGTGTTTGTTTCATGTAAAAAAAAATAAGTTTAAATCACACCTGTTGTCCCAGACTAACCGTTAAATAAGGTGCGCCTGTTTAAGCTGTGACGGTAATTTTGAGAGAGTAACGTGCACACCTTTCCCTTCTTGGCCCTGCAGCCTGGGCAGGGGCCGACCCCATTCTGTCCCACGTTTAAGTGAAAACACTGGCTTGGGCGACCCTAGGAAACTCCGCCAGCTGTGGGAAACAAAAAGCAGCAGAAGTATAAGTACTTGGCTGAGGCTAGGTTTCTGCAGCCTTGCTTGTGTTTCGTCAAGAAATAACCAGTTGGACAGGACAGTTCCATGAGTGGGTGTCGGGGTAAGAACCCCGCTGGGCGCTCACAGGTCCACCGAAGAGGACACGCGTGCCCGTTCCACGGGCAGGTCCCAGGCAAACGAGCCATCCGGACCAGCTCAGCGTACAAAGTCCCTTCGGTAATTCGGGAAATTGTTGAGGACGATTTTGCAGTGTTTATCTTATAAAGCTGCCAGGAAACATTTTATTATTATTTTTTTTTTCCCAAGACTTCCAAGAGAAAGAAGCTTTCCATCTGTTTGGTAACCTCAAATGTTGCCTTTGCTGGGTTGGAGGGAACGATCCAATGTTTGGTCGACCCCTTAAAGACGGAATCATGTCTCGGGGATGTGGTCTAATTTGCAGAGTTCCAAACGCATTTTGATAGCATAGGATGGCTCTTCTCTCTGAGGACTCGGCAAACACCCCGCGCATCTGCGCCGGGGCGGGACGGGAGCAATTTGGACAAGGAAATCAGACGTGGCAGAAAGCGACGCATAGACTCACCCCCAGGCCCCATCTGCAGGGATCACGGCCGTGACGTAATTAGTTTTAGGGGTGGGGGGTGGGGCGGAACAAGCAGGAGAGAAGAATTGAAGAGAAGTGGTAACATATAAATCCTTCCCACTGGAAGACCGACTTCTGAAATCTCCTACCGAAGTTGTTGTTTTAAAAAAGGCTTGTCCCGATGTTTGTTTATGTGCATGTTCCACATTCAACCACTTAACCACTGTGGCTTTGAAGCAGCCGTGTTCGGCAGGGCCTCTGATGGGGGGCAGGGCCTCTGAAGGGGGGCAGGGCCAGGGGCACCCGGGCGGGGGTTCACGTTCTGTTTGGATGACGGGGCGGGTCTGTTAGCATCCGGGGTCTTATCTTAACGTCCCAAATCCCTTCCTGCCAACATGACAGGCCTGTCTGCAGGCCTGCCTGGTGCCACCCACTGGAGTGGGAACATAAAAATCAGCTCTGCGGCACATTCTTCAGTTCTCACCAGCCATCCTGATGAAGAAAAGTGAGCAATAGAAATAAAAACGCGTCCCGCCCGCATGCGATGGCATGGCCGTGGCTTTAGGACAGGCCTAGGCCACTCGGATGGGTCCGAGGAAGGACAGCTGGGGGGGGGGGTTGACACGGGAGGCTGCCGCCCAGGGAGGGGCCTGTCCCCCTGTCCCCCGCTGTGTAAACAAGTCTCCACCGTGAGTCCAGGAGGAGCAACTGAAGCTGCTGCCAACCCTCAGCCAGAACAAAGATTAAATGCAGCTACCAGAACGCCCCCCTGTCTACCTAGAAGACGATGAAAGTCGTCCTAGTTCTTCCCTCCCTTCTCCCACCAGCCCAGCTGCTTGAAGCGCCTTTCAGAGGCAGCTACGCCACACCTGGGTCAGAGTTCTGCAAACCCAACCAACCAGTTTCCCAGATAAAACGAGGATCCCGCTGCGTGGGGTCAGGGGTGCTGGGCTCCCCGTGTCTGAAGTGAGTGACCACATTCTGACCTAGATTTACTGCGCGTGTAACACGCTCCCCCCGCCACCCCCGTTGAACTATCAGCGGGAACAACTCATCGGCCGGTTTACAAACACGGAACGGAGGGAGTGGCACCACCCGTAAACATATTTTCCTTCCCTGATCAAGGAGGCCGAGAGATCCATCGGTGTCGCGGTGAGCAGACAGGTCACTTGCCCTGCGTTTACAACGCCTGTCATCCTGCATGAGGCACTCAGCAGCAGCACGCGTGTCGTAGGCCGACTGGATATTAGACAGGCCCGGGCAGAAGGGCAATTAGCACCTTCCACAGGTCTCTGCCCTGTGACCCTTCCTTCTCTCTTGATTAACACCCAGGACTCTGATCCACCGACGCTGATAAACAATCAAACCAAAGCACGGGAGGGCTGAAGGATCCAGAGGCTGGTAAACACGCTCACATTTGGCCCCAAAGGAAGGACACACCAGGCTGCAGGAACTAGCTACCCGGCCCAACGCGTTCTGCGCCCTCCTGCCAGGCACGTGGCGGGCGCGTATTTACCCTGGAACCTGCCTTAACAGGGTTTGACGTCTTCGTTGGGTTCGCTTTCCGCTCTATTATGACTCCCAACAAGCCCTCCAAAAACATCCCCTCGCTAACAGGGGAATTGTGAGCAATTGGGGGGGGGGGGCGGTGTTAAGAAGCTATTTATATTTTTATTCGGTTGCTTTTTGGAGAATGATCCTGATTAATTACAGCCTTCTGGACGATGCGATCATTTTAAGCACCCTTCCCTGTGTTCTCCATGCAGAGAGCTAAATCCACGAGGCTGCTCCATAAATGTCAAGTCGAGCACAATGAAAAAGAGTCTAATTTTTGAGACGTTCATGAAGTGTTGGCCGATTTCCCATCCCGTTGAGGAAACAGAAGAAAGGCCAGCGTTGATTCCGCAGTGCTGCCCCCAAAGGCGGTCATTTTTATTTCCAGTGTCTCTAAAGGCCGCCTGATCGGTGCCATTTCTGCAGGCTGGGGCCATGGGACGCAATGAAGAAACATCAGCTTTGGTGAAAGGCGGCCTGGGCCTGATTACTTCCCCTCGGGGTGAGCTCGGGCGGGCTGCTCATCCTTCGTGGTCGTTTTTTCTCACCTCCAGAAACAAGGGTGAGCCTGTTTCCCACAGGTGACTTGAGATTCCAAATGAAACAGCCTGGAGTCCTGCATCGAACTCGAATATAAAAGTTGCTCTGAGGGAGAGTCTCGGCTTCCGTCTAAGTCCCTACAACTAAACTGAGTGGTGCATTAAGCACGAACCCCTGCAGAAGCACTGGACCAGCTAGGTCAGCGGGGCTCACTTTCCCCCCAACTCTACAATTCAGCCCGGCCACTTGGAAGGTCAAGTGCTCCCACGAGGCCTGGAGGATTGACGCTGGTCACATCGGGGACTGGCTCCCAACTCTGGGCGACAGAAGGGAAACAAGACGCCCATGAGCTTCACCACAACTGTACTTTCTAATGATGAGACTCAACATTTTATTCCAGTGCAGCTTTTTCTGCCTGGGAAAGCCATTTTCTGCCAACATTTCCCAGGGGCCGGAGAAGCGTCTTTCACAAGAAGGGATCATGGAAAGTTTTCCTTTCACGGTCAAATGCTGGTTTCACTTTTCAACGTATACGAGGGAAAAGAATAGGTTTAATTGTCCTTAAGGAAAATAAATCATAACTAGACACATTCTCACATCTGGATTGGAAATATTTTCCCCCAACCTGAATATAAGCTTTTTTTTTTTTCTCGATTAAGGCCAACTTCGGAAACTTCAGTTTAAAAGAATTGGTATGAAACAGTTCTGAACGGCGGTGCACAGGAAGGAAAGAAATGGTGAATGTACTCTTGCATCACAGGAAACCTTCACGGAGGGCGGGTTTTGTGGGAATGAAAATCTGTGACACATAAATGAACGTTAAAATATTCATCTATGTGTCCATAGCGTATTTTCAAGAAAACAGAATCATGAACGTCATTTAAATAATTTTAAAGTGATAGAGGGCAGATTTTCTTCAAGTACAAGGTTAAAATAACATCAAAGTCCATGAGCCCTAAAGCCAAGAAAAAACATCCCACTTCCCTGCCCCCTGTCTGGGCTTAAGGGGTTCTCATCACCCCTTCCCCCACCCCAGCTGGGCTTCCCATGCCAGGAGCCATGCATAACTGCCAAGGATTAACTCAGTGCTCAGTACCAACTTGGCATCGTTTCTTTTTACAGAATTGCCATGACATAAATATTAAACAGTAATATGCACCATATGAATGCACAACCCATGCAATGGCTGCCGGGTGAAACTCCTATGTCCCGCAAAGTCACAACTCCTGCAGGGGCAGCGAGGGGCCAGGCCCATCCACCTCTATTCTGCTCTACGGAGCCATGAAGGCATGAAATACAAACTTATAAGCATTGTTTCAAATTCAGTTCAATCTAACTACTCAAAAATTTTAAGTGCGTGTTTTCTTTTCGACAATTTAATTCTTTTAACTCCAAGAAGAAACCACCAAAGGAGAAACCTGAAATTTCCGTATATTTATAAAGCTTCAGAAACTTTTGCACCATCCTTGTCCTGTCTTTGACTCTACGGTCACTTTTCAGCCCACTTGGAGGAAAGGAACGTAATAGGAACACGTCATCAGAGAGGAGATAAGACAAAAGGAAAAGTAATATATGAAGACAAGGCAGAGGTCACGAAGTGAGAAGCCAGTGAGATGAGCGCGTTAACCATAACAAAGAATGACAATGTGGGGCTTTGTGGAATGTTGCCTTCTTTTCCCCAAAAATACAAAAAAGAAGGAAACGTGGACCCTACACAGAGCCCACCAGCCTGCACCAATCGGCTCACGCAATTGGAATGCCACGATTTGGCCTGATACTGGACAAATTCATGGATTTCCTTCTTAATTGAGAAATGGTAAGATTAGAAACAGCCCCTCTCCCAGAACTGCTCCTTCTCTAATGACAATGGGCGCATTCACTGACTCCCTCCCCAGCTGACTTATGAGGCTGGTAAAGTTAACATTTTTTAATACTGCATATTGAATACATGAAGAAGTCGTGGAAATAATTATGAACCTGTTACAACATACATTGCTTAAGTTGGGCAGCGTTCCATTTTCCAAGCTCCCAGGGCCTGAGGGTCAAAATTAAAGACAATTTGAGGGGGAAATAAAAAAAAAACAAAAACAAAACAAAACCACATTCCCCTAATTGAAAGGTTTAATCTTCATAAGGTAAAAGCTACATGGGAACCCTTTAAAGAATGGTTGTTTTAATTAGTTGGTCTTAAAACAGCCCCTGGTTATTTTTGCTTTTCTAAAATGAAAACACAATTAGACAAGAATGTGAAATGACACAATAAAATTTTAAAATATGTTTCTGTTTTAAATTCAGGGGGGGACAAAGAATTTTAAGTGGATGTGCTCGAGATCATTATTCCAGTAGGGACCACAGAGGCTGCAGGAAAAGACAGGTCACTTCTTGCCCCTCGTGTGTTCATTCCTGGGGCCCCATCACAAGACAGGGCCCGAGCTTCGAAAATGTTAACAAGGTGCCATCTGAAATCCGGGCTGACATAACCTTGGAAACACAGTGTCACTCAGTGTTATATATGCTCAATCCCTCTTCAAGTAAATCTGACAAACAGCCGGGGAATCTAGGGTAAGGATGGGAAGGTGTCCCTGGTACTCTCCTTTCAATCCTCCTGGAGACTTGAAAATTTCCAAAACAAGATATTCAAAGAACAAAGAGAAGCACTTCTAGTATCCCAGTGGCTATTTACAAAAGCTGATGATAAAGTCATTTTGTTTTGATTTACTGTGCATGAATAATACATATAACTCGACCTAGAAAAAAACGCTTAACCCTGAGGACTTTATGATGAAAGTGGTTCCGACAGACAGACTTCACTGTAATGCCACCTGAAGACAAGGCCATAGGATAGGATCATCAATAAAGGATTTTCAAGCATAAAAAGGAGAAGTAAAATGGAAATGCGACTTCAAGGATACTAAAGAGATAATGTAAAATTTCCAAATGCTGATGAGCCTTTTTAAGTGACTGTATGTCCGTGGGGGCCAGTGGGCACCTGCTCACCAAGGTGTGTGTGGTGGCCGCGCCCCTGCTCTGACCCGGAGACCCGCTTGCAGGAGAAAGATCACCTTGCTGTCCATTCCCTGGAGCCGAGGAAGACACCTGAAACAGTGAGCCTGGCCTCCTTACCCTCCAGTGAAACACACCCGGCTTGAAGGTCGTACGGTTTTTCACTGCTGAGCCCCTGAGACGCACCCTGTCATTTGCTTCCCCAAGTTTCCATTAGGCCACTTCCCTGGGTGTCCGGAGGCCTTGTGCCATTTTTAACTTGAATGAGTATTGCTATCGTTTCAAATTTTAACAAAGGATAAAAATCTGAAACCACCGAACTCCCATGGTGAGCATTTCACCAAACAAGGACTTTTCGGGACTTAACCTGGGTTCTGGAAACTCATCTGAACAAAACATGTTCCGCTTTGTAAGGTGGCATTGGGTAGACTTTGACCTACCGCCCTGGAGAACCTGCATAAACTGATTTGGGGGGAAATGGGAAGTTAAGAATGGAAGTTTTTGCTTGCGTTTCCTCTCACGTGGACGAGGGCTCGTTGGCTGTATTGAGACACAACCTACAGATGATACATTTTGAAAGGCAGTCCTGACATCAGCCTTCACGTTTTCCAAATAATGCTGTCACAGCTCAGGGAATTACCATTGGGGGTAATTCTAAAATATAGATGTCTCTTTTCCAAATCCTGTATATTTTTGTGACGTTACCCTACAAGCTTAAAACAGTTGTTCAGGATAGGCTAGACCAGAATACAATTATGGCAGTCTCATGCTAATAATGGAAGACAGAAGGGCCGAAAGTCCATGAAAAGTTTGCGCACGAATTCCACGTATTTTTATGGGGCGCTCGTCTTTCAGATAGCTGCCAGCATTGTTTCTGCTGCTCATTTCCTAGTCAGGAAACCCCCAGAAGAAAAAGAACCCGTTCCAAACATATACGTGCACCGTCTTCCCGTTTTTAATAGACAGTAAGTTGATGTCATTCATGGGCTCCCCATTCTGCCACTCAGCCACGCGCTGGTTCTCCATGGTGTTTTTGCAAACATGGAAGGACACCAGCTTTCTCTACCCTGTCCCCTCTGCAAGCAAAATGTATTGTCTTTCCTGCCCCCCATCTTCTTTTACATCCCCAAACAGGAAACTTGTTCTTAGATCATGTACTATTGCTGGACCTACTAATTCACACCATGGCTGAGCTTCAGGTAAATGAATACGTTTAAAAGCCGAAATGAAACGCACCACCGGGCATCAAACCAGCGCTGACTGGACGCTCCACTGATGCTTCGCATGGTTGCTCCGCTCAAGGAGGTGAGGGGTCTGGGTCGGTCACTAGACCTCTTCAGCATTCAGAGGGCACAGCCCCCGGACTGTGGGAGGGACCGAGTGGGACAGGAACGGGAGGAGGTGGTGTAGAAGAGGACCTCATGGATGCAGGATGTGACAAAGAAACCAGACAGCACGCAAAGTCCTTCCTGCCTCTCGTCTTCATTCCGTCCTCAACAATACAGGCAAGATTGTACCAAGTTCACAGGTTTCAGCCTCCTGTGTTCTCATGGTCTCCCCCTAAACTTGCTCAATAAAACCCTCTGATGGTCGCTCATGTATTCACAAGTGTGTGTGAATAACTGAAGTTGACTGTAATTATGAAAACTACCACCTGACCACAGCAGCTCTGACCGCAGAGGAGGAGCTGTGAGCAGAAGGAAAAATAAAAAACTCAGCACGAAGTAGCAAAACGGGGCACCCATGGTCATATAAGGCCCTGGGGGAGGAAGAGCTGACCATTTCAAGACGTGTGCTGATTTCTGCGACCACCTGAGGTCGAGGGCTGGGACAACAGCCTTCCTGTCAGCTGTGAGGCCATCACCGTGCTGGTTGATGCGTGATCAGTAACACGGCTGATACAGCCTCAGCATCTCAAAAGTTCCCCAGAAAACGTGCCGGGAGGGCTAATGGAAGTCCCCAGAAGGCCGGGGAGGTGGATAGAATCTATTGAACCCCGTGTGGGTCCCATTGCCACCATCTCACCTAAATTCAGATACCTTTATACTGGTATTTGAAATAATTATTGTAATCATTTCATCATGTCCTTTATACTCTGCAGGTGAATTTTTCTATCTATAAAGACAGTACTCACTAAGACTTTGTCCTTTGGCCTAACCAGCCTGGGGTGTGGCTTTTCCAAGATGGTGGGTGTTTCTCATCTTTAGGAGCCGGCAGATGCTGCCCAGGCTGGCAATGGTCGCGATCTCTTTGAAAGCAGAATATTCATGTTTTTGATTATTGGCCGAACGTATGGTACTTATTTGAAATAATTATGTGCGTGAAAACGCTAACTTCATCCCAGGACCTGAGTAACTGAAGGACCAACCCTTTCAGCTGTGGTTAGCTGTTTCTAAAACCACCAAATGTTTCCCTGGTCCTGGTGCTGCTGAGGGCGGCCTTTCCATTCTCGGTCCTTTGAGGCCCCCAAGGGGGGGGCATGTTTTCAAGGGGTACCTGCCGCTGGCGGTTCCAGGTGGCTCTTGCTGCCCTGA
The DNA here is from genome assembly GCA_004026585.1 of Noctilio leporinus. Classification (NCBI taxonomy): domain Eukaryota; kingdom Metazoa; phylum Chordata; class Mammalia; order Chiroptera; family Noctilionidae; genus Noctilio; species Noctilio leporinus. The sequence continues at coordinate 277,785 of PVIW01000928.1, read as the reverse complement.
AGGTCTTCGCCTGCCACGCGGGCCCCTTGGCGTCAGCAGGACAGACCCTGTCCCAAAGCCATGGTGACCAAGTTCAGATGGAGACTTATGAAACTAGCACTTGGTGCTCCCCCCACCTAGGACAATTGTGGGGATCCAGGCTTCTCAGAAAGGTAACGAACCTCGTACATTAAGAACTTCGCCACCTCAACAGTAACGGCGTGTTAAAAAGCAGCAAGCAGAAACCGCCGACCGAGGAACACAGGGTCGAGGGTCACAAACCGGAGCGAGAAGAGGGGCACGTGGGAGCCCCACAACAGGGGGGACCGTCTCCGAGCTGGACAGAAGTACCCGATGGAAACTGCGGGGAGGCTTCCAACAACTGTCTAAGGGATTGAAGGGTCTCTAATGTTCAGTATTTTTTGCTGGTCACCTTGGTTTATTCCTGAATTGAATGTAAATCAACATTATGAAAAACAAATAAATGAGGAAGGTCTGTGAGCTGAACTGTGTCCCCCTCAGATTCGTACACCCAAGTCCTAACCCCCACGTGGCTGCACTGGAGGGTGGGAATCAGGGGGCAATTGAGGTTCAGTAAAGCTTTGGGGGTAGAGTGCTGATCCGGAGGACTGGCGCCCCCAGAGAAGAGGACGAGGCCCAGGGCGCTGTCTGGCCCGCAGGTGGCCGGCTGTCTGTAAGCCCAGGGGAGCCCCTCCCTGGAACCCCACACATTGCAGGCACCCCGACCTCAGACTTCCAGCCGCCACAGCTGTGGGAAAAGTGATGCTGCCCCGTGAGACACTCAGTCTGTCGAGGTTGGTCGCGGCAGCCTGAGCGGTTGCTTTTCATGACTAAAAATCATCACAGTGACCCCTGCGGAATAGAACGTTCAACAGCCCAGTTCCTCGGGGCGCATGACCCTCCTCACGCGGACGGACGAGCTCTGGTCTACCACCGTGGTAGCCGGCACGGCGAGCAGGGAGCCCGGGGCTCTGCTGCGCCTACGGCCGGACCGAACCCTGGGCGAGGCGCCCGGAAAGGAGAGGTAGCCGCCGGCCCTGGAATTAACATCTGGGGCGCAAACAGGCCTGTGCGGGCCCGGCGCTGGTCACGCGGGGCCTACATGAGCCGCAGGTTCAAAGGTATAAAATTCCTAACGCCAAGCGCCTTGGCCTCCCTCTTCTCTGCATTATGATTATGAAAAGTTTCGTTCTCATTATCATGCTGATTTCCTACCTTCTCTTCCCACTCCCACTGAGATGGTCTTCAGCCTTCTCTTTTCATGTGTTAGGAATAAATTCAACGCAGTTGTCTGGGACCGGGTCCAAGTCAAGAACAATGGGGCTTTTGCTTTTGATTTTTCTATTCCTCGGTTGTTTTTGGAAAGGGACCATCTGAGAAGCGCTGGTAGTAACTGCCTGCCTGGGGACCGGGACCACAACGGCCACCCGCCGGGAAGTGAAGCCCCTGGGCCCACGCGATGCTCTCCGTCAGCGCCAGGCAGAAGGCCCGGCTCCGGCAGGCCCGGCTCCTTCCCCTGGGAGAGGGGGGCACCGAAATGAGAACCCACCTCCCCGTGTTTGCTTTGGGGATGGCTTAGTCATCAGCCCAAGCGACAGGACTCGTTTGGAGGGGCACCCGGGGGCCGGCGACGGTTGACACGCAGGCTTACGACCGACCGAGAGGTTTTCAAATGGTTTGTGTTTCAGGAACCATCTCAGAGCCTCCGCCCCTCACCCAAGGAGCTCAGGTCTTGGTCTGGGAACTCACCACGAACGAGCTGCCTGTTCACTCCTGTCGCTACCCCAAAACCAGGCTGAGAAGGCAGCTGCGTCGGCATCTTTCTGGTCCCCGGGGCGCCGGGTAGAGAAGGGACAGTGAACCCACACAGCTGGTATGAAGCCCTGCGTACAACTTGTGTTCATTTTCATTGGCCAAAGCAAGTCACATGGCCTCATCTGTCCGTGGGTCGGAACAAGACAAGGCCTGTCCCGGAAGTGTCAAGCCAATGTCAATATAAACTAAACTGTCCTGTGCTGCACAGGCAGGACGGGAAGAGCAGGGCTGACTCCAGGCACGTGCGTGCTGATGACATTGATAGTTTATCCATTTACTTGAACCTGAAACTATTTTATTATTCCTTATAAATGGGGGGCCCCAGGAGAGCCGTGCACCTGCCAGTGAGTTTGCAGAGAAGGAAGCAACCCCCCCAGAGTGAGCTCCGTGGGGAGCAGTGTCAGAAACACCTCCTTCCACCCCACCCCTGGCCGAGACCAGGAAGGCCAACAGCAACCAAAGCTCAGCTTCCAACGGTGCAGAATAACTCCTGCCGCGTGGGGTCTGCTCCTTCCACGCTGAGCAGAACTAATCTTCTTATTGCTAACATTTCCCATTTGTTCAGTTGGCTTGGGGGATGAAAGAGCAGATGAGAGACAGGGAGCTGGCGGTCCTGATAGGCTTCTGAACCCATCCGTTAATTCGATTCCGTCTATCAAGAGCCTATTGGCAGCTATGAAAACATCTCAATTGTCCGCTGGCTTTCAGGGTCCCCCAGAAGCATAGAGTAGCGTCCACTGTGTCCTGAGGGGGCACGTGGCAGCGTCCCGTGTCTGCAGCATAGCTGACACCCAGGGCTGAACTCGCTTGGCCAAGAGCCGCCGAGGAAACTGGGTCAGGGGTCCAGAGATGCTCCCCATCCAAGATTCCACAAGGACTTGCTCGTTCCCTACGTTTTGTTGGGTTTGCTTGGAACTGCTTGAGTCATCAGATGCAGCCCCAGGAGTGGGCACGATGCCCAGCTCTGGCAAGAGACCCCAGCCTCTGGCCACAAGGATCGGTCCCCAGGGGGGCACCTAAGCCAAGTCCTCTGCTCTGCAATCATCAGAAAAGACACTAGCCCCTTCTGCCACTGCAGTGCATACAGACCGTGCGGGCTGTGGGCTGCATGATGATGCGAAAGTCATTTTAAGGAGGAGAAAATGAGGCCAAAACCTAAGGGAAAGTGTCATGAGACAGAGGTAGAAAATTTCCTGGTGACATTATGAAAGCCCCTGAAACCAGCCGTTACACTCACAGCTAATTTCTAAAAGAAAATACAGGGGGGAAATCTATGCAATCTTAAGTGAATAATCAAAGATCTCCTTTATAAAACACTGAAAGCACAAGATGTACAAATAACTGATGAATTGGACCTCATCAAGATCAAGAATTTCTGCTATTCAGAAGACGGTGTGAAGGACATGAAAATGAAAAGCACAGACAGAGGGAAAATATTTGCAAACGGCATATACGTAGAATAAGGAATTTTGATCCAGAAGATCATTTAAAAACCATTGCGATTTAACAAGGAGAAACGAAAAACACCTAAGGAAGGGAGCCAGCTAGTAAAATGAAACATTGGAACATCCACTTTGTCAAGAAAGGTATACAGATGGCGCATAAGCACATAAAAAGGTGCTAAGCATCATGGGGTGTTACGAAGTGCAAATTAGCAGCGCGGGGAGAGGCCACTGCTGGCGTACACACGCGTGTGAAACGTGAAAAGTCGGCAAGGAGGTGCGATTCTCATACGCTGCTTGCAGGCCTGGGAAACGGTGCACCGTCTTGGCCAACGTTTTGACAGTCTCTTAAAAACTAAACACGCTCCTACAAACCATTCCACGGCTATTTACTCAGAGTAATGAAATCATACGTCCACGAATGTTTATCGTAAATTGATTTGTATAAGCATCTCGTTGGAAGCAACCCAACAATCCATCAACAGGTGAGCGGATAAACCATGTGTGGCCAATCTGGACAACGGGGTAACTTAGCTGTACGAAGTAATGGCCCAGGACAAGCATGCTCAGTGGAAGATGCTGGACACCACAGGAGCGGCGTGGATCACGTGGTTCCACGCATGCAGATGTGTAGCCCAGCGATTTTCCACCAGCACGCCACTAGGATTCCTACAACATGCAATCCTGATGATTGAGTCAGAGGCACTGCACCCCTTTTCCCTAGATTGTCAAAAAAAAGACAGCAACCAACAGAACAATATCGATCTGGTGTGAATGAATCAAGATTATGCTGATCGTTGGTTTTTCGGTCAGATCGGTAAAAGCATTTTGTGGTGTGCCACAGGATTTTAGGAATTAGTTCACATGGGCTGCGACATGAGAGAGGCTGACAGTCTCCGGTGTAGACGCTGGGAACCCCTACGCCGTGGCGCCAGGAGCGGAGTGGTGGCCAGGGAGGTGGGGAGGGTGGGCAGGTGCGGGAGGGGTGGGCGAGGGCAGGATTCCCAGGGGCCCCAGATGCTTCCTGGGGTGTTGAGAGGATGGTTATCTGGTTTGGGTGCCATTACTTTCTTAAGGTGACTTTGTTTTTGTGTTAACAGAACAGTTACTTTACGGGTGAGACGTGTGCCTGTCTGGGCCAGGGCATGACTCTTTGGACCCTGAGATCAGGCTGGGCCTCACCTGTCACTTCGCACACACTTGCTGCCATGACCGCAACTGCCGAACTCCCCTGGAGAAATCGCGTTGGCATCCCTGCTGTCAGGAGGCACTTCCTGCCCACGCCAGGAGCTAACGAGACCTACCCCGCGGTGCTGGCCGGAGTGAAATCTCCGGAGCCGACACGTCGCACTTCCCTGCACGCAGCCCACAGGTTTCCTACGGCTGAGGATTCGGTCGGCAGCCCACACGGAGTGCTGGGGCGGGCGGGTGCAAGGGCAGGAAAAGGTAACGGGAAAGAACACGATCAAGATGAAAGTTAACACAAAAACAAGGCCACACGCGCACGAACGGCTGGGCTAATCGGATAGGGTGTGACCTCAGGCGGAATTTTTGGAATGTTTTCCGATTCTCGGTGGGGCCATTTTGAACATTCACCCGCCATAATTTACGTTTTGCTTCCATCTTTGCTGTGAATGAAAAATCACACACAACCCCTCGTTGAACACATCCAAGAAAATGTGCAGACAACCCTGGCTCTGTTCGGGGGTGCAAACATCTCTGAAAACCTCAAATGAAAGACGTAGAGACAGAGAAATAGTCTTTCTAACGGGATACCTGATGTCACCTTTAATTCTCTTTGCTTCTGTTAATTAATAAATCATTTCAGGTTATTTCCCCTCGCATGTTATATATCATACAATCAAGAACTCTTATTTAGAATTAGTCCACCAGACTAGTTTTTAAAATGTTTATTGAATGTATTGGGGTGATATTAGTTACTAAAATGATACCGGTTTCAGGGGTTTAATTCTGGAATCTAGCTGTCATGTTGTATTGTGTGTTCACCACCCGAAGTCAAATCTCCCATCACCATGTATCCCCCCTCTACCTGGTTCTACGTCCCCTCCCCTCCCCTCCCCTCCTGTTGACTGTGTTTGAGGCTTTCTTTTTACTTTCTCGGAATCCCTTCACCTTTGTCACCGGCCCCAGCCACCTCCCCTCTGACAGCTGTCAGTCTTCTCCCTGTATCCTTGGGTCTGTTTCCATTTTGTTAGTTTATTTTATTCATTCGACTCCAGGTATAAGTGAAATCAGATGGCGCGGGCTTTCTCTGACTCCAGCCACCCGATTTGGAACTGTAACGTGAGCTGTTAGGACTTCAGGTTGGCAGGCCACGCCAGTGTGATGGTCAGTTTTAACGTCCATTAAGGAGTGTTCATTAGCAGGCTTTTGCCTCAACTTGCCTGGCCTTCGCTAGGGCTCCAATCCAGTTAACTTCTCATTTCATCTCAGCAGCTGCTGTCTGTCTTCTTTTCACACGTCTTTGCCTCAGTGAAGCAGCGATCTAAATTTGCACAACAAATGGAACCAATCCCAAGAACTTGACGTGTGTTCTCGCCAAGTGCTGGCTACACTGGCCAAGTAATAATGCTCTTCGAATTGCTGCAATAAAGTGTAACTCCTAGAAACCACTGGAAAACAAGTTGTTCTTCAGCTTATATGTTCTATTACAAGGAGACTGTTGGGAGCTTTGGGAACATCTGCAGAGAGAAAATGGGGTCCACGAAGATCCAGCGGCAACCTCACTCCCAAATAACGGGGTGCATTTTGGGTCCAGCCAGCCTACCTGTGAAAAGGGGAGCACGGAGAAGGAGGGCTGTACTATCAGTGAGTCTGAGGACGTTTTAATAAAACGCAACTCTGCCGCCAGTCCCTAGGGCCTGCATTCTAGAACTCAAGTGCTCGGAATTAAAGATCTTAGGGTGATTGAAATAAAAAATCACCTAGACACCTCAAGCTACCCAGTGAGGACAGAGAAGGCACTCTGAACATCACTCCCTCATAGTCTGTGTTTGTTTTATTAACCACTTACTTTATGACAAGTTAAGAATAAAATACGAACCCAAAGGTCACTGGTTCGATTCCCAGCCAGGGCACATAGCCAGGTTGCAAGCCAGGTCTCCAGCCAGGTCCGTGGCTGGAGGCAGGTGAAAGACAACCATACATGGATGTTTCTCTCCCTCTCTGCCTCTCTCCAAAAGTAATAAATAAGATCTTTTAAAAATAAAAGCAAAGCTTGTCCTTTTTCTTATGTAATGCTCATCCTAATATGGGAAAGGTCCTTTCAGGATGACATCACCAGGCTCAGACCAGCCCTTCCTCGGAAGGTCAAGGGGGTGGCGTGGTCACCAGCCACCGCGGACATGCAAATGCTTCCAGGCTGAGGGAGTCTGGCCACCCCAAAATTCATGACTCTCTCAGGATGTGTCATCCCATGCAGTTGCAAAGGGTGAGAAATTCTACCTCGGAGAATTTGGTTTAGAAAAAGTTATTCACATCCAATGGTCTCAGGAGATAGGAACACAGCAAGGCCGAAAATTACCTATTAATTGTTCATCCTTGGAGGGAAAATTACACAACTATTTTTGAAAACATGAAAAGCATCATCTAATAAAAATTAGACTCCCGCAGGTGATTCAATTTCTCCTCAGTAATTACGGGTAGAAATAATCACTACATTGCCAGAGGTGGAAAATAATCATCACAGGAGAAGTGCTGAGTTTTCACAAAATGATCAAAATATTGTCTCAGCTTTGGAGATCCTGGTGTCTAAGACTTTCCCCTGATCACTCAGCTCACCTGCTCAATTTCTTCAACGTCTCATTGCTGTATTTATTCCAACATATGGTTTCTCCCCAACTAACTAAAACAGTTTCTTAAGGGGTTGGTCTTAAAGATCTTGAATCCAAATACTTAACCTCTTACCTTATGTTTAGGACAAACCTATTAAGGGATTATAATAAATAATCAATCTATTGGAAAATGCTCAAGACAAAAGCATTCTCTTGATAGTCCCTGGTAGAGCGATGGGACATACTGATGATTAATCAACGTGCATCAAGGATGAGCTGCATAATGAAGTTTGAACACTTGCTATGTGGTTTAAGATGCTTTGCATCTTGCTAGGGAACTATTAGGACTACCTTCCCAAAAGTAGACTGGGATTCCAAGAGATTACCTATTATCTAAACGCTTTTTGTGACCCCAACACCCAGAAATGGCATATAGGACCATCTTCTAATGGAGCACATGTGACAAAGGAACTACAAATGAACAGAAGGGGGAAATCTTGCACGGTAGTGACAACACACTGCTGTAATATTAATTCTGCGTGGACCACATACCCTGAAGCTGCACAAGGGAGCTGAATTTGCCCAAACTCTTAACCTCCCCAGGAAATGGGAAGAAGGAAAGCAAACTCTGTCTTTGACTGTGGTGAACACTGCAAATACTTTTCCGCGGACAATGACTAGCCAGCAGCCAAGGTAACAAAGCTCACAAAGAAATAAGGCAATACAGAAGGCATCAAAAGAAAAAATTGCAGAAACAAATCTGTAAGTACACCAGATACTATTAAAACTTATCAAATAACAAAATATTGAAACAGATATGCTGATCATCTTTAGTCATCTTTAAAGAAAGAAATGAGAAATGAAAATACTTGTAGAGAAGAAACTATAAAAAAAGTTTTGAGAACCAAATTAATTGTAGAATGAATACTACAGTAACTGAAATTTAAAACTCCTTAGCCACATCTGGACATACATGTACAAAACAGAATTAGCGAACCATATGATTGATCAGAAGACATGACCACAAATGCAACACTCATAGGTCTACACCGGACATTCAAAATTTAGAAATTAAACACGTAACGTTGATCTCATGCAACCTCTTCTGGGAGAGAGAAGAAGTAAAAACCCTGCCAGCTCAGTTCATGAGGGTCAGTGTCACAGCTTGACAGGGACAAAAGAGATGGTGGCAGACCAATCTCATTTGTGAACAAAGAAACACAAATTCTAAACCCATGACCAGCAAACTGAATCCTGCTCTATAAAAAATGAGTAACACCCTGATTAAGTTTATTTTAGAACCACAAGAAAAACATTGGCAAATCTATGAATAGATTTATTCATAGATTTCTATTTATGAATAGATTTATTCATAGATTTCTATTTATGAGTAGAAAATAGGTAAAGGGACTTCGTAAAACACAAAAAAAATCAAACGAATAAAAATTTAGCAAACCAGGAATACAAGGAAACTGTCTGAATACTTGAACTAAGAATGGACTCTAGTAAGGTGTACGATGAATTATTGAACACTTCCCTTCTGACATCGCGAATATTACAAAGACGCTGGTATCAACAGTTTGGTTCCATACCACATTGGTGGTCCTGTCCCCAGGGAGGAAGCTGAACTCGGCTACATGACATTGTTGTCATCACAAAACACTGGAGAAAAGTGAACTATTCTATAAACCAGGACCTCATCAACTGAGTCTAAACAGGTAAAACAACCCCTAAAAGCAGCCCCCGGAAAAACTCTGTTAAGATAGATGAATGGCTTAAAATTTTTAGAAGATAGCCTAAGGAGAATATTGTGGTAATTTTTGAAGTAAATAAAATTTCTTAATCATGGCACTGTATAAAAGTTATGCATTAAGAATATTGCTAAATTAGACTCCACCCAAATTAAGAATTTTTGATTATAAAGAAGTTATGGAAACTTAGGTTTAATAAAGAGAATAGAAAGGCAAGCCATAACTGGGACTAAATATTTATAAAATACACATTCCTGACAAAGGGTTAATGTCCAGAAAGTATAATATATATTACAGAATATGAAAAAGCAATAAAATAGGGCAGATGGCAAGTCTTAAAACAAAAAAATGACCCATAAACTTGTGAAGAGTGCTAACTTCATTAGTAATTAAGGAAATCCTAATAAAACACAATGATATGTCTTTCTAATCTACACACACGTCCACCGGCAATAGACCTGCAGGCCAATCGGCTGCATTGCATGACTATACTGCAGAGTGGCAACGGAGTGTACCGGAAACCATTCCACAAGGTCTGTCCCGAGAGTATCGGCGGTGCACACCGTTTGAATTACGTCGACCTTGGCTTGATACTTCCGGGACAGACCTGGTATACTGAACCGATTCAGTCCTTACAAGGGCAAAACACAGGCACCACTGAGAAGCATCTAGCTGAGGCACATGCTTGCCTCTGGTAAATAGGACAGGAGGCGTGGGGTGGAGGGTCTTCGTGGTGGGACGTTAGTAGAGGAACCCTTCCCCGGGGTGGTGAGGGCTGGGTGAGGCTGGGGAAGGCGTGTGAGTGCAGGTGACATGCGTTCGCGCTGGTCCCCATCCGATTGACCGAGTAGCAACACGTCTGCAACATTGGATGTGCTCAATACACAGGCTCCGCTTGAACGAAGGAAGACGTGGCTGTGAAGAATGTGAAACTATGCAAATCCAGACACTTTTATCACCAGTGACGTTCCTTTAGCTGTGGGATCAGAGAGAGGCAAAGAACTGCAATATTCAGGAAACGCTATGGAGAGTTGGTCTAACCCAGCGCTCTTTGACAAAACTAAAATGGTTTTTATTGCCTAAAATTGCCATCATTACAATGACATTGACATTGTCACGGGGTAATAAAACATGAAATCTGACTTCGACGCAGTGTAATTCGAGAGGCTCTTCCCCCACAAGGAAGAATGAAAACTTGAGTTGGTCCAAGTCTGCGATTTCTACGTGTTCTCTTCTAGGAAACAGTCCGCAAGGTGGGAATCCGGGAAACGTGGTTGACGCGGAGGTAAATTGTAAATTAAAAGTGTGTGTGAACTCAGACGCCCCGAAGTCCCCAGTTCGAAGAAGACATCAGATGCATTAAACGTTCATTACATGTGAAGTGTGGAATCAAGCCGTGTATGTTTGCCAGCCTCCCGATGTTTTGGCCCCGCTACCCCACCGTCCCGCAGAGATGTTTGTGTATTTTTTGTGAAAAATACGTATTTGTATGTGCATTTCAGCAAAGCCATCTAATCCACATGGCGCATGGCTCCCGGCTGCGTTCAGTGGACTCCAGCCAACGAGGGAGCAGAGTCTTCAAGTTACAAACAAGCCTCAAAGAGGACTTTTTACCCGGACCAGATACTCCTCTCTGCTCACGGCCCTTCCACGGACGCATCGTTGAAGCCAGACCGCCAATAAGGAGGGTGTGTGTGGAGGCAGCATGCCCTGGAAGGCGCAGCTTCCCATCTTTATTTTTACTGTATTTCATCTTATTTATTCCTTACGGGCTTGCCCCCATCTCCGAAATGATGTCCAACTTAAGTTTTGAATATAAAATGTCACGGCAGGAACCTCCGAGGACACATGTTCTACTCTGGGGATGGGCTGCTTTCACATCATCAACATCGACAAGTTCTGAATCCACCTGCCGGATGCATTGCGGGGACGAGGTGATGAAAGGTTACGGATCATCGTACCCATCAGAAGCCAGGCTTGCCCAAGAGAAAGCCACTCTCGGAACAAGTCCAAGGAAGGATCTCTCTTCAAAATCTTGTCCTCAGAGTCTCAGAAGACGGGGAGTGGGGGGAGGTGTGCCCACCCGCTAACCCCGGACAAGGAGAGAGTGTGAGATGTGAGACCAGTCCCCCCACCGCGGCACCCGCCCGCAGCCAGACCCAGGAGAACCAGCCCGGCTCCTTCCAGAGGTGGGGCCCCGCCACGCTCCTCCCTGGTGCCACACACGTGCACCTGAGCAGGCCAGCACCCAGCCGGCCCAGCACACCCACGTCACCGTCCCTCCGCTCTTGGGGCAGCTCCAGGCCCGTTGCGGAGGGTGGGAATACAGGGACTCTGGTTAAGTGCCCGGGATGCCTGGGGAACAGGTTCCTCCGATGTCTGAAAATCGGCCACCACTTGAAGCAACCGTTAGAATGTGAGCGACCGGCGCAACCACCGCCACTGGCCACGGAGGCAGCTGCAACTTAACTGGAGCGAAAAGGAAAACACAGCGACTGGGTGTCCGCGGAAGCTCACGGGACGCGTTCGATAGACGCTAGCTTGAATTTTAAAATCTGGAAGTAGGTTTAGTTTCGGTTCCTATAAAAATACACACTTTAAGTATTTTCCAATCGCCAGGCCACGTTTCCACGAGTGCACCATGTCGGTTTAGTTTCTGCACGTCATTATGAACAGGGTAAAAGGAATCACTGCCTTTCTGGGAGTAGGTCGGGTCACTCTCCAGGTGACAGCGCTCAGCTTTTACAGAATGTCACGCTGACCCCCAGGCCGGAGGCCCCTGTCACACCACTTGGGGACGGGCGCCAAGGGACTGGCAGGAAAGGCAATGCTGACCCACGGTGGCCGGTGGTCCCCAGCCCGCCCTGGCTGCCTCTCGGGGCGCAGTGGGCGCCTGGGGCCCTGGCGATGGGCTCAGCTCTGCGCGTGAGTGGGGCCACTGAGACCTGGCCGCTATTAACCGCCACGGCAGGGCTGAGACCCAGAAAACTCAGCAGGACCCCAGACACCTGCCTGCTGCCGCATTTCTGGGCCAGCGCCCCAAGGGCCCTTCGGAACGTGTTTTCCGATGAGCTCCATCTACTGGACCTGGGGACCACCTTTTTTTTCAGGCTTCCAAAGATGGATCACATCAGGGAAACTGAGGCCTTCTGCTGTGAGTCTCGTGCTTGCTAACCTCATTCTGCCACTGTGCTGTATGGCACGTGAGACCGTGTGTACTTCACACGGGAAGCTCGTAGGCGGGGACGGATGGTTTTCCCCAGTCACCCCGCGGCCACGGCAGAGGTGGAAGCGTGTGCCCACCGCAGTACTCGCCTGTCGCCATGATCACCCGTGGCCTGACCTGTGTTTCCATGCATCACATGTGGATGCAGTCGGGACCTTTTCTGTTCCCCAGTGGCCAGCACCCCTGACCAGCACCCCTTTCCACTCTGCTTTCCTGTCCCCCTGAACCACGCCTGCTGTTTCCTCCAACACGGGGGTCACCTCCTGTCACTCACCCTTGGGGCCTCGCCCTCTGCCCTCCAGCCAGTACACGCTGCCACGCCGGCTGCTTCTGTCTCCCCTTCTCACACTGTGCTCTTTCTCCAGGCTGGGCCCAGCCATTCCCACGGCTTCCCCAAATTCCCCCACCACCGACTTGCTCCCGAGGGCCGGATGTATCTCCAGCCGCCCAGAGAACATCCCGGGGGCGCACCTCCAAGGCCAGCCAAGTCGGCCCATCCTAGACTGAAGCACGACCTTGCCCACCCCCCAAACCTAACCCCTCAGTGTTCAGCCCCTCGGTGAGAGGCGGCATCCCCTGCCCGACTCTCTAAAACCAGCCTGGAGTCTAGGATGCGTGACACCCCGCCACTGCGTCACCCCAACACACACAACCAAGACACGACCAGAGTTCAGGCACTCGGCGTCCTTTCTGAACGCGGTGGTCTTTCCCCACCTGCGCAGCCTCTCTGCTAATCAAGTCACCTCTGTCTTTCCCCTGACGGCCAACAGCGGGCCTCCCAGGACTTCTAGCCCCTGTTCAACCTGTTCTCCATGCAAGGTAACTTTTTCCAAATGTACATCAGATCTTATCACCCCCCAAATTTCTCCCCTCTGCAACCCAGTTAGTCTATTCTTCCTCCTGGTGTCTTAGAGCCGCTTCTGCTAACCTGTTAAGGTCCAGGAACCTGTTTCAGTCCATCTTGACCTCCACAGGGATAAATGTCACCTCCAAGTAACATGTCTCACAACCCAGCTGTAGCCCTTGAAACGGACCCCATCGCGACTCTCCTTAGCTAAGCGGCAGAGTGATTTTCGTATCGTTTAAGGCATCCTAAGGGCAACTGATGACTTTTCACACGCCAGTGTGTTTGTAAGGTTTTATAAAACGTGGGTCCCAAGAGTTCACAGAGGTTTCCGTTGAAGTAGAAAGCGCTAGAACACTTGGTTGCAGATGGTTAGTCTCCTGTTTTATTTTTTCAGAGACTTATCCTTTGATCGAGCTGACACCTGCACCAACCTACGCTCCTCTTAAGTCCCCGAGGACCTGAGGTCACGCGGATAAAAATCAACATGGAGATCACGTGATTGAAACTAGTCTTCACAACTTCTCCCAAAACGCAGACCCGTGGTCACACCAATACTTGGATCCACTTCCCAAAGGGTCCGATTCAGCTTTCAAATTTCCCACCTTCCTCCATGGGCCGTTCTCACACCAGTAACAAAACAGAAGGTGCCTCAGTTACTGGGTTTGGGCCACAACACTGATAGCTTGTGACAATGCCTGACCGTATCCCTTTCCCCGAGGTCCTGATATCCCCCCACTTCGTTAATACATTTCTATTAAACACTTTTTCACTGCTTTTTATTCCAGGCGGCTTTTCTGAACGGCTGTGTCCTCCACCACAAGAAGGGATCAGATCAATTTTACAGTCACTTAGTTTTCTCTGCAGGATGTCAACACGTCAGGGACAGGGGTGGGGGGTGGGGGGCCCCGAGAACCCAACGAAGAATCATGAATGATTTTCCATCTGTTTCTTGGCAATAGCTTTTCTATTTTCAGTAACGGCAAAAGAAAAATAAACAAAGTGGTCTTACATAGAAGTCAACAAATTCCTTGCAAAGGAAAATTTGAATTTTTGACAGTCTTTTAAGAGTATCAATTTATCTAATTTATAGAACTGATACAACAGATGACAAGGAACCAAAAAAGGAGCAGTGTATTGTAAAACAGGAGCCTGGTGTATTGTAAAATAGGAACTTAAATCCTAAATTCTAGAGAATTTTAAAAGGTTATTTTTGAATATATGACTGGAAATAACGATTTCAAAAACAGTGAATGTCCTCAATTGTATATCTCGAATTCCATAACTCCGTACATGTTCTAGCTACTATGTATCCTGTATCAATCATGTAAAGGCTAATACACTTCAGCAATAATTCAATAATAAATAGTCTGAGAGAGGAAAAGAACTGGTAAAATTCATCTTGCTTGCTTCTCATTCTTCTCTTCTAGGTTTCCAAATCCAGTTAACATCCTCAAGTTTCCAAAAGAGACTTAAAAAAACAACCCCCAGAGATCTACCCTTAGATTTTTTTTTTTAATCAAGCCATTATTTTCAATAGAGCTCAGCCACATGGAAATTTGGATTCATTTAGAGTGTCTCGTGCTTTCTTACAGCTGGGAGAAAAGACAAAGGTCCGAAGCAGGTTCACAGAGGACAGAGGCCGCGTTAGAAATCGGTAGCAGCAGTTGCGTTGGGGTTGCACCCTGGAGAAGAAGTGCCAACAAAATGCCCTGAGGCTTCCCTCAGGGTCCCCAAAATACACACACCCAGTTTCTTTTCTCTGAAAACACGCCACGTACCTGAAGCCGTAAACACAAACACAGAACAGGCATCTGTGTAGAAAGACGAAGAGAAAACCCCCTGGCGTTTTCTTCACTTACTAGGAATTAAAGCTGTCACTGCCCATGGCCTGAAGACTTGTATGCCAACTCTAAGAGCCCCTCCACACCCCCTTGTGCCTGTGCTTTACCCTAAAAAGGGGAATCATCCCCACACTCAACCTCATGGGGGTGTTTAATACATAATACCCGTGCAGTCCTTAGGGCCATGCCACACGCACAGCAAACGCCAATTAAGCTATTATCAATTTTATAATGGCGATCCTCATCATCTAACGAGACGGGGCGTGAAAGGGGCTGGGCACCCCAAACCCTCACCTGGCTGCAACCTGGTGCGCCCTTCAAAACACATAAAACGGAGAGCGCGTGACCCTCACGCGAGGAGACCAGTTGTTGCCAATGGAAGGCTGTGTCCAATCCACCTACTGCAGCGCACCAGGGAGAAATCCAGGGAAACAGGTAAAAACAACAATCTGGAAGACCCAGAAACAAAGACCTGACCCCAGGGAGGGACGGCTACCCGAGAAATAACGGTCTTCCCGTCAAGAAGGAGGCTTGGGAAACTCCGAGCCTCTCACAACCACATCCGGTGCCAAGAAACCTGCAACCATCCTCCAGGTCGACGGAAATCTGGCTGAATGAAGTCGGATGCTCAGGACGTAAAAAGAAGCCACGCTGAGACTGGCAGGAGGGGCAGCGCTGGCCCCGCACCCCCGGGTGCCAGTCACAAATAGGGAGGGCACCACCCCGCAGGTTCCCGGCTGGGGGCCAGGGCTCCCAGCCCGCACGGCCCCCAGCTCAGGGCTGCAGGGCAGGGGGAGGGGGAGCCCCGTAGCTTCGGGCGGTAAACCCCGCGGGCGGTGGCGGCCGGAGGCTGGGCACGTCCCCGGCAGCTCCTCCTAAAGGCCCGGACACGGACTTACTTACCCAGGCTCCCCGGCTCCAGCGCTGGGGCAGCAGCTCGCGGGTCCAGGGCCACCCGGGGAGGACACGAGGCGGCTGGCGTCCAGGCGAGGGCTGGAGGAGCAGCCGTTCCGCTGGCAGGGGCCACGTTCCTCGGCTGCCCCCCCCACCCCAGCAGCACAGGTGTGCGCTGCTCCTGTCTCCACCCGCCAGGCCCGTGCAGCGCCCGTGCAGCACCCGTGCAGCACCCGTGCAGCGCCCGGGGACCCCGCCCCCGCCAGCCGGGCCCATGCAGCCAGCCCACCCGGCTCACGCTTTGGCCTTCTCCGCATTCACTCCCACAAGCTGCCTGTCTCTGGCCTCCGCACCCCATGGGCCCGCACGGGGGCAGCTGGCTTCTGTTAGCAGAGTGGCCCCTCCTGGGGACCTCCCCACCAGGCACCCTCGTGCCAGGAGGCCCGGGCAGGACACGGGTGGTGGAGGACCTTGACCTACACCCCTCAGGACAGGAGGACCCAGAGCCAGGGCACCAGCTGCACAGCTTCAGAACACAACCAAGTACCACCCAACCAACCTCTGCAAGCGACACACGCAAGGGCTGGGCTGGGCAGGCCCCAAAAGCTCCACGGTGGGTCAGCCGCGGAGGTGGGGGCCAACCCCTCCCATGGATGTCCACACCTTAGCCTTCACTACAACAGGGGACCACACACAGCCCACAGGGCGGGTGCCAGGGAGGCTGGGCCACCGGGCACTACAGAACACCTACAAAAGGCCACTCTACCAAGCTGGAGAGACATGGCAACTCTAATCAGGAAAAAAAACAAATAAACAAAACAGGGGAGCTGCCAAGACGAGAAGGCAACGAGAGATGCCCCAGATGAAAAAGGAAACAGAACAGAACCCCAGGAAAGACCGAAACAAAATGGAGACAAGCAACCCACCGTCGGCGGAGCTCCAAGCAGAGGCTGAGAGGGTGCTGCTCCGTGAGCTTGGAGGAGGAACAGATGGACTGGGAACTCCAGAGAGACAGGAAGCAAAGAGCAGCCCGTCCGAAATGAAGGATGCGTTACAAAGCACCAACAATAGAGTAGATGCCGCACAGGGTCGACGCGGAGATGTGAAAGATGAGGCAGCAGAAAATACCCATCAGAACAGCCCCCCAAAAAGAGAATCCAAAAAGGGATGAGTGTCAGGACCACCTCAAGTGCACTAGCTTCCCCGCCGTGGAGGTGCCACGAGGAGGAGGGAGCAAGGGTCCAACCCCTGTGGGAACAAACCACGACGGGCAACGCCCCCAGCCTGGCGAAGGACACAGACCCCCACGTCCCGGGGTCGCAGAAAGTCCCGACCAAGAGGACCCCGAAGAGCCCCCCAGGGAAACACATCGCAGCGAAAATGCCCAGGACTCGAGGTAGAAGCTCTCAGGGCAGCGAGAGCAAAGCCGTGCGTTACCTCGAGGGGAGTTTCCCCGGACGCCTGTCCGCTGACTTCTCCTCCGAACTTCGTGGACCGGGAGGGACCGACAAGAAGTGAGGTGATGGAAAGCGGGGACCTGCAGCCACGCGGGCTCCCCCCAGCCACGCCGGCACGTAGAATGGAAGGACGGGGAAGGAGCTTCCCCGACAAGAGAAAGACGGAGGAAGAAAGGAGTTCATCCTCACCGAACCAGCATCCCCAGAGACGTTCCAGTTATGGATCCCACTTAGGGGAGGGCCTTGCGCAGGGTCCCACCTCCCGCCCCACGTGTAACGTCCTACCTCTGCGCAGGCCGCGTGTCTCCCTCCCCGCTCTGCACCCTCTCGTCCAAGCGAGGCCAGTGCTTTCCCGTTGCCCAGGCCGCAGTTCTGTCTGCAGGTCCGTCCCGGTGAGAGGGCGTGAGACCGCGTGTCAGACGCGCTACCTGAAGCCAGGGTGGTGGCCTGTGACGCGGTGGGAGGGTGACCGGTCGTGGCCACCTGTGAAATCTCGAGGAGCTCTGTAAATCCTTTCATCACCATTCCGTGGTCAGAAACACGCCCATCTTCATGGGGGAAGAGGTGTATCCAGTCACCTGCACCCCCAAGGCCCTGGTCACCAGCCCCCGATGTGCAAAGTGCCTCCCCGGAAAAATGGCTTACTTCAGGGTCCCACCCCCACACTGCAGAGTAGGGGGATGCTGGCTTTCTCCCACTGCAACACCGCCTGCCACAGCGTGGGTGGTCCTACGGGGTACAGACCTCAGTGAAATATGTGAGAGGCGGACAGGCACCAGGTGATTTCACTTAGATGCAGGCTCTAAAAGAAAAAAATCAATGAACACGCAGAACAAAGACTCGTGGAGAGCACCTGCTAGTTGCCAGAGGGCAGGCGTTGGGGGCTGGGTGGGAAAGGCGAAGGGGTCCAAAGTACAGGAGCTCCCAGAATGGCCCCGGGGTGTCAAGCACAGAACAGGGACTGTGATCAGCACCTGTAATGACTACGTGTGGGGGTCAGGTACCAGGCTTATCGGGGTGATCACGCCCTAAATTACATAAGATCTCATCGTGGGGCCGTCCACCTGAACCTGATAGAACATGGTGTTTCCACTGGAACATCAACACCAAAAGAAGGAAACTGGAGTAGAAGAGGGCTCCACACCTTCAGAGCAGAAGGATTCATCCCTCACCCTCAGTGCAATGAATTAAACACAAACGTCCCTGTGCAACTGCAGAAAATCAACAGTGAAGAGAACAAGCCTCAACTGAGAGAGCGAAGTCGACGGAGGTGAAATTTACCCAGAAGCCCTGACTTGTTTTCGCAGAGACCCCACCGCGCCCCGCGGGTGTCACGTGAGCGTTAAAACCAGGACGGAAGTAGAAGTCGGATGGTGTCTGTCCTACCAGAAACAAAACCCCAGGCGGAACCAAGGTGTCAATGTTGGGTTATGGATTTCTCTTCTTCCTGCTTTATACGTAATTGCTCATAAAAAACTTGGTGGAAACTGTCTATAAATCTACCAAGGACGAGGAGGGGGAAACCTGGAGACCAGTTAGTTACCTGCGATCCAGCAATCGCTGTGTTTCTCCTTAATAAGGTGAAAAGGAGGCTCTGATTACGTGGAGCGGAAGGGCCACGTGATAAGCCCTGACCTCCCGCCGTCTGCCAGATGCCCCTCCCTCACCCGGAGGGAGGGCGGTTGCTATTCTAAGATCAATGAAGCAATAGAAGACGCCTTTATCCCCCTCCCTTCAGGCTGGAAATGTTCACACATTCTAAGCTCCGTTTCCGGGCTCTGCGTCTGGTTTCCCAGAATGAAGGTGCCACGACGGCATCACCCTAGTCAAAGCTGATCACGCGTTTCTTAACCCGACAGCAACCCCCCCGCCTGCCTCCCATCGCCTAGAAACTTTCTTTCGCGGCACCAGCTTACGTTTAGCAGCATCGGCGGCGTGGTTCCCGTCGCGTTGTACCCGCTTTTGGTGGACACCTGAACCTCCCCGTTAGCCGGAAAGTAGACGTTAGGAAACGGAAAACCAACCTGCTGGTTTAGAAGCAAGTTCCAGGCCATTCTTGGGAGCCATCCATGGGTCTCCTCCTGCAAACCTTCAAACGTGGTGGGATTTTCTTCAGAACCAGCTCCTTCCCTCTGGAAATATCTAACACGTTCCCCTAATGTATGGACTGCCCCCCTGAGAGCCGCAAGGGAAAACCGGATCGTAGCTCTCTCACCCCTTCCGGCCTTGATTGTGGAAGCGTTGGTCCCTCTTAGGTTTGTACAGAACACCTGCTCCGCAGGGTTCAGGGAATCCTCAGACTTTCAAACCTCATGGCTTTGGAGCTCGACTCTCTGGCCATGAAAAATGCGTGAGAAAATTGGTCACGACATTGAAAAGTGTCCCCAAGATAGCAGAAAGGGCCAGTGAGACCCTGGGCCTAACCGACTTCAGGAGGAAGGGGGACCGGCCAGCAGCCAGGGAGTGGGCCTTAGGGGCGGGCCGGGGGGTGTGAACGGGCCGCAAGACTCCGCCGTGTGGGGGGAGGAGGCCCGGCCCGGTGGGGGTCCCACGTCCACTCCGGAGCCGAGTCCCCTCAAGGGCACCGTCAGTCGCTGGGCAGGACCACGCAGGGGTGGCCAGGAGGGGACTGAGGCCCCATAAATCATTTTAAACCTTTGCCGATGGACGCTGCAGACAACGGTGTGGCAGATCCCGTGATTTCTAGTGCCTCTGGGGGCCGGGCACGTAGTGGGCAAACTTTACTTCCCGGTATGCTTTTGCCATGTCAAGTGAAGTCATTTAATAGGAAATACGTACATGACAAGGTTTACGTGCCCAACGCCCTACCTGCAGAAATGAAGGTCTCAAGGCTCACGAAGATTAAATAAACCCAAGGTGCGTAGAATGTGACCAGGAGGAGCAAGGCCCTGCTACCCACCGGGACTTGAGGGCCTCTTGGTCCTACCCTGACCCTTCTATTCTTCTTTAAATTGAATCGATTGGGGTAACTTTTCTATTCCTCACCCGGTACCTCACAGTTGTTTTAATGGCTCTTTACGATGTTGGAGAGGTTTACATTACTGTCGCATTTTTACCTTAAGAGGGGACAGCCAGCTCCTCTATTTTAGACCTTAGAAGATGTCCGGGGAATAAGTTACCTCCTTCCAGCAGGGTAACTGCCGCTCCGGCCACCTCGTGTTTGCGCCACGCGGGGGCACGTGTGACACCAACAGTCCTAAGTGGCCGGGCTGCACGCACTTCCTTCCCAGCCGCCCACACCTAACCCGCTCTTTCTGAGCTCACCGCCCGGAACAGATCATGACCCCAGGCCGAACATGCGCTTTGCACCCCGGTGCACTGAGCCCTAGTTGTCCACGGAAAGGCAGCCCCAACTTGATCTCCAGCCCGGGCTCCTGTCCTGA
Source organism: Noctilio leporinus (assembly GCA_004026585.1). Classification (NCBI taxonomy): domain Eukaryota; kingdom Metazoa; phylum Chordata; class Mammalia; order Chiroptera; family Noctilionidae; genus Noctilio; species Noctilio leporinus. The sequence continues at coordinate 257,314 of PVIW01000928.1, read as the reverse complement.
CACCACCTGCACTGAGTCACCGTCTATGTGACAGGTGCACCCCAAACCAAGCTGTGGGGTTCCCGCCACACCTCCCCCTCCCCTGGGCTTCCTCGTAATCCAGCCCGTGAAACACTTTCATCTTTACATTTGTGTTTTCTACTGCTCTGGCTGAATGTTTCCTGCACTCTGGCTCCCCTGTCTTTAAGGACAGTCATGCAGTTTTCCTACAGTAGACTTGGCACTTCCAGTGCCTGAAATCCCAGCAGGTCTTGCGCTGGTACCTGTGCTTCCAGCCTGGCTGGGCACACGGTACCCACTTCCCAAGCCGCACGCGAAGGCGGGGCAGGTGGGTACCACGGAGCGTTGGCTGTCCCGTGTCTGTAGCAGCTTCTGATCTTTAATTTTCAGGGAATCAGTGCGCCTCATGCATCTGCCTTCCTGTACTACAGTGTTTGCAGTTAAACCACCAATTTATTCATCAACCATTTGGTGGAGTGAACGTGTTTCTGGACAATTCCGCTCTATCGTGGCTTTGCTACATGATACTCGAAGAATTGTCTAGAAAAACCTTTCTTTGTAACGGAATTTGGCGGAAGAAGATGCGGGTGGAAATGACAAAGTAGATTTGGTTTGCAGTTTCTCCTCTCTTCCTTCCCTTTAGCCCAAGTGAAAATACAGGGTGTTTTCCACAGGAAGAGCTGTTCCTACGGAAAATAACGCAACCACAATAAATAATTATACGAGAATAATCTCTGTGTTTCGTGTATGTGGTAAACTGCGTGTGTGCCCCCTGTGCAGACTCCCTACGCTTGGCCATAAAGGTAAGAAAGGCCGGTAAACCTGTGGCCTGAATGGGACACGTGCTCTCTTTCCACCGTCTTCTTAAACTTCTCGCATGTAGGTTGTGTTCCTGTTTTCCTTTTTTCAAAAACGTTCTCACTGCGAGTGACCGAAGCCACCTCTCTCGACTCGAGAGCAATAAATCTGTTTTCCCGACCCCTCCCCTGAACAGAACCATGACTTCAACCTCCAAAGAGGATAATTACAAGGCAGACGCTCAGTAATTACAACTTAGCGTGCTATGGAATTTCAAACAGAGATATATTTAGGTTCACTACTCCCTTTATTATGCTATTATGCTGTCACATTATTTCCAGTGTATTTCAGCGCCTAATAAAATGCATTAGTTGGTATTCTGATGGTTTAAAAGGATGGATGGAGCCCTCAAAAGTGTAATGAACTACCCGAGAATAACAAAGGTCCAAGGCAGAACTACAGAGAATCAATATTAACAAGAACAGCCAGTAAATATATCACAATATAACAGAGAAATACAAAAATGAGGAAAGTGTAAAAAAAAAGAATCATCATACCAGATCAGAAATTAAAATTGAACTAACAAGGAAAATAGACTCAGAGAGAGCAGGCTGACAGCTCTGGGGGGTGTGGGGGTGGAGGGATTGAGCAAAAAGGAAAAAGGATTCATGGACATGGACACCAGTGGGAGATTGATGGGGGGAGGGGGGTCTAAAGGGGATAAATAACAATAAAATGCAATTTTAAAAACCTGGGATGAAGACAACTGTTCATTTTAATAACGATGATGATAATAATAATAATAATTTGAAGAAGAAATATGTCCAGGTATTTTATTTGTCTAGCACACATAAAACTAAAGAATGTGATATCAAGAGGAATTATGTCGTTAGACAAAACTTACCAGTCAGCGTACAAGAGTGAGGCTATTCACTGTCGATTCATTTCTATACCTTTCAAAATATCAAGTGAACATTCGTGATTTTATACTCACATGAAAATAACTAGGAAGATTATTTAGTCCTTGTGGTGCTTCAGCACCAAAGCATTTACTGAAAGAGCCTCTGAACCCCCATCCCGGGAGATGACTAGACACAGGACAGAGACAGGTTAGTTTGGAAAAGGTCAAGTAGAACTGGCTGAAGTGCTGACCTCTGCGTCTGCCTTCCATCCCATAATGTCTGTGACTGATCCCCGGTGTTGCTTAAGACAGAAACATACTCTAGTATTCAATAGACATAGATTTTTGCTTGGGGAACTGGTAAAAGTCGATAAATTCATACTTTTCTACAGTATCAAATACATCTTTTTTTTTTTTCTGAGATTTTCCTAAGTATCAGATCCCCTTTCCCCTTTCAATAAATGTAACTTTTAAGGAAATTCAGGGAAAAAAGCCACACTAGAACCACAATCATTGATTACTTAATGCAGGTCCCCATAAGGTACAAATATAACCGAAGGATAGATAAATGACCTTAGTCACAGAATCTATAAACCACTGTGCCTAAGACACCAATTAAAGATGTCCCAACACCCCCAAACGACCACCCAAGGATGACAGACACAGGAACAAAAAATAAAGTTCAAAAGGATGAACACCTTGAAGTCGCTGATACTTGTTAGGATTTCAATAAAAGTTTATTTCACGTGACTCCACGTAAAGCATGGTATTTTCAAACATCGCAAAAACTGAATGATCAGCACACGACATTACACTGCACCAAATAAACATCACTGAGCTAAATACGGTTTAGATGTGAGCCCTGCCGGTGTCTGGGCTGTCGCAACTCTTCGCGGAGGAGGGGCCCCTGCTGCTGGTCCTGCTCACGTACTGGGGCAGTTTTCATGCGGCTCATCTCGGAGACAAGCCGTGTTCCCTCTCGGGGGAACAGTTCCATCTTTCCTGGGGTGAATCATGTCCCCTTTCCCCACGTCCTCGCTTTCCCACCTATCCTAGCATTAGTCTCCCTGGTACCTCGTCAAACGCCGACCCATGGAACGACCTGAGCGCGGGGAGCGCCAGGACCCCCCGCGGCCCGGCCTGTCACCTCCTCCGAGACGCCCGCTGGGAGACGCGCTTGGCACCTCGCAGGCTCGGGAGATGCTGGAAGCTGCCCTGCGTGCCGCCCCCAGACGGTGAAAGGTCACAGGGTGGGTTCTCCGTTCAGCCTCGCAGACCTGCCGACTGTGCACCCCGGACAGTCCCGGGGAAGCAAATGCCTTTGACGCGTGAGGTTGACGTGGCGGTGAAAAGGGAACACGGTTCCTGAGCCCACGTGGGACGCCAGGGCCACCGGACATCTTAGAGGGGACAGTGAGATGGAAGGCCTGGGTCCAGGGACAGCCCCCGCGGGAGGTGGCACGTCACTCCCCCGCGGCCGTCCCAGGGGGGCTTCGCTGGCACCCGCTGCAGTTTCGCCCCCGCGGTGAGATTGTGCCCAAGAGCAGCGCGTTGTGAGAAAACTAATTAACTTTGACTTGACTGCTTCTGTCCCCCGAAGACTCAGCTCTCTTGTTGTTTTGGGGGAGAATAATTAAAGAAAAATAAAATTTCCCCCCGGAGAACAACTTCGGGTCCTTTTACCTACCGTGAAGCGCAGAAATGAGCCAAGTTATTGCCTTGGAGAGAAATGAAGTGCCAACTCCTCGCCTCTGCTGACAGGGGCAGGAAGGCAGGTGACCTCATCCCTGGTGCCACGGCCGTGGGCTCTTCCGTCCCAGCGCCTGCAGCGTGGCCCAGGGGCAGCCCAGCTGCCCGCAGCCCCCCACCGGGGCCTGGCCAGACCCCCCGGGACGCGTCACTTTTGCTGGGGAGACAGGCAGAGGACCACCCATCACGGTGGCCTTGCTGAGCGGACAGAGTGCGCGGATGTTGGGCAGGAGGTAAATAATTTTCCAAGCGAGAAGCAGTTTGGTGACATGAAAGTCCACTTGGCGAAAACCTTCGACGAGTTCCAACGTCTGTGGGCCGCGCCCCCCGCGTGGCAGGATGCTCTGGACCTGTTCGTTGAAGACGGTCCCCAGGGCCCGTGTACCTGGTGGCTGCGCTTCGCTGTTCAGGCTGCAAGTGGAAGTTACACCGAACAAGCTCCACACCCACGCGCAGAAGGACAAACGCGCGGTCTGAGGAAGGAAAACATTACCCCGCACTTTTCTAAAACATCTGGGGAAAGAGTGTCTTTTATTGATAATCTCTCTCCTCTGAGACTTGCCAGCCTGGGGGCGCCGGGCCGCCAGCCTTAGCGGAAACAGCACAGGGAGGACCTCCCCGCGGGACAGCGTGGGGAGCGGCTCTGCGGCCACTTGGGACGCGGCGAACGCGCCCTCATTCTGACCCGTCTTGGGACGCCAGGCACCGGTTTCCTGACCTCACTGGTGGGGGAGGGTGATGCTTCCTCGGGTCCCTGGCTGCTCTCGGTGGGCTTTTCGGCTTCCACCCCCACCCGCCATGGGAGCATATTCTGGGCCACGTTCTCCTTAGAAGTCCACTCCTTGCAAACTGAAGATAACACCGGAGTTTTAACTAGTAATTTTCCAACGTCGCCAGCGTGTACTCGCGCATCTGAAGGTACATCCAACGGATACCTGCTTTCGTCCCTCGCCCGTCCCCTCCCCATGGTGAAAGGGCTGGGCCCTGGTGGCCTGGCTGGGGCTTTTCAGTCTGCCAGACTGGGGGTTTTTAAACGTGTTGATTAAGAACCACTCCATGTTTGAGGCTGCAAAAACACCTCCCGTTGGTAAATGCTTCATCGATCTCCCTTAGCGGCCTCGGAGTCAGTTTTATGATCCCCGCGAATGTGCAGACCACCCGTTTCGTTCAGGTCCGCGTCGGGTTGAGCCAATGTCAGGGGCGAACAGGCCCAGAACTCAGGCGGGGGATCGGAAAGTGTTGCACAAAGACGGAGGGTTCGGGCTCAGGGACCTGGAAGTGGGGTGCAGGGCGTTCCCGGTGGGGGTCCCGGTGCCCAGAGGCGGGGCAGCAAAGGGAAGCAGGGGAGCCGTGGGGTGAGCTGGCGGAATCTGGGGCCCGGTGGGCACAGGGGGTCCGTGTAGGCGGAGGACTCAGGTAACAGGGCAGCCAGGGCACCTGGAGGTCTTTGGGGACCCAAGTGCACACACCAGCACGCTGCTTCGGGGAACCGTCCTCATCAGCTCCTGTAGGACGAGGCCGGGGGGCCCAGGACGAGGGCCGGGAAGAGCAACCCGGGTAGTTGGAACCAGAGCGGAAAGGGAAGGAAAAGGGGGTGAGCTTCCCGGGCTTCCCTGGACAGCTCACCCGGGCCTGGGGGAGGACGTTGGGGCAGGAATCGTGCCGGCCACCTCGGGACGCCATCCTCCGCCTCGGTGGCCACCAGAAGCGTTCACTTGCGAGCGTGCGGTGGTGTTGTTTTAAGCTCGTGGTACAAATCGGTAGTTGCAGGGAAGGAGCCGGCCGTGCCCCACACGCCCGCCCGTCGCGGTCAGCGGGCGGTTCCTGGGGAGCATGCGTTTGAGTCTCTTTCGGAAGCCGCAGCCCCCAGCCTGCCGGCTCCTGCCAGCCTGGCTCCCAGCGCAGGGCCCCTGCTCACGGCCAGTGCGCCAGCCCCCCCGCCCCCCCCAACGTGGGCAGGGCCCCTCGTCCGCTCAGCGCTTTGGAAAAGTCTCCGCCTTTCCGGTGAAACCAAGCCCCGAGGCCACGAGGAAGCAGGAGTCAAACTCAAAGACAGGCTGTTCCTCCAGGGAGGAAGGACGCCTTCCCGACCTGCCCGGTTCTGCTCTCACTTCCCGAACCTTCGACGGGGATCTCGTGAACAGGGCTTTACTCACTTCGGCCACCATGTGGGACTGGATAAGACCTAAATTAGTAGTTTTGGCTAAATGTATAAAATCGTCTCTCTCACCTTTCGCCCTGAGCCGTCGTTTTAATTAAGGTGGCAGGCTAAGTTCTTCACAGGAGGAATTACAAGTCTTCAGCCAACTTAAATGACTATCTACTATTTTTTTTTTAATTTTATTGTTGTATTACATCTATCCCCTTACGACTATCTACTATTTACATACAGCACACAGTAATTTATTACATCAAAGGCCAGCATGGCGTGTACGCTGAATAGAATAACCTTTCCCCTTCCCCCCATAACTTGCCTGGTTGGGTGACGTACTCAGAAAGCCAGCATGACAAGACGCTGAGTTCGTGATTTAAGTTCTTCCAAGTCCGTGAACCTTCGTCCTAACGCTAGAAATGTGAATCCCCAGACTTGCTCTCTCTTCAGTGCGGGAGAAAATACTTTCTGACTCCATCTTACACGAATTCTGACAATACAGTGTCCTTCTCCCTTCAGCACAAATGTCTACAAGTCCTAAGAAAATGAGCGCGCGGGCAAGACGGGAGGTTCCGTCTACACACCGCAGGTGCACGCTGGCCGCAGTATTTGATTTCTACTGTCATTACCGCAATGATGAAGGGCCAGTCCCCTAATGCAACTTCATTTGCGGCGACCCGACAAGCAGGTACGGGGCACCAGCCCTCACGCGGCGAATGCGGAGACTTGAAAGACCGTCCGAGTGACTTGCTCCCTCAAGTTGGTTGCGTCCCGAGGAGATGCTGCCCACAGACACGGTTGAAAAGATGAGCTCAGGCCTCGGCCACCCGCCCACACAGCTCCCTGGGTGCCCTCGGCCCCGTGGCTTTCCCTTCCCTTTAGTATCTAAAAATGGTAACGTTGCTTTTTCTCAGGGAAACCCCCAAACCACCCCAACAGCAGGGAGTTCGGGGGTGTCTCTCTCTCCCAGGTCCCTCCTGTGCCAGTTTCCCGTGCCGGCTCCTGAGAAGCGCGCAGCTAAGGTTCCGCGCGGTCACGTCAGTGCGCTTCTCCAGCCACGGCTTCCGCGGAGCTTTCACAACAGCAGCGTCCCTGCTGCACCCCGGTGCTCCCCATCTGAGCGAGGGAAGGGGGGGTCGTGCGGCCAGAGCAGAAAGGTCGAGGGGCGCGACCGAGACGGAGCAGTTCTCAGAGGAGCGTCCCGGGTCCCCGGCCCCATCCCCTTCCGCCTGTGACGCGCCCCCTCTGGACGCGCCCCGTGTCCCATCATCCTCGTCCACCCAGGATGGGCCCGGGGTCGTGCCTGAAGCCAGGGGAGGTAAGGTGCTCCCTGAATTCACAGCCACCCCAGGACCTCCAAACACTCGCTTTCAGCTGCACGTTGGTTGAGAGAGAAGTTTGATGGGCTCATAAAACAACGCACCGTCTGAAACCAGCGACAGCGGAATGGCCCGGGCCGTCATTTATTTTGCTTAGTGCCCTGGCTCTGCTGCACTCAGCCGGCCCTCCGAGGGCCGTTTGTCGGGACGGAGCGCCACTTTCTGTCCGGGAAAGAAGACGTGTTTCTAACGAAGATCGACTTGCCGTTCCCTCTTAGGGGCCCTGACATCAAGAACGGCCGGTGGCCCGCTGCCCACGGGGGCTGGCGCTGAGCCACTTTGTGGGAGACCACGCCGGGATGTCAGGAGGCTCAGCGAGCACACGGGGGTCGCTGTCAGTGCAGCCGGGGTCCGCAAAAAGGGATGACGCCTTCTCGTGGCTCACCCGTGACCCCTGAAAGCTCAGAAGGGGTCGGTGAAGACAGAGCAGCGGTCTGAAGCCGGCCTCCCTGGCTCTCAAGGCTGAAGAAGTCAGGTGTCCGGGAGTCCGCGTCCACTTGGTGCCTCCCTCCCTCCCTCCCTCCCTCCCTCCCTGCCCCTGGAGCTGGCGACCTGGAGAAGACGGAGCAGACACGTGCCTGCCAAAGCAGGATGGGACTCCAAGGCCCTTCAGCGTGCACGTGAGAGAAAACGCACCGGACTGAGGCTGGAAGGCCAGAGCCTGTCACTGGCCAAAAGCAACGGAATATCAAAGAGCCTTCACATTGACACCTCGTTTGACATCAACGACATTGCTGTACCTAACAAGGGTGAACTTGCGATCCATGACACAGAGGTGACCGACATGGCTTAGAAGGCCCACCGTCCACGGGGTGCCCCCGGACCAGGGAAGCGCCCCCAGCCCGGGGTCGTGAGCCATCACACAGTGGCCCCTCACCACACTGATCGCCTGTCCGGCTGCGTCCGCCAGGAGCCCGGCGCGTCATTAATGACTCCACATCACCCTCCTAGGGCTCTTCTTACACATTCGGTCCTCCATCTCCCAAGTCTCGCAGTCAGCTGCTTTGCTTGAAGCTCAAATAGATTTCATTTACATCAACGAAGATGTTGATTAGTTAGTGTAAATAATTCTATGCAAGTATGGAATTGTCCTTATAGTGTTTCCCACGGGACTGTCTAGGCTTTCCTTGCTGTCAGCGTCTGGGGTGGGAAGGGCGCCTCGGAAGAAACGCAGGTGACCTTGCTTTCTTCCCCGACCCTGTTGGGACGCAGGGCTGCCCACGTCCATCACCCGCTGCGGTTTATGGAAACAGGCCAGTGAAGAATTGTTCCTTCTCAACATTGGTGAAATCTTCCCATTAACTATGGGAAGGGAAACAGAGCAGTGACCCGAAAAGAAATGAAAAATACTCTCCATGCCTACTACCTCCCCGTGAATGGGAGTATCTTTTTAAATTAAGTTGCTGTTGTTGGGTTGCATTTGTCCCGTTTTCTCCCCCACCCCCTACCCACCCCATCCCCTCTCCCACTGTCAACCCCCACGTTGTCCATCGGTCATTTATACCAGTTCCTTAACTCAACTCTTCCTCTTGGGGACAACACTGTAAAGGCCCTGCTTCCCCCCGCGGTGTTGGCCTTGTCAGCCAGCCCGTGATTCTCAGACCGTCGGGGTTTTGTTCTGTTCCGTTTGTTCTCTTTTCACAAGTGAATTATCACTCCCTCCAACGCCTTAGGTGGTTCAAATGCAAACACCTCGGAGAGTAAGTAGAAACGTGCGCGTGACTGCGGAGAGAGAAATTTAAAATGTGTTCTGTGTTTCCATAGATGAGCACACGTATAAACTGTCTACGGCTGAACTTTCGGTCCCAGAGTGTAAAGGTTCTGGTTTGCCACATCCCGATGCCCGGGAAACACGGCTCCAGCAGTGCTTTCATGAATCCTCATGAAAACAGTCCCCATGAATCCTCAACAGTCCCCATGAATCCTCGCCGCAGGCTACGTCCTGAGCGCGTACAGAACTGAACGCGTTTATCACAGCCTTTTGCTTATCGCCCTTCTTACGCTCCATTTACCAACGTGGAACGTGAAACAGAAATTCAACAACCTACCCATGCCATACTGGGTTAAATAAAAGAAAAAGGAAAAAGCATACATGGACTCTTTCAAAGTTCAGCCCAAACATGATGGTGGAGCCTGTCTGCATTCAAGATCTAGCGACGTCCCAATCCTGCCCTCACGCCGCCGGACACGTCCACACGGTCAGCCAGAGAACACGGCTACCGACCCAGGGACTGGTTCCGGGCCACTGGACGCGGGAAGGGTGCCACGGGGCTGGTGCCAGCGATCCCCGTCCCGTCCCAGCACCCAGAACCCACCCCGGTTGCCCTTCCTGCAGGTAGAGCTCACTTGCCCACCATCTGGCCTTCCGCTCTGGACTGGGGAGAAAAACAGCCTGCAACGTTGGGTCTCCTGTGTTGGTCTGGGTTTTGGCTGCACAACTGAGTCAAAATGAGGGACGGCCCTGTCACCTCCAGGTGTCATTTACGCATCAAACAGAGGCGTCCCCCGGACCACAGCCTGGCAGACTCTTCGCCACCCCGGAATGGGGTTGAAGCTTTCTGCTAATCCACCCATATCCTTCTCCACTGAGACTGGTAACAAGGCCTCCGGTTGGCGTCATTTCGGTTTCGTATTTAAGAAGCTAAAGATCCTGCCCTGGTTCTCACGGGGCTGCTCTGGGCAGTTTCCTCCAGCTCTGGGCTTCTATCCACTGATCTCAAAGGGACACCCATGTCGGGGGGGTGGGGAGCAGTGCATCACTTTGAGCAAGAATCAAGTATACCCCCCGGAAAAACACAAGGTTCCAACGTGACAGCGGCAAATGGGAAAACCCTGCAGCCCTTGTGGGCAGAGAACACGGCGAGGGTCCCCGTGCAGAGAAAAGCCCACGAGTGGGCTGTGGGTGGTCTGTGTGGGGAAGAGGGGAGATGAGAAAGAAAACTGCAGGACGGGAGGCAGCGTGGCTGTGCAGGAAAAGCGGCACCAGCGCTGTCCGCTGTTCACTGTCCTCTGTCCGCTGTCCGCTGTCCGCTGTCCGCTGTCCACTGTCCTCTGTCCGCTGTCCGCTGTCCACTGTCCACGGAATGTGGCCCAGCAGGTGGCGGGCCCGCACCCGGCCTGCTTCATCCCCGTGACTTGGGGACTTTGCAGAGAAATTGCCACCTGCAGTCACAACGACATGGCATAGCTTTCTACTACCGTTCCCAGCAGGTTGTTGGACACAAAGGAAGAACAACTTTTTCCAAATAAAACTTCAGCCCCGCCAGGAACAGGCCCCGCGGGCTTGCAGTTCAAAGAGGCAGAGAATGACGTCACCTTACAAGGTCCCCTCCGTGCCCACAGCCTGGTGGCCACGTACCTGGGACATTGTTAGTTCGGCTACAAGAACACGTTGTGTGATGCTTTTCCCAGGCAAAGGGGGCCTGAGTGTTTCGCTTGCGGGTTTGGCTCCGCTTGGTTCTTGAAGAAGCGGGGCCCCCCCGGCCCCAGAAACAAGAGGACCTCAGCCACGACCTTCCAGCGGGGCTGCCTTCCTCCCCCAGAGTGGCCTGGTGACGTCCGTCTGTCTGGGTCCTGTGCGGCTTCAATCGCCTCATTGAAAACATGACAAAACGGCAGAGAATGGACCTGGCGACCCCGTGTCACACTGTCCCGAAGCACAAGAAAGGAGCGGAGGGCGTTCAAAAGTGAGCCCTCACTTTATGGGTTTCCCTCCCCCGGACCCCAGACACCAGCATTGTCTGCCTGCGGCCGTCCCGAAAGGGGCCCCTGCATTAGCATGCAGATCAGCCCGCGCCGGGCCAGCCCTGTCACGCAAGCGGGGGTTGAATCCCAGCCGTTCATTCAGGGCCGTAAATACGGGGTTTTGCGCTGCGAGCGGGGGGCTGCGGGGTCGCTGAGACACGGCCCGTGTGCCGGGAGGGGGCTGCCAGGGGGCTGGCGCACGGACCGCCTTTGCCTCGCTGCCCAGGCTGCTGGGGAAACGCCCCCACCGCCGGGTGTGAAGTCACGACCTGAAGGTGGGTTTTGTGCTGCCGGGATCGGCTGCTGTTTAAACACAGGAACGTCAACATCGTTTCCGCGCACGTTGTGGGCAGAATCGTACAAGTCATGCTGATGCCCCTGGCCGGACCCACCCACGCGAGGGCCGAGACCACAAATCATTACGAAGACAAGCAAGCAGGGGAGGGGGTGGGGGGGTACGTGTTTTCCAGGCCCCCCACCCCCAGGTGGAGGAGAAATGAGTCCCAGAAACTATGCTAATTAGCTTTTCAAATAGTTTAATCAAACGTCCCAGCCACCAGGGCCCTGTTTCGCCCACATTTCCGGTGGCACTTCCAGCCCCCACAACTGTTGGTCCCTACCTGCCCCCATCAGGAAACTGCTCCAGGGAGCAGACCCCAAATTCTCACCATTTCACCAGGGAGCCCCCAAGCAAGAGGCAGGCTATGCACAACCCTCCCAGGGAGCCCAGCTCTGGGCCCACGACCTTGGTTTATTTTCATAGCAGATGAAAGCTGAAAAAAAGAGCAAAAAAAGGCTAAGACCCCACAGGACCACGTAAAAGCCCATGGTGTGGGCAGCAGTGCGCCCAGCGCCTGACACCAGCAGGGGAGATGCTGCCCCACAGCACCCCCAGCTGGCACCCCTACCTGCCCGCAAATGAGGGAGAACCTTCCCTGAAACGGCCTCCGGCCACTTCAGCTTTATTCTCCACCTGAGATGGGGCCACCCCTGGGCCTCCTTCCTCCCCACAGCGGTGACCCGGGGCAGGGGGCGGGGGAGGCTGGGTCCCCCGGACCTGCAGGAAGACTGATCTCAGAAGCCGCAGGGAAGCCGTGAGGTGCCTCACTTTTGGGGACACAACTTTCCAGCCCTTCCCTTGAACATGCTTCTTACATGAGGGAACTTAAGACACACGAGGTTCCCGTCACTTCCAACCTTATGTTTTTCAGATGTTCATTCTTAATCATGACTTTATTCCATCCAAAGCATGATGGAATTAATGATAAAGTCTCTCTGAATACCTTCTTTGTTATTTCTGAAATCTCTGGGGTAATGGAGCCACCTTCAAGGTGAACTCACGGGCAAAGAGCATACATGTACTTCCCCCAAACCATTAATATGACCTAACTGAACAAAGTAAGGATAGTTATGATGTTAATGCGATACTATCACGCCTCCTGTTAGGAAATCCTTTTTTTTTTTTTTTTTTTTATGAGTTGTTCATTTTAAGTGGCTGGTAAAATCCTTTCAGTCTGAAAAATCCAAAGTGATAAAGCTACAGAGTCAAACGTTGCAAAGACTTATCAACACCTAAGACAGCCTAGTTTTACCTCATAAAAAGGCACTAGGGTATTTTTTTTTTTAATGTTAAATGACATTTCAAGCAATTTCGAGTAAACACTTGCTCATCTCAGATGGGAAGGGAAACTGTTGGTGGCTTCCTGGGGGAGGAAATGTCCCAATATTCAGGAAGGAGGTTGTTATGATTACGAATTGGGATGCCGGGGCCAAGAACATTTCAAACAGCATTAATTTTATCAAGTTAATTCTCACGTCTCTTCATCTCCAGCTGGTCCCGCCGTGGTGCCTGGCGCCCCTGAAGATGACGGGGAGGGAGAGGCGGAGCGACCCTCACTCCTTTCAGCCATCACTTCCGTGAATGTTCCTGGACGTGACGGTCACCAGGACGCCTACTGACCTCGGAGGAACGTGTTTTTGCCGAAATCATCCTGCAGTTGGTGTTCCTTTCTAAAAACCTCATCTTTGCGTTCCTGGAGCAACCGCCGTGCGTTCCTCACGGAACGTTTGGAGAAGCTTCTGAAAAGGCATAAACACGTCTTAAGCTATTTTATGTTGCCTTTCAATGTGTAGGGACGAATAACTGCAGGGCTCTTCTGGGTTTTTATGACATCTGCTTACAAATTGTGTGCAGTATCTTCCCCACGGTCCCTCGGACAGGGTTTTAAGGCACCACTGCCATCTGCTGGAGAAAAATGCAATTGAAGCCCTGTGACAACTGTTTCTTGCGCCCCAAGTCCGACCAAGGATGGATCGCCTTGCACCCTAAAATGTAAGCTTTGTAAAAACAGTCATCGTTCTTCCAAGGTACCCATGGACGAGTTTCAGCTTCCCGTTCCAAGTGGGCATCGTAGGACATGCACTGAAACGTCACCCTGGAACACTTGCTCTCACCGACACACTTTGGAAGTACATTCAACGTCCAGCAAAACCTGGGGTGAATGTCCCGGGAACACAGGACGAGGCCCGGGACTTGGCCCCCCACACGCTGGGGGGCTCCCGGGCTGATCGGGTGGAGAAAACAATCGCAACGAAATTAAAATGCTGCAGCGGCGTGACAGTTCCCTCCTTCCAACAGGTGGAAATGGATGCAACGTGACCACAACAGGAGACACTCGTTCGGACCACCGTCTGCTTGTGCAACAGAAAACCGAAGCGGAGACGCACCCTCTTAGGCAAACCCCGGCGCCCACCCGTGTCACCGCCGCAGCCCGGGCCCCGTGAACTAGGGCTCTTCTCAGTGTCTCCTTCCTGCATGATGACGTCCTACTGAGGGCTGCACAGGGGGCCACGTGAAGCTATGGAAGGTGCTTCGTTTTGTGCACCAAGGCCCATGGAGCCTGTGACGCGCTCCTCAGCAGAGCAGGGTGATGAGGTCCTGGCACAGGCCTCACGACTCAGGCGCCCACCCGGGACGATGAATCGCTGGAGGGACCCCCAGCTGCACCTCCGCTCACGTACTTGATTCCAGAGCCTGGAAAAGACCCCCAGCTCACGGCAACACTCGTTTTCAATACAAAACGTGGGTTTACATGGGGTCTCTGTGTTCCCAGAGCTGCCTGGACCCGCAGATGTGCGTGCAAATGCTATGCAGGGCCCATGTGAAATGATATTTCTTTGATTTTTTATTTGGTGGGCTGTGGACAAAGTTGAGCAAGAGGAGGTAATTCCAGGAATGGTGGGAGTTGGAGGCGTTTGCAGTTGGTTGATGGGTGTTTTCCAAAGAGTAGAGCCTACGGCCTGCATTTTACCCAGACGAAAACCACCGAAGAACGTGTTAGCGATACACAAAGTCAAAGAAAGCTGGTCATGTAACCAAGCCTGTTGACCCCGACAGGCCAGAAGAAAATCCCCCGAGAGGGGACCTCCCAGATCTCCCTCCCAGCCGTGACGGAAAGGGGCGAGGACGCTGTGTACGGAGACGTCAACGGAAGTCCTGCCCGGAAATAAATGTGCTGCCGGGACGTGTCTTGGAAGAGAGCGAGTTACTCGGGTGACGCTTTTGAAATCTGTCTTTGAAGCCTCCTTCCCGGTGACGGAACACGGGACCGCTGACCAGCCTGCGAGACTGTGTCCAGGGCTGTCACACTGCAGGGGAGCCAGACGTGAACCTGACGGCGTCACCGGACACGGGGCCCTGCCCCCCGCCCGCCTGCCAAGCAGGAAGAAGAGCGGAGCCTTCGGTTAGGGCCGCGGGACACAGGCAAGGCCTGACGTGCACACTTCACACCGCAAAGGCCAGCACAGGGAAACACGCCTGCTTCCCGCCGGTGCCACGGCCGGAGGGTGGGGTCGCGCGTCTCCCTGGCTCTGTGACGGCAAAGGTGTCGTCACAGCCACAGGCCGACGGGGGAAAGATGCTCCCCGCCCTGCGGGGGCTTGAGAGAGCTGCCGTCGGCTCTGCCAAGGGGGTTCACGGAAAAACGGTAGGAAGGGGGGCTTAGCAAGGCTCTGGGAGCTCCAGAGGTTGCCCCTGAAAAGTCAGCGTTTCCTGAAATTACGTTCCTGCGCGTGGTCCCCCTCCCGCTCCACGTGAGGAATGAGCAAAGCCAAGTAAAACTCTGCCAACGGAGGATTTTTTTAAGGTTTCGAACCGAAGTTAGAACGCGCCGCCTGAAGGCGACATGCCGACTCTTCACGGGAAACTCAGCCGTTCCTGACCTTTGGGAAGGGAGGTGGGACACAAGGGACTATTAACCGGTACGTGAGTGGCGGCGGAAGGACGGGGCAGAAACGGTCCCAAGCAGATGGAACCGGGAGTCGCAGGCGTGAACAGTCGCACACGTACGGAAAGCAGGCAAAAATTCCCACGGAAAAGGTGGAAAGGAAGCTCTGTTCCCGTGCCAGGGAAAGGACTCCCCAGGGGAAACAAGAGTCAGGATAATCGGTCCAAACCTCCGCTGGCTGGGGGCTCCGGGAGGGAGACGCTCCAGGCACACAGCCCCCGCCTGGTCCCCTGGACGGAGGCGGCCGGGTCGTGCCCCGTGTCCAAGTGGGGCACCTGCCAGAGGTCTGAGGGCCCCACCAAGTCACCCGCGGCGGCTGAGGGGTTGGGTGTCCGAGGGTACCCGTGTGGACACGTGTCACGTCCGTGGGATCACAATCACGACATGTCCCCTGCCACGTGGCCGTACCTCCCCGGTACCCTCGGCGGGAGCACGTGTGCTCCCGGTGTCTGACTCGCACGCTCCCCTGGCCCCATGAAATCCTTCCAGAATCGACACCGTGCTTTAGAATTGAAAAAAAGGGAAAAAAAATCAACGGAATACGTTAGAATAAACAAAATCCTTAACTCGAAAGATATTTTCAACCGTCCCGTGGAAGCAGGCCCGACGGGGGGCTGGAGAAGTCTCACAGTGGGGTGTTCAGAAGAGGCCCCTCTCACTGACGTCCTCGTGACGTGCGTATAAAAGCCGGATGTTTTCAATAAACGGCAACTTCGCGAAGTTTCGCTGACCCAAGCCGCCGGACCCACCGGTGAAACTGACGGTGACGCGCGCGGACAGCACCGCCAGGTTCCGGGTTCCGGGAGCTCTCGGGTCAGCCCCCCTGGGTGGGCCCGCACTGCCCTCCGCGCTTTTCCAGGTTGGCAGCCCAGCGCGTGTGGGCAGAACCCGCGTCTCGTATCTTTCCAAGTATGCTGTTCGTGTAGTGTTTTGATTATCTTGGCGGGAGAGGTTTGACGGTGGAGATAAACTGCATTCTTCTCGTCAGCTCTCACTCGCAGAAGTTGCAGGAAGGTCGCCCGTCCCTTGGCTGGAAAGACAGACGGGAGGCAGCGCAGGGCGGGCGCAGGGCGGTGGCTGGGGCCCGGGGTGGGAGGAAGAAACAGCCAGGCAGAGTCTACCCTGCGGGCACCACGGCCCTCCCGCCGCACGTACGGTCAGAGCGAGCGTGCGTAAAGCCATGTCCGTGTCCGGAGGCACATGTACTCTGCGTGTGCACAGTTCGATTTAATAAAGATATTCCAACCTGCCTTCCAACCTCCACGGCTCACCGTGCGGATGGGAGCCAACTACTTCGTGACCCTGACTTCCCGTTTTTCTATGACACGCGTTGAATTATAACATCGACTCCACAAGGATGAAATGGGATAAAGCCTTGGCACACGGCCCAGAACACGGCAGGGTGAGCCTGGACGCAGCCCCTTGACCGCACCTGGAGTCCGTTCCTTAGATCTGGAAACTGCACGGGTAATTGTAATGAAAAATTGGTGCGCTTGTTTTCATTGATGTGTGGAAACGGACGTGCTATTTTACATCACAGACAATGCACGTTTAGGGATGTCGTTTCTGTCTGTTCTCTTCATTTATAAACCAAGACACAACCCGTCAAATATTTCTGTAAGTGAAAACAGACAGGCACCTGGGGCTTTGCATAGCAGTTCCAGCCCCAGACGCGCTCCGCCTGTGGGGACACTGGGCCTAGGGGCACCTGCACACCCCCGAAGACCAAACACCACGACAAAACAGCAGGGTGAGGGTCCGGGTTCTGGACTCAAACCCCGGCTGAGCCCATCTTGCTAGCTGTGTGGCCTTGAAAACACCACCTGTGTCTCTGATATTCGTCGGGGAGACAAGGGGATAGTAAATCCCCAGTCGCCGACACAGACGGCGCTGGCTAAACCCTCCCTGTTCACATTCTTAAATGGCCCTTCTCCTCCTAGCAGTCAGAAAATAAAAATAATTGCCCTCCCCAAATACCTCCCCACACAGCCGTGGACCCCGCAACCGGGTGATGTCAAAATCATCCGTGCTCGAAGGACCTCCAAGTCAACGAAAATTCATCTAGATCCTCGTTGACTTGGGACAAATTAAACCTCGTGTTCAAAAGCCACGTAAACATACGCGTCTCTCCGGGCGTTGGTACGACCGCACTGAAGGCCGGCGCAGCACCCTGAGCCACACGCCCCGCTTCCGAATCAAGGTCACGTGCAGGGGGCCAAAGTGATCAACACCGAAAAGTTCTCCCCTTTTGGCAAGGGCGGTGCTGGTCGGTTTCACCGCGGAGCCGACAGCTGAGCTCCGAGGGGTCACTGAACACACGGCCTCGTGCCCCTTTCTCCTGCCCCCGCTGAGGGTCCCAGCGTGTCTTCCACCCCCACCCAGCACGGAAGCAGCCCCCCGTGGCTTCTCATCCTCCACCGGGCAAAGCAGGGAACATGGACTTCTCGTCCGAAACACGCCACACGCCACAAAGGTACGTAACCTCCACCCCAGAGCGGCGGTGGAGGCTGGCTGATCGGCTGGATCCGGGCACGTAGCAGCGGCTCAGCTACAACTGAGACCGACGAACGAGTGGAGGGACAAAGACGCAGGGACAAGGGTGAGGGTGGGGGAGCTCTGTCCCAGGTCAGGTGGCCCGGAGCGAGGTCGGCCCCCACAGACCGCCTCCTCCTCCCCGCGTCTCCCCGCGGGCTCAAGACCCGCCAACGCGTCACACAGCTTCTCTCTCCACTGCTGCCCCCTCCTCACTTCACTCCAGAGCGCCAGTTCTCAGCATCCTCCATCTCATACCAGGGAAATGTGGCGTCGAAATAGTCCTATCGGAAATAGTAAAAAATACATAACACAGTAAGGCCATTATGAAATGTCGGCGCTTCTCTGGGAAACGGGCCGACACGGAACAGACCTTCCTCGGGCCATTCTGGGGGCAACGAGAACGTGTTGGTGCCGAAATGTTGACTCACCCAGGAAAGGCAGACAGGGAAGCGACTGAAAGGCCGCTTGGTTTCCTCTCCGGACGGGGATCAGAGAGGGTTTAAAAGGAACAGCCACCGAGCGCAGACACGGCCAACGCGGGGACCACGGGGTGCTGGAGGCCCCGTAGGACGCCCACGACCTTTCAGGAAAGACAGGCAGACAGACGGCGTCTGGGTCTCAAACATAAACTTGCAGCGTGAGGTCCGCTCCACCCCCCCCCTGGCACTTCAAAGCCCTCGGAGGGGGGCTGCCGGGGGTAAACAAGACAAAGCAGTTCTCGGCTGCCAGGGCCGCTCTGACGTGCGCTTTTAAGGAACTTGTTTGGAAGCAGTTCTCGGAAAGAATGTTATTTACGAGGACGGAAGGAAAGACACCCTTGTCAAGTGTAGTTCTCAGGCCCTCCAACAAACGCCTTCACCCGTACCGCTCCTTCAGAAAACAGCACCACAACAATGTCTCTAAAGGAACAGGTCAGAAATCCCACAAACCCAGCCCTGGCTGGGGGCTCAGTGGATAAGGCGCCGGCCTGAGAACCCGGGGGTTGCTGGTTCGATTCCCAGCCAGGGCACAGCACCAGGTTGCAAGCCAGGTCTCCAGCCAGGTCCGTCGCTGGAAGCAGGTGAAAGGCAGCCATACATGGATGCTTCTCTCTCTCTCTGCCTCCCTCCCTTCCCCTCTCTCTCAGAATAATAAGTAAAACCTTTAAAAAAAAAAAAAAGATGGATGTAATACAACAACAATAAAATTAAAAAAAAAAAAAAAAAAAAAAAACCACCATCTGTATCCCCCCGGGGACCCGCTGCAGGGATGGGGAGGGAAGCTCCTGGACTGAACTCCCCGCGTTGCTATCCGAAGGGCTCTGACTACAGATTGGGACGTAGGTTGTTATCTTCCGCCATCCCTGAGCCTCCATAAAAGTGAAAATACAAGCGACACGCGCTGGTTAAAGTTTTCCTAAAGTTTGCCGTCCAAGTCCAACCTTCCAAAACACATTCAAAGTCCTGGCGGCCACACGTCACCACGAGACGCTGTCCCCTGCGCTCAGGGCCGCCGGGGCCTGGGGACTGTCTCTGGAGTTGATCCCTGGGGCTGATGCCCGTTCTGCACGTTGTCCTGCACAGGACAAGCAGGGACAATGACATCAAGGCCACCACGAGACACAAGCCTCTCCAGTGTTGTTAAAACGGGAAGAGGACAGATAAATGTTAGACTCTTGGAAACACGCTGTGCCCTAAGAGGTAAGGTGTGGAGGCCTGCGGCCGGCAGCCTGTGAATCGGGAATTCAGAAAAGTGTTTCCACCACTCAGGGTTAATCTGGAGCTTTAGGAAGGGACACCAGGCCTGGCACCTCTGCCAGGGGCAGCAAACCCTCAACTTCCTTGTTCTCAACACGGAGCGCAACTCATCCTATTCCCATGTTCCTAAGACTCTTTTTTTTTAAGTCCTTGCTTCTTGGAGAGTAGAAGTAAATCTCAGCTGCTTTCTTTTTCCCCTGAGAAAATATTATCTTCTTATTTCGAGTTTAGAGACTGGTTTCTGCAGAAGAGGGTCACAGGCAGAGCCTCGCAGGGCACCCCCGGGTGAGACCCATTTGGTGGCCGTGGTGAAGGCAGCGCTGAGCTCCCTCTGGAAGTTGAAACCGAGATCAGCTCCTGGGCGCTCATGACAGAAGCCGGTCCACAAACGTCTTCTGTTTGGGGCATCCAGGTCATCCTGCCTCATAGAATAGTTTGGGAAGCAGTCACTCCTCTTCACATTTACGATGAATTTACATAACATTGGTATTGACTCTTTCTTAAATGCTTTGTAGAATTCACCTCAGTAAGGCCACCTGGGCCTGGTTTATTCCTGGTGGGAAGGTTTTCAACTACACATTCAAATCCCTTAATCGATACACGGCTATTCAGATTATCTGGTTCTTCTGGAGTGAACTCGATAGTTTTCATGTATCCAGGAATTTGTCATTATTGCTTAAGCTATCTTAATTATTAGCATGAAATTGGACATGCTAGTCCTTCCCCCATTACCTTTATTAAAATAGAATGGGCACATGCCATTACATTAAACTGAAGTGTGTACAACAGAATGGTCCATTCTATGTGTATATTACCAAATGACCGTCACAACAAGTTCAGTTAACAACCATCAGCACAATTAGGTACACTGTTCTTTTCTTGTGATGAGAATTCTTTAGCAACTTTCAACTATACGATATCATCACCCAGGCTCGCCACACTGCACAGGACATGCCAGAGATTATTATCTCATAACCGGATATTGGTGCCTTTGGACACCTTCTTCCATTTGGTCCACCCCACCCCCGACCTGCACCCCCATTTCTGGCAAGCACCAATCTCTTCTCTGGATCCATGAATCCCTGGTTGGTTGCTTGCTTTTCAGGTTCCACATTTAAGTGAGATCATCCGTATTCAACTGCCTTATGTCGGTTTTCATAATGCCCTTGGGGGTGCACCCACGTTGTGGCAAATGACAAAATCGCCCCTTTACAGATGAGCGATGCCCCTTGCCTGTGGGTGAACCACCTGTGCGCCGGCCACTCACCTGTCAGCACCCCCGCGTCCTTCCTGCGTCTTCACTAGTGTAACCAACGCTGCTGTGAGCTCAGGGGTGTGTGTATCTCTCCAAGCCCGTGGGTTCCTTTCCTTCGGCTCCACACCCAGGCGCGAAGTTGCTGATCTGTAGGGCAGTTCTATTTTTTATTTTTTGGAGGAAGCGTAATGTTTTCCAACATGGCTGCACGGGTTGATATTCCTGCAACCAGGGCTCAAGGGTTCCCTTTGCGCCGCACCCTCAACCCTCACTTACTGTGGTTTGTCTTTTTGAAAGTAGCCTTTCTGATGGGAATGAGGCAACTGTGGGTTTGATTTACGCTTCCCTGAGGATCAGTGACGTTCAGCGACTTTCCGTGTGTCTGTTGGACATCTGTGGGTCTTCTTGCTGTTATCTCTTGAACTATCGGTGTGACTGATGAGGTCATTGCCCTCACCCCTGGTCTCCCCCATATGACTCTCCTCACTTTTCTTTCTCCTGAGTTTTATTAATATTATTGACATTCTCCAGGAGTCCATTTTTTTTTCATGGACTTTTATCTGTTGTTTAACCTCATGGACTTGTGCTGGTATTTTAATGATTTTCTTTCTTCTGCTAACTCTGGGTCTCATTTGCTCCGCTTCTGCTCTCCGAAGGTTAATGGATGATCATTTTTTCCCGAATACGCATTGAATGCTTAAGTTCTCCTCTGTGTGCTGTTTACCAGCACCCCATAAATTTCAACTGATGTGCGTTTCATTTAGATCCAAATACTTCTTAATTATCCGGTTTTCTTTGCTGCGGATAATGGTTTACTTAAAAGCGTGCTATTTTGTTTTCAAATATTGAAGATTTATCCTAGCGTCTATTAACAATTTCTAATGTAACTCCTTCGTGGTCACAAATTCTCTATGATGTCATTTTAATCATAAGTTCACTGAAACGCCATTACGGCTTAGCATGTGACCTACTTGATAAATGCTTGTGCGTTGGAGAATGAAGTGTGCTATGTTGTTGTTAGCTGGAAAGCCCTCAGGTGTCAATTAAGTGGGTTAACGGTGTCAGTCATTTCTGTAATTTTCCCAATACGCCGTCTTCTGATTCTATTCATCCTATTAGAAGTCGGTATTGAAATTTTAAAACTGGAACTTCAGATTTACCTATTCTCTTCCCAGTTCTCGGAGTTGCTGTTTCACGTATCGGGAAGTCCTCCAAGTGCCCTGCTCTCCGGGATTCCTGCACGGCAGCTGCGACACAAGGTGAGGTGCTGCTTTACAAATGCCCGACCACGTGGAGGTGGCTGTGAAGCGTGACACAAGGTGGGGTGCTGCTTTACAAATGCCGGACCACGTGGAGGTGGCTGTGACGCGTGGTCACCGTCACGGCCGGAGGAAGTGTGAGGGGTGTGACACGGCCTAGGCAGCCAGGGCTCCAGCGGAGGAGAGAGACTGTGAAGACAGCTCCCAGCAACCAGGCAGGCCAGTGGCCGAGGAGGTGACGCGGAGGTGACGCAGAGTGACCTCGGACCACTTGCAGCGAAAGGGCAGGAGAGGGTGGACCAGAGGTCCCCTGGCCACAAGGGATGCTGCTGAGTAAGGAAAAAGGAACCAGACTCGAAGCTCAGGGACCATCACAGCGGCTCTACATTGGGAACAGGAGAAAACCACCCTGTAAGAGGGAGACCCCTCTCCTTTGTCCGGGGCACCTAGTAATTTTCCCCTCCATCCGGGGAAAAATGGCCCCTACCAGAGCCTAAGAGCACTGTTCCCATCACCCTAAATCCCCTTTTTAATTAGCGATGGCAAGATCAGAAGCGGTGCAAATAAAAACGTCACCCAACACCGTCAGCCTCTCACTTGGAACTGTTGGAGAAGGCCCCGAGGGCTTTTTGTTTTAATTGCACAGGGAACAGGCCAGCAAACGCGCCGTCACCCTGCCCCTTCCCAGGGAGACGTGCTAATGGCATGTAAATTAAAGCTGGAAAGCCTGCCTCCCGTGTCAGCAACACCCAGAGCTGTGTGCACGGGGAGCAATTCAGAGGACGGCCTTGTCCAGGGTGGTCTCGTCAGCACCGCAGGGTGGGCACGGAGCTGACCTCACCGCCCGGGGCCCGTGGGCAGCGTGAAGGCGGGTGGAAAGCAGGAGACACCCCTGCCTTTCCTCCGCAGGGTCATTTTGTAAAGACTAAAGAACCCTTGAGAAATGAAAGGAACGGCACACACACCCCTGAAAGAACGTCCACTCAAGGTGATTCCTACACGGTAAACATGATCTTCAAAAAGAAATGAGGGGAGAGGGGATAGTATGTGGTTACAGATATGAACGCATAAAACACGTAGCATTACCATCCTTCCTATATTATTTACATGTTAGAAAGGCAGTTTACATACATTCCCAATCTTTTTCTCATCCCTTCAGGCAAAAAAAATACATATTTTTAAAAATGCACTTGTAGTGACTCTATCTCATAGCACGTTATAAAAAATGATGGCTGTTTTTATACCTATGTCACCCGCAGGCTGGTAATGGTATGACATGTATTGGGGGGGACATGGGTTAATACAATGACGCAGGTTTTCGGTGCCGTCTATTCAAGCAGAACTTTTCAGCGTGTGACCCTCTGTTCAGAGCTGAGCCAGGAGGAACGGCAGCCCTGGGAGGGCGGCGGGGACCGGGGTTAGTCCGGTTGGCTGAGGGGAAGCCTGGAGCCGGCCGCCCGCTGTGTGAGCAGCTGACAGGGGGCACTACAAACACCCGGTTGCTCTGGGTGACACCCTGGTGACACCGCGCACTGGGGAGTTAAAAGAACAGGAGGGCTTTGCGTGAGGAAACGCCCAACTGACCGCGGAGGCTGAAAAATAACTGTTTGACCTACTCGGCACCTCGTTTGCTATTCGGGGGGTCTCGGCGCTTCTCGGAAGCTGCACCCCAGTCTCACTTGTTTGCTGGGGAGGTTTACAGGAAGGAGACAGGTCCTTCCGTGGCCTCCAGGATCAGTCTGTGCGCCACCGAGGAGTTCAGCCGTCAGATCATGGAAAACGATGACCTAAGGTCCGTTGCGCAGGCCCCGGAGGTGGTTCTGTACGCCGTGTCCCTGCGGCGCCCCCTGTCCCAGGTGGAGCCCTTCACCCGGCTGTGCTTTAGCTCAAGCGGGGCTGCTCCCGTAACCGAGGGGCGTCCTTCACAGGAGGGAAGACCCTCTACCAAGAACATACATTCCAGCTCCCGATCTTATCGGAATCACGGTGTCATTCAAATGGGCCTGGAACGGGGCCTCCAACAGCGCCACTGTCACGCCCGTCTGACGATGGTAACGTGGCTGTCACGGCACCCAGCGCGGGCGCAGGAGCTTCCTGGCTCGAGCCCCTCCCCAGCGTTGTTCGCCGCGCGGGAGATTGATTACCCGGGGGCCTGACCTCACTGGGGGATTAGACACGGTTCTCCGCGCTGCACAGCGGCACCCGGAGAGAAAAACTCAGCCCGAAGAGAAAGAAGAAAAGAAAACTTCTTCTGGACTCCAGGGCACTTTTACTTTATTCTAATGTTCTTGAAATGGGGTCCAACAGAACCACCGATGTCTGGTTGCTGGAATCAGGGCTTTCGGAGCAGCAGCTGGTTTCACCTGTCATTTCCGTAGTGGCAGGTGCGGGTCCTCTTCCCGCACAGGCACCAAACATGACCCCCCCCAGGTGACTCTTCTGCTACATGCCCGTGTTTAAGGTCCGCTGTCACACACAGACACACACACTCACACACGCTCGCAGACACGAGACCGGGCCTTTCCCACGCGCATGGGTCAGGGTCCTCCGTGGCCTCTTAGGAATCCGCTGTGCACCCCCAAACACAGACGCCACCTCAGTGCTGTGGCTGGTGCATTTTCCTTCCTCGCCTCGGACAACCAGGCCTTTGTTAGCACTCCCCACCGCCCGGGACACGGGTCACCCATCCCCAAAGGACAAAGGACGCAGATGCTCACGCCCCTCACGCTCCCCCCAAGTCCGCCCTCGCTGCCCCACCGCCCCACCCACACAGAGGGGGACCGTGGTGCCCCCGCTGCCTTTGTGCTGTCGCACTGGGCAAAGGACCCTTTCATAGCCACACTTTGTTTACGCGAGAAATCAAACACCCGAGTTCACTATGAAGCTGCACTTCATTTTCTATACAAACTTCAACCCGGCTTCCTCCAGCTGAACTTCAAGATGGGTCTGTTTTCCAGAATGAAGACGTCTTTCCACCTTCTTGAACTCTCGAGATAAAACCAGACTTGATGGTCCGCTTTCACGGAAGGAAAAGGGTTTTGGGCAGAAATGCCGGACTGAATTATTCAAAAAACTGTTTCAGAACTGAAAGGTCAATGTTCCTACTTGGCCCTTCCTTAATGCATCCAGTACAATGGGCATTAAGCATGAATTACTCAGGATTCCTACCCTCTAAAGCCTTTACGTAACTTGAAATAACATGAAGATGCGTAGAAACGGCTGCAGAGATGTTTTTAAAGGAAGGTTCTTACAGATCCGCACGGCCCAGGGAACGTAGTGTGTGTGCAGATCCATCCATGTTCCAGAATTAGGACTTCTATTCACTTGTCATCTTTTATGAATTTCCACCTCACCTATTTTTATCTTTAGACACCGCGGCGCTGTCAGAAAAGGCAGAGGTAGATAGTTGGTTAGGTAGAAACCATCCTTAAGGAAAGCACCGCGGTGGAACCAAGGTGTGTGATCATCTGACCTGGGTTTAGGGCCTTTGCAGCCGGGGCAGAACGCGGTGACAGCTGGGTAAGATGGTAAGACGCTCGGAGGGTTCCTTGACCTGCCACCTTTAGCTTCTACTCACAAACGCAACCACGGGGGACTTGACACGCTCATCCGCCCCCCGTGACGCCCGGAGGACAGAAGGACATTGCCGCCCTCACGTAATATGGTGACATCAAGCGTCAGCCACCACCAACACTTCGCAAACGGTATGGGCCACGCCGGCCACCCGGGGAGCAGCGCTGGGCAGCGCAGACAGGAAGCGGGTGGGAGACCAGAAGAGCCCAGACAAGGGACTGGGGTGGACAAGAAGGCAGGAGGTCCGGGGGACCAGAGACCAAAGGCACAAGGACAGGAAAGGGGGGAACCTGTGAACCTCCGCTAAGAGGCATGGCCGGCACCCCTGGAATTTCCACTGTGGGGAAATTAAAGCAACTCGAGTGCTTGCCGCCTAAACTGCCACCACAGCTTCCCAATCGGCATGTCACGTGTCACACGTCATGTCAGATGGGAGTGTCACAAACCACCCCTTCGATGATGCTGTTCCCAAGTTCCAACCCCTTCAGCGGCTCCCTCCAGTGTCCTGGGAAAAGCCCAGTTTTCAGCCGCCACACGGAGCTCCGGTCAAGCGCCGGCTGTGACTGAGGACACGGACAGAGTCCTGGGGGGACAGTGAGCTGGCTGGGGGCCTACACACGTCTGACCCACTGACGTCAGGCTCCGAGCCTGCAACATCTACGTGCAAACAGCGGCCTTCCTGTACGACCCAAGTCGGACTTCCTGTTCCACGTCACCCTCCCCGCCCGCCACCTGCCACGTCCTTGGACACATCGGGGTCACCTGTGCGTTCCCTGCCTGGCTCTCACTTCTCCCCCGTCCCGGGCAGCGCTCCTGCCTCTGGCCCCCACTGGGTTTGCTGGGGGAGGGGTCGGTGTCCCCTCCCAGCTCTGTGACCCCCGTGGGGGCAGCGCTCACTGCGGCCCTTCCCTCTGCTGACAGTGACTCCTGCAGCCCCATGACAGCTGCTCCAAAAGCCTGCGACTCTCCACTGGTCTGGCCCCCGCCCTCCGGGCTGAACCGCCTCCTCCCGCAGTGAGAGACCAGGGCACCCGCCCTCCTCGTTCCCTGACACTTCGGAGTCCCCTACGCTCGCCGCCCTCCTCTCCCGCGTCTCTCGTCCAGTGAGTCTCTTTCCCAGGCCCAGCCCCACGCAAGTGCCCAGGGCTCCCCGTCCTGCGGCCTCCAACGTCCCCGGGAGCAGCGTGTTCCGTCCAAGTCGAGTCCGTGCCGCCCGGTTCTCCCTGCTCTGCTCCTGCAAACAGTCCCCGGGGCCCGCCTGCTCGGGTCCTCTCCCCACTTCTCTGGGACCTTCACAGCTTTGTGACAGATCTTTTTCAGTTCCGTGGTCAAAACACAGAACCAGAGACAGACCAACGTCACAATACGCTAAAATAGCGGACTTTAAGATAATTTATTATCGTATTACGTTTAAAGCACCTTCCCAAATAATTAAACCAAGATTTAAAAAAATAAGAGCACACATTAACGACCTCTTAAGATCCTCATTCATATGCTCCGTGGAAACTAATTTCTTGTGAGTGATGAGTGTTTTAAAATATTTCTTCCTTTCATCTTTCGTAACGACTAACATCTGGGAGCGTTTTCAATATTTATGTATGTATATATGTACCTATGTATACATGATACCTAAGGCTGTGGAAATGTTTATAACGTGCAGATAAACTAGGCTGGGGTGTAGCCACAACTGGTCCTGTGACGGATGGGACACCCACTCAGGAGGTCAAGAGCTTTGGGGGGGGAGGACATTTCCGGAGCCTTGGGAAACC
This sequence comes from Noctilio leporinus, assembly GCA_004026585.1. Taxonomy (NCBI): domain Eukaryota; kingdom Metazoa; phylum Chordata; class Mammalia; order Chiroptera; family Noctilionidae; genus Noctilio; species Noctilio leporinus. Next base: position 230,178 of record PVIW01000928.1, on the reverse strand, counting down.
CTGATGGCTTCCACCCCGAAACCGCAGCGCCGCAGGGCACAGTGACGGCCGGTGCACCCCGACCCCCAGGGCGCCAGCATCCTGGGACAGCAACTTGTCCCCAAGTCCCCAAGATGCGCAACTTCTCCCTTACAGTCGTAGCGTTGGCTCTCTTGGAAGTTAAATATTCTAACTGTTTTATTAACTCAATAAAACAATTGAACGCAGACTTAAGATAACTCAATAAGACTTCATGCAAAATTCCAAAAACTAAAAGGAACCTATCTTATTAATATTTTAATTATACACATTTATAACTACACCTCCTTTTTAAGAATAGCAAAACTCTGTGAATACACTTAAAACACCTAAATGCCACATCACACTAGGGTCCACCAGACCCTCTTTCTCTCCGGCATCAAACCAAAAGCTCTGGATTTCCGCAAGCCTTTTTGTCGTTAGCTGACGTGAAGTGGGTCAGGTACGCTGCTCAGGGTGAAAACCCGGCGGTCACAGAGGATTTACAAGGGGAAAGCCCAGCACAGATAATGAGGTCAAGTGCCAGACTGACCTGTACCCTGGAGAATGCGGCCTGACTCTGCCCTCCGGGCAGCCAGGCCCACCGGGCAGCTGTGTTGCAGGTGAAAAGGCCAAGTTCATCTACAGAGAAAAAACATAAATGCACTGAAGCGGCTTTTCAGGTTTGCACAAAACGTTTCTCCCTGTAAAAACAAATATTTGTTTTTACAAAAACAAATAAAGAGGTAGTGACAAATATTTGAGAAAGACCTATAGTTTGTTTTTTTTGTCTATGGAACTCATCAAAAGATATTTTTCCACTTACTCAAAATCTTAGTTTTATCATTACGTGGTAGATTTAACAGAACTAATCCGACTATGTTTTCATACTAAGCAATAATAAAAATAACCCTACGTATTAAATATTCAGAAGCAACAAGCTGAAAATGTACTACAGCGTAAATTGACCAAATTGAATAGATAACTGTAAAGTCATTAACACATTAAATCTATGGCTTTTTAATTTTTCACATGGGCTTGGTGGCGCCAGTTTCCATGTTTAAAACTGTTCTGACTTGCTTTGGGAATTTCAGTTATATTTTAAGATACACTGTGCTGTCAAATCCAACCGCTCACAGAACCATTCTTCACCTATTACACACTCCTGTATCCCCTTAAACAGTCTCTGGGAATTAAACGTGAATACGATTATTCTCTACCTCGCAAATTGTCCTTTTCGGTACCTAACCATGGCTGAGCTATCAAAAGGCTTCTAAGCGACTATCTAACACTTTTAAAAGAATTGTAACAAAATTATCCAAATGACATCCTAGAAAATGTGGAAATGCTTTGCAAAGAGGTAGCCCCTGCTTTTCTTCACAAGAACTATGGACATTTATATGTTTTCAATAATATTTCGTACTTAACATTTACTAAAAATAACATTTAATATCCTTGGCATGCAACTGGAGCATTAACATTTTAAATGGTCCCAGTACGGAGATATATCTGTTGACTTTAGTAAGCCGCTGCTTCAGAATAAAATGTCACCTCTCAATTTTGTTGAGCGACCTTTATGAACAGGTGGTCCCACCAAGCGGAGTTCTGAGGAGGAAAGAATGTGGGAAAAGGGGTCACTGGGATTCACGCTGTGCAGTTTAATTCTTACGCCCATGAAGAAACATAAACACTCATTAGATCTACAAAATAAGCCTTCAGCAACCAGGGTAAAAAACTTATCATTATAATTCTCATATCACATGAAAAATGCATATAAGAAAGAGAAAAATGTCAAGACCTATGACACCATCCTTCTTAAAATAAGCGAAGTCCCCAGACTTACATAATTAAAAACCTACATGCCCCAAAGTTTCCTTCAAATTTTAGTGACTGTCATATTAAAATTATAATACAGGTATTTCTGTTGTACCTGATTTAAAATAAACGACTCTAGTTCAAGGTGTTGACCTTAAGAATAAAATAACACCTGACAACTTGAAAAGAGAAACTTTAGTAAGTCTATTAGAAAAATGATTCAACTACCTAAAATGCTTTTACGGTTAACCAATTAATATGCAAATTCAATGTAAATAAAATGCTTTTCTGGGGTGTGGGAGCCTGCATGTGCCTACATGTTAACGTTTGAAAGGATACCAGCTCTGTAATATATTATAATTTCATAATCCATCCTGATGTATTGCACATATACAAATACCTTGGAAACCAGTGAACTCAACGGAAGCCGCAGATACAAGGACTGAATCTTTAAAACTTACTTCACGTGCAAACAGTGCCACCTCGTGGCAGTTAGAACTGTTCGCGTTTTAACATAAGTTGACTGACTGTAAGATTGTAACCACCATTTTCTTGACATTTTATGCGCACAGGTCATTGAGTAAAAACCCTTGGTCTAAACTTAGTTAATTAAAAAATAATCTTTAAAGATAACATTTTCTTCAGTATGTCTTCAGGTAGTTACGACTTTAAAAAAGACTAAGAACTCTAAATTCTGCTAAGTCCATTAAGTCGATATTGAATCTCAGACTAAGTCATTAATCAAGGTACTCTTAGTTTAAAATTACATTTGATTCTATTTTTTTAATATTCAATTTATTTAACTTTTTTAAGAGAGAGGGGAAGGGAGGGAGAAAGAGAGGGAAACATTCCTGTGTGGCAGCCTCAGGCGCCCCCAACTGGGGACCCGGCGCGCAACCCGGGCACATGCCCGGACTGGGAATCGAACCCGGAACCTTTAGGTTTGTGGCTGGCGCTCCGCCCACTGAGCCAGGGCTCCACTCGAGTCCAGCTTCACAAATGTTCCTATTCCTGGTCCTAGCATCTTAGTATGGAACACGGGCCGGTCCGCAGCGCCGTGTCACAGCTGTTCCTTCATCATCACGGGTGTGTCTGGTTCCACACTCCGCCCGAACTGTCCCCGCCAAGCAGTCGCCTGCTACACGTGTGTCCAGACCGCGGCATCGGCTCCACGACGCGGGGGACGAGCTGCGGGCTGCGCACCAAGGGAGCCTCGGAAGTGAACGCCAGTTCGGAGGAGGAGAAGGTGGCGCAGAGGCAGAGCGCACGCTGGGGAGTGCGGGGCCCGGGCCCAGCGCAGAGCCGCTCCCGAGCCCCCGGAGCGCGGCGTCACCGCCGCAACCCCGCAACACAGCCTGGGGGCCGCCCTCCGTCACCCCCACGCCGGGACCCCGCGGGCCGGCCCCGCTTCCCGCCCCTCGGCGGCGGTCGCCAGCTCGGTCCTGCCCCGGCGGACGGCTTCCCCTTCCAACCCCCGCCCGCCCGGGCGCCCCGCCTCCGAGGCCCGCGGCGCCCAGGCCCCCCCAGCCCCCCAGCTGCAGGGTCGCCTCGGAGCCGGGGCGCCCAACCCCCGCGCGCCCGGGCCACGCGGGAGCCGGCCGAGGACGGGTGGGAGGGGCGCGGGGCTGTCCTGGCGCCCCGGTCACCCGCCGCGGGGCTCGGGAAGCGACCGACAGACCCTCGGGTCCCGCGCGCGCCCTCCGCCCACCGCGCCCGCCCGGGACCCCGCAGGGCGCCGAGAACGCGCGCGGGTCCCGCCGCCGCCCGGGTCGCCGCGCTGCGGCCACCGCGCACCGAACGCGGCGGGGGCTCTGGTGACGCGCGTGGCGAGGGGGCGCAGGCCCCACTGGTGCCCGGGTCGCCCCGCACCCGCCGTGAGCACCCGGGGCCTCGGCTGCCCGACCCCCAGCCGCCGCCCCCCGCGACCTGGGGACCGTCGCGCCCTCGGAACACGGTCACCCAGCCAACGGCGCTCCCCGCGGCCCCGCCCCTCCTGCGGCCCCGCCCCGCCGCCGACCGGAACTGGCCCCGCCCCGACCGGAACTGCCCCGCCTCCCCGCCGGGGCGGGGCCGACCAGCGCGCCTGCGCACACGCGCCCGCGGCGGCGGCGGTTTGAAACGAGCGGCGGGAGCGGGAGCGGGAGCCGGAGCTGCGGAGGCCGGAGGGGGCGCGCGCCGCGGCGGGGCGGCCATGGCGCGGCAGCTGGCCCGGGAGCAGGGCATCACGCTGCGCGGGAGCGCCGAGATCGTGGCCGAGTTCTTCTGTGAGCCGCGCGCGGGCGGCGGGCGGCCTCGGGCCGGGCCGGGCCGGCGGGGGGGGCGGGCGGCGGCGGGCGCGACGCGAGGCGGTGGCCCTGCGGGCGAGGCGGCCTCTCCCCGCGCGGCCGGGGGCGCAGCCCACCCGGCGACCCCGCACTCGGCGCGCCGCGGCCGGGCGGGGGGCGGAGGACACGCGGGCGGCGCCTTCCGGCGGGAGCGGGCGGGACTCGCGCGCTGCCACCTCCGGGCGTGGCCGCGCCGACGTGACGGCGACTCGCGCGCGCGGGGCTCCTGCCGGGCCCGCCGGGACCACAGCGCTGCTTAGGCGGCCGCCGCTTAGCTCCGTGGTGAAGCTTCAACCCGCCACGTCTGAATAGCTTCTTTTCGGAGTCATTTTTTTAAAGAAATTTGCCCATTTCATCGGCACGAAGTTACTTACATCCCACATTGCACGTGACCTGGGTACTCGCACCTCCTTCCGCCCGCGCTGCGTATTCGGTTGCGGGCCTCGCGTTTCATTTCTTCTTGTTGTTGGGTGTTGCTGCCGCTGAAATGAGTTGGGGACAATCGTTCTGTCGTGACGTGTTAAAATTCCTCGTTGGGCTGCAGGGGTCCCCCGGTGCCTGCTGCTGTCCCCCGCCCGCGCCCCCCACGCTCGCCCGGTCGGTCCCGCCCGTGGGCGCCGGGCGATTATTCCGGTTCCCTCACCATCGCCCCCCCGCCCGGCCGCGGGGTCACTGGCGGCCTGACCCTCGTCGCCCTGCCTCTGATTCCGTTCAGCTCGTGGTTCTGTACGGGTGACCAGTCTCCCGAGTCACGGGAGGTCATACAGGGTTTGTCCCCCACTGGGCACAGGCTCGCGGCTGCGTCCCTGCTGTCGCAAGGGTAGGATTCCTTCTCGCTGCTGCCTATGTCCCCAGTGTAAAGGCACCAGGGTTTGATCCAATCGTCCACACGGGCGCGCAGCCTGTCTCTCTCTCTTGGCTGTTGTAAAAAGCGCTGCTATGAACGTGGGGGTGCACGGGTTCTTGTGACTTGGGGTTTCGGGGTTCTCCGCGTATAGTCCCAGCAGTGGGATCGCCGGGTCAAAAGGCAACTGCATTCCCACCAGCAGGGCACCAGGGTCCCCTTTTCCTCACCAGCACTTGTGTGATTTGTTGATGTGGCCATTGTGGCGGGTGTGAGGTGGTCTCTGTGGCGGTTTAATCTGTGTTTCTCTGATGGCTGCTGATGCTGAGCGTCCTTTCCTGTGCCTGTGGGTCCTCTGCGTGTGCTCTTTGGAGACGTGTCTGTTCAGGTCCTTTGCCCACTTTTGAGTTGGGGTGTTGGTCTCCCTGGTGTTTTCGTGTAACTTTATATTTTGGAGGCCAAACCCTTGTCTGGGGTGCCATTGGCAGATACGTTTTTCCATATGGTTGGTTCCCTTTATTGGGATGTTTTCTTTAGCTGAAGAGAAGCATTTTAGTTTGGTGTAGTCTCATTTGTTAATTCTTTCCTTTATTTCCGTTGCCCTAGGATAAATAGTGAAAATACCGCTGCGTGGGATATCTGAAGTTTTATTGTCTATGTTTTCCTCTAGGACTTCTCTGGTGGCACAGCTTATGCTTGTCTTCCGCCCACTCTGAGTTCATTCTGGTGTGTGGAGTAAGTTGGTGGTCTAGCCTCGGTCTGTTGCAGGCCCTGTCCAGTCCTCCCAACACCACTTGTGGAAGAGGCCATTTCTCTCCATGTTATGCTCCTCCCCCTTTGTTGAATATTAATTGAGCATAGAGACCTGGGTGTATTTCTGGGCTCCATTCTGTCCCATTGATCTAGGTATGTCTGTTCTTACGCCAGCACCAGACTGTTCTCTCGGGGCTGCTGTGGCCATTCGTGGGCGTTTGTGGCTCCATGTACATTTTTGACACTGTCATGTCCTGTCATTTTCAGGCTGTGTAGACCTTTTGTTCTGAAGCAGTTCCCTTGTAGACAGCATATATGTGGGTCATGTTTTTTAATCTATTCAGCTACCTCATGTCTTTTGATTGGTGCACTTAATACATTTACATGTGAGCTTGTGATTGATGAGTACTTATTGTCATTTTTTTCCCTTTGTTCCTCTCTGTCTCTGCTTCTTCATCTACTTAAAGCAGATCCTTTAGCATCTCTTGCCGTGCTGGTTTGGCGGAGATGTATTCTTTTAGCCTTCTTTTGTCTGGGAAACTCCGTATTTCACCTTCCATTTTGAATGACAGCCTTGCTGGGTAGAGTATTCTTGGTTGCAGGCCTTCGTTTTTCATTGCTTGCAGTGTTTTTTGCCATTCCCTTCTGGCCTGTTGTGTTTCTGTTGAGAAATCAGCTGATAACCTTATAGGAGGCCCCTTGTATATTATTACTGTTTCTCTCTTGCTGCTTCTAGGATTCTCTGTCTTTGAAATTTGCCATTTTCATGATGATGTGTCTTGGAGTGGGCCTGTGTGGGTTCATCTTCATCAGGACCGTCTGTGCTTCCTGAACTTGTGTGACATTTCCTCTCCTCAAGTTAGGGAAGTTTCTGTCATTATGTTTTCAAACAGGTTTTCTATCCCTTGTTCCTCTTCTCCTTTTGGCATACCTGCGATGTGGATGTTATTAGGTTTCAATAAGTTCCTTGTAGTTGCCCTGGAGTTCTTTGCAGTCTTTGAACTCACTGAGCTTCTCTATAATCATTATTTTGATTCTATGTTTGATAGTGTGCTTGCCCCTATTTTATTTAGCAGTCTTTCTGGGGATTCCTCTTTATTTTTTATTTTTATTTTTTTTAAAGAGAGGGGAAGGGAGAGACATCAATGTATGGTTGCCTTTCACCTGCCTCCAGCCAGGTACCTGGCTTGCAACCTGATTATGTGCCCTGGCTGGGAATCAAACCAGCAACCTTTGGGTTTGCGGGCTGGTGCCATATTCACCGTGCCACCAGCCAGGGCTTTTTTAAAATTATTTTTAAAGATTGTATTATTTTTAGAGAAATGGGTAGGGAGAGATGGAGAGAAATGTCTATGTATGGTTGCCTTTCACCTGCCTCCAGCTATGGACCTGGCTGGAGACCTGGCTTGCAACCTAGTCATGTGCCCTGGCTGGGGATCGAACCAATGACCTTTGGGTTCGCAGGCCGGCGCCTTATCCACTGAGCCACCAGCCAGGGCTCTTTCCTTTAGATTGGTGACTCTGTGTCTCCATTTTAGGTGGCTCTTCCTATTTCTGCTTCTTGGGGTAGATTTGCTTTGACTTCTGTCTTCGAGGTGTGACTTTCTGTGGCAGGAGTCCTGCAGGACTCAGTGGTGCAGCCTCCCTGACGCCCTGGACCTGACGCTCTGGGGTGCCCTGTAGGCCATTATTCGGGCCTCTGGTTGCGCCTGGGTCTTGGTGGCTGTGCTGCTCTTAGCTGACCAGGAGTCACTCCCCCCACCACCTGTTTTCCCCTCTGGTGTTACAGGGTCAGTGACTTATCTCTCACGTTTCTTCTGCTTCCAGCATTTGGCATCAACAGCATTTTGTATCAGCGTGGCATCTACCCCGCTGAAACCTTCACTCGAGTGCAGAAATACGGCCTCACCTTGCTGGTAACCACTGACCCTGGGCTCATGAAATACCTAAGTAACGTGGTGGAACAACTGAAAGGTATTTCGCTACTAGAAATGGTTCTGAGTTTTTGCGGGCCTCCTAGAGTCCGCATTTTCTAGCCCATTGGTAGTTATTTTTCAGCTTTATACGTGAAGTATAAACTACCCTTTCGAATGTAGTGACTGCCCATTGGGAGGAAGCAAATAATATAAGTTAATATCATCGCAGTCCGGCCCGGCCACTTCATGCTCGCACTGCAGCCCACGCTCCCCTTCCTGGCCGCTGCCACACTCCTGCAGCCCGTTCACCGGGGCGGCGCTTAGAGTGGTGGCGGTCCCCTGCGTTGTCACCGTGGGCTGGGGTGGGAGATGATCCTTGGGCCTCTGCCCCGGAACTGTCCCCGCCACACGTACTGGGCAGGGGAGGAGCTGCAGAATAAAAGAACGTGAGGGGGGAGTCAGTCAGTCACACAGCAGAGCAAAACCGGCCTTTGCTGCGTGTTGCAGATTGGCTGTGCAAGTGCTCCGTCCAGAAGCTGGTGGTCGTCATCTCCAACGATGAGAGCGGGGAGGTCCTTGAAAGATGGCAGTTTGACATCGAGTGCGACAAAACTGCCAAAGAGGACAGGTGGGTATGAGTTAAATTACCTTCGCTTTCACCTACGAGTTCTGTCCGGAGAACATGTAGCCGTTGTTAACATACTGGGAGTGGTTGGCGTGACCTCCGTGGAACCTGGCAGCCGGGAAGAGTGGACTGGAACGCGCACGTGTGAACAGTGACTTCACTCCCAGCCAGGGGGGTGGGGGACGCTGTTAAACGAGCGTGTGTACTGTGTGGTCGCCGCATTCAGAATGTCGGAGTGAGCAGGACAGTGGCTCTGCTTCAGACTTTGTGAGGCTTGCACATTCCTCCATGGAAACTGGGTGATTCAGAGGCGCAGCTGTGGGCAGCTGGTGACGGGCAGCTTCATCACAGCAACGCACCCGCCCACGCATCACATTTCGTGCAGCTATTTGGTGAAACAGCAAATCACCCAGGTGATTCAGCACCCCTAGATTTGGTTCCCTGCAACTTCTGGCTTTTCCCGAAACTAAAATCACCTTTGAAAGGGAAAAGACCTCAGACCATTGATGAAATTGAGGAAAATACAACGGGGCAGCTGATGGCTATTGGGAGAACTGTGTGAGGTCCCAGGGTGCCTACTCTGAAGGGGACTGAGATGCCATTGTCCCGTGTACAGTGTTTCTTGTATTTTCTTCAATAAATGCCTCTATTTTTCATAGTTGGCTGGATACCTTCTGGACAGACCTGGTGTTTTTTTCCCCCAAAACTTGGCTTTCTTTAGTAAAATGAGTTCTGATTACATTGAACTTGTTTTATATAAGGTATAATTTGTTTCTAAGTTACATTAATTTGATTTTCAATCTTCTGTAGAAAAGAATTTTGTTCACTTTAACATATCATTGATTTGTCCAGGTAGCGTACTATTTTTTAACTAACTTGTTATTAGTCTGAGTCAGTGAATTTTGAACGTGTTTATGGTGATACACGCAACGCTGCACGTGGTGGACTAGGTGGCCATTCAGGGACTTGTGCGCCGGGAGGGGCTGCCCTGAACTCCCCCAGCGCCCCGCGCGGCTCTCCAGCCTCCCCCCACCGCCAGCACCCTCAGGCGCTCCCGAAGCGCTGCCGGGACCCGGGTCTGCCTGCCTGTGGGCGCAGAGCTGCCTCCCACCACAGACGTGGTTTGCTGCTGCAGCCTTGGGTCTGTGTGGGGAAATGTGTAGTTTGTAAATCAGTGAGGCTACAATGGATTAATTAGGCGTTTAGGCATTACTGAAAATGCCAAAATGATTATTCTAGTTAAAGGTATTAGGTACCATTTGCTGTTTATGTTTTCAGAGGTGAAGTTTTCTAACTTGAACCACTTGACAGGATTTCCAGTATCTGATGTCAAAGATCAGATAGTAAGACCAGCCCTAAAACACGATTGGGTACAAGTGAAAAAATAAAGATACGCATTGTACCTACTAAGTTACAGGTTCTAAGGATATACTTATACTCATCCAAAAAGGGGAAAGACTCCTTTTTAACGTATTACTTGATTTTGGAAGCATTTCATCAAATCACTTTACCAATGTTCAAAATTGTTCAAACCAAAACTGAATCAGCTGGTTTCTTTGACAGTGCGCCCCGAGAGAAGTCCCAGAAAGCTATCCAAGATGAGATCCGCTCCGTGATCAGACAGATCACAGCGACCGTGACGTTTCTGCCACTGTTGGAAGTTCCTTGTGAGTGTCAGGCAACCTCTCGTGGGGTCACGTTTGTGGGGGAAAGCTTCAGCTACTGCTTTAGGAATTACCCCTTCCTTAATTTCTTATTAACGCGAACTGTAAGTGAGGGGAAACATTAGAAAGCTGCAGTTACGGTACGTGTTGCAGAAGGTCTGTAAATACTGGAGAGGAATCCAGGTGGGCAGTTCCTGCCCCTGCTTCTAGTTCCCCGCGTTCCCATGTGTGTACCGAACAGGGGAGCTGTGGCTGTGACTTGCTGCCCTGTTGCCCTTCCGTGTCCAGCTCCCTTCGGGGCGCCAGTGCCCGGGCGCGGTCCCAGCAGGGGCACAGCAGGTCCGTTGCCCTGGCTCCGCCGGGCCCTCCCGCGTGACTCTCAGTAGAGAGAAGAGAACTTGGTCTTGCACAAGACAGGGTAGAGGGTGCAGTGTTTCCGTGGAAGGAAAGAATAGCTTGGTGATGAGGGAACCTTTCCTCAACCACAGGTGGCTCAGACGGGGAGGCTGAGAGGGGGTTTGGGGAGGACAGGATGCTCTTCCCTGGTTTCCCCCTCAGGCTCCTTTGACCTGCTGATCTACACGGACAAAGACCTGGCTGTGCCCGAGAAGTGGGAGGAGTCGGGGCCGCAGTTCGTCACCAACTCGGAGCAGGTGCGCCTGCGCTGCTTCACCACCACCATCCACAAGGTCAGCAGCCTGGTGGCCTACAAGGTCCCCGCCCTGGACTGAGGAGCTGCCGGCGCCCGGTTCCCAGAGCGCTTCCCGAGGCCGCCCGCTGCGGTGGCTGGTCATACGCCGGGGGAGTTGGGAGCCGGCTGCCTGCCGACCTTCCGTGCGCTGGCATCAGCTCTCGCCTCGTGCCCGAGGGGCCAGCAGACGGCACCAGCGCCGGCCTGGCGTCTCCGAAGACGGTAAAACTGCAGAGCTCAGGGCCTTGGTCAGCGGCCTGACGCGGAGGACCGGGACGCGGGAAGTGCAGCGGGGTGGTCAGGCGGCCGCAGTCTCTGGCGAGGCCTGGAGTCCGAACCGCAGGAGCCGCGCCGCCCGCAGGTCCCTCGCCTTTGTGCTCGTCTGTGTAGTTTCCATGTTGCAGACCCTCCAATTACTTGATTTACTGTATATAATTTACACTTGCACAGCTATGGCTACTTCTCCTTCAATTTTGGTGACACGGAACCCTCGTTCCTTCCGAGTGATAAAATCAGGCTTTCATCGGCAGCAATAAATAAAGCGCGTTCTACACTTGAGTCCCGTTTGCCCCGATGCGGCGATGCCCCTGGAACAGGCAGCCCGGTCGTCCTGCACCTGCGCCTCCGTTCCCACGGCGCCCGTGACTGCGCAGGTGGCGCCCGACAGCGGCAGGTGCGGGGCTCCCGAGTCAGCAGCCCGCGGTTTGTGCAGCGTGAGCCCCGGGGCCGTCTGGCCCGTCCTCTGGAGCCCTGAGCCGGCGGCTCTGCTGCGCGTGGGCCCGGCCTGGTCGTCACCCGGTGGCCACCCGGGGTCCTCTGACCGGCGGCTGTGGGACCGCAGTGCCGCGTTCAAGTCACCCTCGCGTGCGGCGTCACGGCCCCAGGGCACAAGAGCAGCGAAGCTGCCGGGAGGAGCTGGGGGGCTGCGTGTGAGCCACGGGGCGCGTCCCCCGAGGCGGACCACAGCGCGCGGGTCGGTGCTGTCCCCGGGGGCCTTGCAGTGCGGTGCCCTCCACGGGCCGGATGACCAGCCACAAGCGACTTCCTGTGCCAGCTGGGTGGCCGGGCAGCGTGACACAGGTGCCTCAGGTCACCTGGTGGAAACTCCCGCAGCACTTGTGTCAGCACAGCCAGGTCACAACAGGAGCTGCGATGTGACCCTGGCCACTGTGACACTGAAGGGACAGGTGGAGTGACGTTCACTGAGCTCCATCGGGACTTTGCGAGCAGAGGCTGGGCTCCTCTTCCCAGCAGAGGCTGCCCTTCCCGTCCCTCCACCGGGTGTCAGCATCGCGCCACCAGCGCAGGCCCCTGCCCGGCGGGACAGAGCCTGGGACCCAACACGCCCACGGCCACCACAGGGCGGTTTCCGGTCCTGCGCTGCCCACAGCACAGCTACCTCTCGGTGGGACACCCGGCGGGTGCAGGGGCCTCCGGGGCGCCAGGCTCAGCACTGCTGAGGACGCCTCTACAGGAGCCCGTCTGCCAACGGCCGTGCCCTCCCTGACCCGCACAGCAGAGCCCGTGGGGTCCCCACCTCCCCCGGCTTCTCTGAGGCTGCGGCTGCTCCCAGGCAGGGCAGGAAAGGAGTCGGGGAGACGCTCTCCCGCGCCTGCACCAGCGGTTTCCCTGCGGCTCCCGGAGGCCCCGCGCCATGAAGAGCACCAGCTGTTGTGCAGGGCCGGCTGGTCAGCTGCCCCCCGTCCTTCAAGGACAAGCCAGCCACAAGGACACAGGGACAGCCGACTGATCACAGGCCAGGGCCGCACGTGCACGTGTTTGCGTGTTTCTGTGACAGAGACCTGGACGCGCAATGGCGTGTTTCCTGTCCTGCCAGCCGCTGCAGGCCACATTCCAGTCGTGGGGTCAGTGAGGGACAAGAGGGGGCTCCCCCGCCAGGTGCCCTCAGGACCAGCCGGGCAGCCTGGCCCCAGGGCCGGAGCCGGGGAGCAACCTCTGCCCAAGGGGCACAGCTCTCCTGACGGGCAGGTGACAGCTGACAGGACAGGTGCTGAGAAATGGCGTGAGGGAGGGGGACCCGTGTCCTGTGCGGGAGGCGCTGGAGGTCCTGCACGTGCGCTCAGACCCTCCATCAGACCCTCCAAAAGCAGGCAGAAGCCCCCGTTAACTGCCCCTGGGACAGCCCACCCCGGCAACGTGAGGACGACGGTCCAGGCTGAGCTAGACGTCAGCATCCGGGGGCCTGGGAGGGTCCCCAACTGCTCTGCGGTCGCCTGTGCTGATGGCGGCCAGGGACCCCCGCCCCGGCAGGACCCTGAGGGTGCCGCATGTCCGTCAAGAAGCAGCCCTGCATCCTGCGGTCATCGGACGGTGACACCTGGACCGCAGCTGCGTCCACGCAGAGGGGACGCGTCCCTGAAGGGATGAACACGTCTGTCGCGGGCTGAGACGCAGGTGGAACCCCCAGGGTAGCCCTGAGGGTTGGCAGGCCCCCCGCCGGCCACAGGCCCAGCAAAGGTGCAGCTCAGCTGTGAGGCCCGTGGGACGGAGCCGGTGTCACCCACGTGCGCTGGGTCAACTTCCCCCCCAGTTCTTACGCTGACACCCCTTTACGGGGCGTCTCGGAGTGAAACCCACGAGGCCCCAGGCCAGCTGTCACTCCACACGCACCGCCGGCTGTCAGGGGACATCTGTGCGCCCTTCCTAGGCGGGAGCCGCCTGACGTCGTCATGGAAACGGCTCTCTGGCCTCATTCTGACTCCCGTTGATTTCAGCTCCTCCACTGTACACTCGCGAAAGAACACGCGTGTCAGCCGGTCGCTTGGTAGACTGAGTGAAGTTAAGCAGGAGAATGTCCCCTGAGTCACCGGGTGCAGGGCAAGTCCTTGGTTGTCACTGGCTGCTCAGTCCTCTCCTCTGGCTTTTCCGGAGACCACAGGGGACACTTGACGTTCTCCTTCGGCTCTGCAAGTTCCCATTCTGCTCTCTCCCCTCCCCTACTTCCTGCTTCATGACCCTGAAGCATGCACCCCGCTTTGGGGACAGTCTCCCCCTCTGCAAGGACCAGGAGCGAAACCAGCTGCCCTGAAGCTCCATCTGGGCCCCGTGACACCTCCCAGCTGCGGAGGCGCTGCACCCCTCCCTGGGGCGGACGCCTGGACCCGCCCCATCCCTGGCCCTGCTTTGCCGGAGCAGAATCTGCCAGTGACACAGAGGACGAGACACATCTGCCTCCCAGCCACGGCTGCCACAGCTCCCTGGAAACTGTCACATTTTGCGTCTGACACTGTTCAGCATATTCCCAAGGGGAGTATTCTGTTAATTAACCCAGCCTGCGCGAGTCTGCACCCCTCTGTTGACACAGCCAAGTGCAGGGTAAAGCGGGTACGTTCACGGGAATAATAACAATAGTAAAGAGACTGCCAGGCCCCCATTCACCGGGACGTAAACCACATGCTTTCATTCCTGCCAGGTGACGGGAGCTGGCTGGCCCCACGCCCATGGGTGCCCGAGTGCCGAGGCCGGGAGAACACGTACCTGCCACCCAGGTGCCGACAGCCCCCCTGGGTTGGGCTCCTGCCACCTGAGTGTCCACTTCCTCGCCCGTGTTGCCCGAAGTCCTTCTCCTATTCCCCTAACGGCCGCAGGGCCTTCGCTCAACTCCACGACCCCAGCAAGTGTTCCCTGGGCCCTCCCTGCCCACACCCCCTTGGGAAGAACCCCCTTTCCTTCCACCGCGTTTCCCCTGTACCCCTCTGAGAATACCACCAGCACTGCCAGGTCTGCGGTCACTTCCGCCGGTCACCCGAAGGTGTCCAAGAATCCCCGTGTCCAGGACGAAGTCTTGCTTCTAGGTGTGTTTAGCGCACGGGACAGTGTCTCACTGACGAGTGACACTCAGCACAGCCTTGTAAACGAGGAACTGCCGCTCACCCTGGTGCGGCCCTGCAGGTGACAGGCCCTGCAAGGCCTTCCCTGGTTTCTAAGAAGGTGAGGAAAACAAGTATTTTTTCAAAAGACAAAGAACAGAAGGTTGTAAGAAGCATTTCGGATGCACACAAATGGAAAAACATAAATTATGATCGTTTTTAATTCCAACGTCTCTCACTGATGAAGAATGCGCTTCTCCCATGTTCAAAGGGTACCGGTTAATATTAAGTTCCAAACTTAGTCACTGATGGAACCCCTCGGCTAGTTCAGGTGCCCCCCCTGCTTGACTTTTGGTTTCCATAGCAACACTCAGACTCCGTGCAGCTGAAACAGCGGTCCACACTTGGTCAGGTGAAGCTCTTTCCATGCCTCACCCCAAATTTGCAAGGTGCTTTGTAATTATAAGCAGGGCCTAGGGAGCAATTAATTGTGCCTTTCAGAGTAAAAGACCTTTGTTCTTCAGCAATGACACGCATGCACACATACACACACACACACGTAAGCACACGCACATGCAACTGGAAACCAAGCGGCCGTCAGGCCCCGCGCCATCTGTCTGGGGCAGAAACCAGGCATCCGGTGCGCTTGCCACGCAGGCTGCCACCCGCAGTGCTGAATCCTGGCCCCCTGGGTAAGCTCAGACCCCGCAGGAAATCTCAGGTCACCTGCTGCTGTGGGTTTCAGCTGTTCCAAAACTACGTACCCAGGAACCTCGGTCCCACTGGGAGAAACTTCCTTTTCCAGCCTAGAATTTTCCAGCGAAGCACTGCAAGGGTTCTGTCCTGTCGCACCAAGTTCGACATGGGGCGTTTCTGGGAAAACTTGAGATTCACTGGAAGGTACCAGTTGGTAACAAGGGATCGCGCCAAGTTAACGTTCCACAAATAAAGTAACTTTGTTATATTCGTCAGATAGTTTTAGTTCTTCAGAATTAAAGTAACCTTAGACATTAACCTACAGAAGGGAAACCGGGCTGCCTACGCTGCAGAGGAAACGGAGCATCTGCAAAGCTGCACATGTTCGGAAAAAATCAGAACCTGAGTTCAAGAAGCAGAAGTTATTTCTACAAGTTACAAGAAGAACTGCTAGTTTTCTCTCTTAAAAATACAGCGAGAATATTTGGTTGGCTGAAGTAAAAAATACACAAAAGCTACCCATCCCCTACGTCATCAACAGGCAGGTTTTACAAAGGTGGTTTCCTGTGCCTAGAACCTCATTCGGTATTTAAAATGCCCCCCGTCCTTCAGACTGGCACGTTCCTGGTCAAGAACTCATCTGCTGTCACTGCAAAGGTGTCCCCTGCCTTGCCCGGGTGTCACTTAGCACCGCAGGATGACGGTCTAAGTTTGTCCCTCCTTCTGGATTCAGTGCCTCCCGGGCATCAACCACGTCTTGTGCTTCCCCATAACCTTGTGACCCTACAGCTTTTTGATAATTACTCAGTCAAGTCACGTTGAGTTGATCCTGGGTCCATTCCGTTTCCACGTCAAACTCATCTTCCTGGACCAGAGACACTCGGTGTGTTTTAATTGGCGGGACTGTTGTGTTGGGTGGGGTGTGGAAAGACGGAGCCGCTGGCCACACCTGCCACGCCGTGGAGACGGAATGACAACACACCTGCCCGTGTCCCCCCCAGGGCCACACGATCGTGGCATAAATTTGGGACAGAAAGTTGCAGCTTCTCGTCGGAGTGTTTCCGGAGATCCTGCCCGAGTTGCCTGTGCGTGAGGGTCGCAGGGTAGGGAATGTGGCCTGTTTATTTGAGTCCTTCAGACCAGTGGCCGGACTGGGGTCTAGAGGCTGGGAAACGGGCAAGACTAGCCCTGAGCTTACTTTTGGGGGCGCCCAGTACCGGCCTCTACAATCGCCCCACTCCCAGCCTGCCATGGCGGGCAGGCCAGGAGAGAGGACACAGCCTCCGCTAGGCACCGGCTCGCGGCTGTTTCTCAGTTCGGCTGTCAAAACCACACCAGGAGCTTCCCGATTCAGAAAACTGATCCCAGCCCTGGCTGGTGGCCCAGTGATAAGGCGCCAGCCTGCACACCCAAAGGTCGCTGGTTCGATTCCCAGTCAGGGCACATGACCAGGTTGCAGGCCAGGTCCCCAGCTGGAGGCAGGTGACAGGCAACCATACATGGATGTTTCTCTCCCTTTCTTCCTCCCTCCCTGCCCTTCTTTCTAAAAATAATAAAATCTTTTAAAAAAAAAAAAGAAAAAGAAAACTGATCTCTTGCTTCCAGTTTCACTCTATCATATTGAACAGCAATCTTGAACTTTTTTGTGACTTTTCCTTAAACTGGAGGCCAAGGCGGGTGGACTTACTTGTACCCAGGCTGCAAGGAAAACAAACGCACCTGGCTCGTCCTCACCCCACCTTCACGGAAGAACCGCCAGGCGGGAGGCAGGACTCCCACCTGCGTCGCTTCCCCAGGCCGAGCCCCGGCCAGCAGCCTCGACCCGCCACACCTGCGTCACACAGACACGCTGACAGGCCGGCGGCCCCACGGCCGCTCCTCGTGTCTTCAGTCTTGGGAGTTTGGATGTCAGAGGCCAGACGGCACTCGCCTGGGCACTGTGCGGTGCTACGTGACCAATTCCCTTGCCTGAGAAGGCAAGAGCCAGCGTGCCAGGCCCTACCTGTGCCACGTGGTGCACAGCCTCTTTCATTTCGCCCAGTCTCCCCGCCAGCCTCTCAGCTGCCACCCCCCAGGGCTGGACACACTGGCTCCCACCCGCTGCAGACGTGACGCGCCGCAGGGCCGCCCCTCCGCGTGGGGTGCAGAGGCGCCAGCCACTCGAAATCAGGCTCCTTACTGATGGGGGAGAGACACGAAATTAAACACAAAAAGGGCTACGCTTGGAGAAATAATTACTTATGAATGATAGGAAAAGCACACATGCAAAAGAGAACAAAAAGTCATGAAGTGCAGACAGTTTAACTCTTAACAGCACGGAGAAACCAACGGGTCAGCCCCTGGTGTGCCGGGCCGATGGACTGAGGAAATACGTGTCGTTTCTTCATTTCATTTTTAACCTGAATTCGAGGACTCTGAATTCCTTGTGTCTGCGATGATTTTAGTGTTATTGAAAATTAGGTTATTTCTCAAGCTTATTTTTTGGAGCCTCATGTAGTACTAAATACTTAGAGGCGCGCACCACTTCCAGAAACCGTAGTTCCTTCCACATTGAAAGCTCAGCTCAAATGTCCAATTTTTCCATCAGATGATAGAAGTCGGACCATTGTCCGATCGGGAGCAAGACATCAATGAGTCGGTAATTTACTGAATTAATGACGGCCTCTGGTCTTCATAGCTACAATATGAAGCTATCTTAAAGCGAAGATGTGATTAATTTTTCCTTTTTAATATAATCTCTGATACCTATTTTTACGTATCAACAATCATGATAAAGTTAAAAACTGGAACGCTTGAAAACTTTGGTATGCAAGATTTTAGAGTGCGGAGAACAAATGAGAAATCTCAATACAGAAAGGAAAACACACATTTAAGAAGTAAGATTTTCATAGCAATAGAGTCATGTTTGTCCCACGGTGACTGTACCAAAATAACTAAAAACGCTGGCTGGATACTCCAGATTAATGGGAAAATTGAGAACGTTTCTAGGTGATCATCATTACCCTAGATGATTTATTCACGGATGAGGTTGAACAGCCTAAATATCCTTCCCTCCACTGGGAAATACACCTTCAGGGGCTTAATAGTGATTTTCACAATTCTAGTTTCGAACGTACATTTTTCACAAACAGAACTTACGAAAAGAATCTGCAGCACTCCTGTGGAGAAATCCCTACGTTTCATACGATTCAGATCTGTTCAGAAATATGAAAACCAAGGAGCTGTATAAAAAATAGATGTCAACAGAAAAGGAGTGGAAATGACTCCCTAAGAGATGGCAGCTCATTTTCCATGAAAGGATTCATTTGCGAGTTCCTAGACTATAGCAACTCCTCGATTCCCCTGATTTTTCTTACAAACTGGGCATATCTGTTCATTAACCACCATATCAAGACATGGACAGCACCGAATAGTTTGCAGGTTATAAAATACCTGAATTGGGAAAGTCCTCAGAGGGGCCCGTGAGGTGGGACGTTCACCCCAAGTCCCATTGGCTTGGCGGTTTCATCCCCCGTTGAGTGTCTCATCCTATGGCCCAGGGCAATTGCGTATTCGTTTCAGCCTGAAGTAGTGAGACGCGGGGTACGGAGACGGGCCGCGTCTCCCCTCCGGCATACGTCATTTGTGCTTGCGGGTGTGCGTGTGCACACTTACGTGCGTGTACCACTAGCCCTCCGGAATGTCACGTCCAAGACTAGAATAAATGCCCTTACACTACGTGGCCAACTAGCCATTCTGCCTGGAACAAATGAACACGCTGGCCACATGCAGACGGGGTAGAGGCCGTTAGCTACGGATTTCAATAACAAGGTGTTAGAGAAACCCAGCGAGGTGACGGGGAGCATTGCCAGGCAGGATAAAGGAGGCGGAGTGAGTGAAAGGTGCCGAGGGGCTGGGGTGCACAGGGAGGGGCTTAGGGGAGTGCAGCAAAGTCAGCGGACTGGCACTGCCCAGCTCCAAGACTCACCATAAGCTGCAGTTACCAAGACAGCATAACACTAGCGTAAGAACGGACGACTAGATCAACAGATCGATAGAGACCCCAGAGGCAGACCTATGCGAATATTGCCAACTCATCTTGGATCACGGAGCGAAGGCCGCACAGCGGAGCAAAGACCGTCTTTCCAACAAACAGTCCTGGAACAACGGGACATCTGTAGAGAAAAACATGAAGCTAGACACAGACCTCACGCCCTTCCCCAAAATGAACTCTCAACATTGTAGATCGTAGGCCTGAATATAAAATGCAAAACTATAGGAGTCCTTGAAGATGACACAGGAAGGATCTGCACGGCAGGTATGGCGCTGACATCGGTCAAACACCAAAGGCCACTCCGTGAGAGAAGCCACTCATAAGCTGGACTCCACACATTCAGACACCTCTGCTCTGCAAAACACAACTTAGGAGAATGAAAACAGAGCCACACTGGGAGAAAATATCTGCAAAAATGCACCTGATGAAGGACCGTAATCCAAGATTTACAAAGATTCTTAAAACTCAACAATAAAGAATAATCTGATTACAAAAGGGCAAAGGCCCTGACACCTCACGGGAGAGATGTTCAGAGAGCGGCTAAGCATTTGAGAAGGTGCTTAGCAGCACGTGTCAATAGGGGATGCACCTGCAAACCCAAAGGTCGCTGGTTCAATTCCCAGCCAGGGCACATAACCAGGTTGCAAGCCAGGTCTCCAGCCAGGTCCGTAGCTGGAGGCAGGTGAAAGGCAACCATATGTTGTTGCTTCTCTCCCTTTCTTCATCCCTTCCTGCCCTCCTCTCTAAAAATAATGAATAAAACCTTAGAATAAACTATGGAATTAGAGTCCCAACATCTCATCAATCTTTAAAAACGTGATTAAAAAAGGAATGCTCTAGGGACACGTTGAATCTCTGGTTACAACCCTCCTAGGACAGCGCACTTCAACTGCGGGGACATCTGCTGTGACGAGTCCAGGATTAACATGATTTCCATGCTTTCGAATCTCAGAGCTGCAGGTCAAATCTTCATGTTTATTTTCAAGCGCTGAAGAAGGATCAGAGAAATGGACAGGTCAATGTCTCCAGGAGTTTCTTGTGCATTTGAAGAACAGTTGTGGAGCTTTACGATGTCTCTGGAGGAGAATGCTGTAATATTGGCGACATGGCGAACGGAGACAGCAAATTCAAGTCTGCAGTTGCTGCGTATTCCTGCCCACACAACGCAGAACAGAAATGCCCAAGGCCTGCCCCTCGAGCGTCTTCAGACATAACGGGCAGCATAAACTAAAACCTCAAAGAGCTTTGGAAAGTGACGGATTAAATGGCAGAGATTATAAAAAAGGAGGTACAGGTTCAAGTCGTTAATGTTTAACAGCCAACTGTGGGATTTAAGTAAGTGAAGAGATGGAAGGCCGGTCCCACTGGGAAAATGTCTGGTTTTTGGTCTCACCAGCGCCCCGGGAAGCTCCACACGGCCCCGTCCACCTCTCTGCAAACCTGCTGGGAGCAGAAACATCTCCCCACCAAGCTCCGCCACGGCTCTGCTACACGGTCTCGGGGACAGCGGGACAAGGCGGGCGGCCACGTCTGGGAAAAGCACGTCTCGGTCCGCATCTCAGTGATCACGAAAGAAGAGCATGGCCACCGGCCACCCTGACTCCGGGCCAGACCTCCAGCTGACAGGCAACAGGACGATCACCATGCAGGTTCCTGTCTACGCCGTCCGCGGGGTGTTTGGGGGTGCAAAGTGCCTGTGTACAGCTTATTCTCCCGCAGAACAAAGAGCCGGACCCCAGGGGTCACCCCACGGTGGCCTGTTTCACGGCTGTGGTTTGCTCTGTGGATACTCGCTCTTATCCTTTAAATGATCAGTGTTCTTGCCCCGAGCGAGGTCACTGGCTTGTCAGGAAAACAAGCATTACAATCGGTTGACAAAACCCAACTGGAATTAGTTATGAAAGGTCGTAAAAACAGACCCATGTTTTCACAGGGCTTATTAAAATGCAAACTGCCTATAAATAGTAAAATAATCCTGCTGGTGATGGAGCAGCGTTGTAAAGTCTTGCTCAAGGGTCTGTTTAATGTAAAAGAGATTAAATTAACTCATGCTGAAAAGGTGATTAAACACACACTAATCTGTTACTGAAAAGTCACCAAGTAAGGGCTTGAATCTGCTACGTTTCAGTCTTGATTTTTTTTTCCCCCTCTCCGGCCCTGAGACGCACTTGCATTAGAGTGAGTATGTCATCTGTGACCGTCACGGGTATTAGCATGCAGCTGAATCCTGTTCAAACCTTCCAAAAGGGTTTTTTTTTTTTTTTTTAACAGTAAGTGCTGCTTTAAAGGACACGTACCTTCAGGGACGGTCAACGTTTCTCGGTGCCAGTGTTGCTCTGACGCCCGTAGGAAATTCATCTGAAGCTGTAAAATGTGGGTAGAAACGGAAACAATACTCTCTGGGGGTCTACACAGTCTTGGGTGCCGTGCCACAGGCGGCTTTAACTTTCACACCAGTTTGCAGCGTGATTTATTTTGATTTCTGTGCGAAGATGACCAGCACACTCCAGCGTGTACCCCCTGCAGCCGGTGCCTCCTTCCGGGGCGACTGGTCTGGGACAGTCCAGGGGGCAGGCTCTCCCCTGAGCTTGGCCCACACTTCCAGCTGGTGCCCCCCAAGGTCAGTGCCCTGCACCCCACACTGGGCGCCCACCCAGCACCTCGTTCCTTCCTGAGAAGCACTTGAGGTGCATGTGTGCTTGGTTGTTTCAGTGCTTAGTTTTTGCCTATTGCCTCCTCTACAACGTCTGTCTTACTCCCGTGAGGACAGCCAAAGCCTAGAAAAGGCTGGACACGGAAAAAACAATTCAGTCAATATTAGTTGATTCTAAATGACTCCCTTTTTTGTTTTATTTTTCACTTACGACATTGCTTCTCAGGAACCATGAATTCTGTGAAACATTGTTTCGTTCGTTAATTTCCCAAAATACAAATGTTAAAGACAACAACGGTAACAAAATGTCCCAACTGGATACTGCGTTGTCCCCCGTGACTAGCTGTTTCTCAGACTACGCTTTCGGGTTTCTTGCACCGCTTGAAAACCCAGCTGCTTCGATGTGGTAGGAGGAGGGTGGGCTCATCGACCCTCTAAAACGGTCCACCCACAGCAGCTTTTCATGACTTTGAATATTTCTTGCCCATCCCTTTTAGCACGTAGTTGTTTTTCTGTTTTTGTTTTTAAAAAGAAATCAGCGGACAGTCTTATGGGAATTCCCCTGCAGGTAAATGCTTTTAAGCTCTTGCTGCTTTTAAGATTCTCTCTTTATCTTTAACTCTGGCATTTTAATTACGATGCGTCTTGGAGTGGGCCTCTTAGCATCCCTCTTGTTAGGGAGTCTCTGCTTCCTGCGTGTCTATTTCCTTCACCAAATTAGGGACATTTTCTTTCGCTGTTTCCCAAACAGGTTCCCCATTTCTTGGTCGTTTTCTTCTACTTCTGGCCCCTATGATGCAAATATTAGAAGCCTTGCAGTTGGTGCAGAGGCTGCGCACATTATCCTTGAATTTTTAATTCTTTTTCTTCTTGTTGTTCTCATTGTTTTTTGCTTCTTTATGTCCCAACTCATGGATTTGATTCTCAGCTTCACCCACTCTACTGTTGGTCCCCTGTAAATTGGTCTTTATTTCAATGAGCACCTCTTTCATTTCTGGCCGGATCTTTCTGTGCTGCTGAGGTCCTCACTAGGTTCCCCGAGCATCCTTATGACTCTGCAGCTGACAGACTGCTGGTCTCCATTTCGTTGAGCTCCTTTTTCTGGAGTTTTGATCTGCTCTTCCCACTTGCGGTGGATAAAAACTCAGGAGGGGCATCTCAGGAGCAAGGAGTCCCAGCCCCACACCAGGCCCCCAGCCCCCCAGTTCCACCACCAGGAAGGTAGGTCCCCCCATAACTTCTGGCTGCAAAAACCAGGTGGTGGAGAAACCTCTGGAGTCCCGAGCAGTTTCCCCCGGAAGAACCGCACCTCCTGCTCCGTAGCCCCAGGCCGGGCACCCACAGCAGCCAACGCAGGTTCCCAGCCTGGCTTCAGCGGGGCGTCTCTAAGCCCAGCACAGGTAGCAGCCTTGCGGGTTGCTTTACAGCTCGTGCAGGTGGTCAGGGCAGAATCCAGGTGAGGCTGACCATGACCTGCACAGCCAGGGCACAGCTGCAGGCCACCCTGGAGCACCGCCACCCGCCCCTGCACGGCGGACCCTCCACAGGGTGGGGGTTGGTGGCCGGTGGTCACAGCCAGTCCTTGCAGCCGCCAACAGCAGCCACGGCTCAGCCACAAGAGGAGGGTGAACCCAGCCCACTCGAAGGTCACCTCGATGGGCTCCCCTGTCACCAGCCTGGGTGACAGGGGAGGCTCTGCCACTGGACCCTACAGGACACCTACTGCATGAGGCCACACGGCCAGGACACGGTCACAGCAGCTCTGCTGATACACAGAAACGCAGGGAGGTGCCTAAGTGAGGAGACAGAGAAATGTGGCCCAAATCACTACCACGTTTCATGGCTCTAATTGACACACAGCATTACTGTTACCGTCTGTTCTTGTTTCACGAATTCCCAACTGGATTCCTCGGTTGTGACAGTTTTGTTCATGGCTCTTAGGACACATGGGGTCATTATCCTAATTCCCTGCACGGACATTTCCATGACGTCTCTTTGTTCCTGTTGAGTGTGTAAACTCTCTCTCATGACGGCCCGGAAGGTGGTATGTGGCATCTGCTGCCTGGTGGAGGGTGCAGGGCCCGACCTGCATGGCTGCACCCTGCAGCACCCCAGGGGGCACCCCAGGGCTCCTGCCTGCGCCTGGTGTCAGCGGAACACGCTCCCCAAATGAAGCACATCCCTTCGTCCACACGGACCCTTCGCCGACGCGCAGGGTTAACACATGATGGCTCTGGACCTGGGTTGTGTGTGTGCGTGTGTGTGAGATAGGTGTACACACACAACTACACGGATGCATTTGTTTATATATAGAAAACAGCCAGGTTTTTAACCTGCGCACCCCTGGGGAGGAGAAATGGATTTCGCTGTGTTTTTGTTTCACTTGATCTAGTCATGTTGAATTTTTACATACGGTAATTATAGTTCAACTTAAAACAAGTGCTGACATGGAACACGTGTAATTTTTTGCTGACCTTCTACACCCCAGGAGGTCTCTGCACCCGAACCGTCGGTATCAATTTTGAAAGAACTACTTTTGGGTCTTAGGCCGTGAAGTTTTATGACGAAGAGTTACAGAAATCTTCTCCGGGAAAGCTGTTGTTTTATTGACACCGCGAATGTTAGGAAAACAAGTCCCCGCACTTGGACCGGGTGGTTCCGGACCAGGAGCGTAGGGGGCAGGTCTCCTGGGCAGCGTCTCCCCTGTGCCCTGGCGCGGCCGCGACCCGTGTTCCGTCCCCGCACTGGCTGCTCCGAAGTCCAGCCCCGAACAGCCAGCCCACTGCGCCTGCAGCAGGCGTCCAGGAAGTTCTTCCTCCCCTCCTGCTTCGTCTGGGTTTTCCGTGATACTTTCCCTTTGCTGCCATTTGCTCACTTTCTCGTGTTGTATATTTTTGTAAGTTGCCTGAAATCCTTCTTAAAACAAAGCGGGATATAAATAACTCAAGTCATAAATATGCAAAGCGTTCCGTGCCAGGACACTGACATTTCCATTTATGACCCGTTCTGCTCGGGTCCTAATACCCGTAATACGTCGCTTCCGCCCTGCAGACCTAGGAAACCGCTGCTCTTACCATCCTGCCCAACGTGGACGCCGTCCCAGGGGCTCCCCGGGGACACGGTTCCGGGAAGGGGCCCCGCTTCGCCCTGATCTGCAGCAAGTCCCAGCGAGAGGGGCAGCAGGCCGATGGCCCAGCGGAGCGGCCACGTCTACCACACGCCTGTCAACAGGTGCCAGGCATGGTGTTTAAGGCTCCTTTCCACCCCCCGTGAGGTCCCCAGCTAGACCATCCTGCGCTGCCCCATGACAAGGCCTCCTGCTTTCCAGGAGGTGAGAAGACGCATTTGAGGAAAACAAAGGGAGCTGCTCTCTTGGCCACCCTGAAAAACGGAGCACCAGCTCCCAGGCCCTGAAAACCCTGCGCAGCCCCCGGTCCTCTACTGCACCCCAACCCAGGCCCTGTGAACCCTGCGCAGCCCCTGGTCCTCTACTGCACCCCAACCCGGGCCCC
>PVIW01000928.1:0-204725 GCA_004026585.1 Noctilio leporinus | reverse complement strand
AGATGCAGGGGCCACAGAGGCTCGGGTGCACCCGCAGTGCCCAGGGCGCCCCGTCACAGACTGGTCTGCAAATGAGCGGTGTGGCGACCGGGCACCATTCACACCTCAGCCCGAATCCGACACGCAGCCAGCAGGTGGCAGGGCAACGCCTTCCTTCCCCAGCTACACCGCGGGGCAAACACTGGCGTTCCCATTCCTTTTACGTCTGCCTTTCACCATGACCGAGACTCGGAAATTATTCACAAGGTGTGTTCATGGTTTCAGCACGAAGGGCTACAAACCGCACCCCGGGCATTGCGGTTCCACATCTATTGTAGCTTCAAACGCCTTGTTCCCCGGTTCACTGTTCCCCAAAACGCAGTCCCTGGGGGCCTCACAAAGTCAAGAGCGTGTCCTTAATAATGCGAAGATGTTGTTTTCCTTCTTCACCCCATTCTCTTACATGTCTACCGTTTTCCAGAGGCTACGCAACCGGGGACACAACTGTCGTTCTGGCAGGTGAAAGGCATGTTTTGTTGTACGTCTGCATTTTAAATGTTCTCGGCTTTAACTTGAATGCAGTAAATCTTGACAGATCTAGGCTGTAAGAACAAAAAGTCCTGGAGTTGTCAAAAATGTCAATTGTCTGAAAGGAGTTCTTGTATCAAAAAATTTTGAAAAGTGCTATCTAGTTAATTAGCTCCAAATAAATGTTCACCCATTTTTCTACCTCTCCTGAGGATAAGAATCCTACCACGTGTATCTCTGGATACAAAACCTTGTGAATCATAGGTGTGATGCTTCCCATTACCCTCCATTCTTTCAAGCTAAGGAACGGTGATCCTCTGAACCTCAGAGAGGGGCTAAAATAATGTTTCTAAAGTGGACAATTTCCTTCACTGTTTTAGTCGCCCGGGGGTTTTATTGCAAACGAACTTCCTCTGGACCCACACTATTCGTATCTCCTATGGCACTGGGTAGGATTTCCACTTTAAAAAGGACCAGGAATGGGAGTAAACACCAAGTGTTCTCAGGCCCCCACGGGCCCTGCGGCCAAACACGGAAGGGCCGCACACCCCATGACTCCGTTCATACCACGTGTCTAGAGTAGGGAAATCCGCAGAAGCAGGAAGCAGAGAGGGGAGGGGTTCCCCGTAACGGGGGGCAGGAAGGGAATGGAGAGTTGAGTTCACCAGGCACAGGGCCCCCTTCCATCAGGGTGAAAGTATTCGGGCCCCACAGACGTAACGGCTGCTCCGCTCCGTGGCTGTGCTGACGCCCCTGAGGTGTGCACCTGAACAAGGCTGGTGGTGAGTCTGCGAATTTCACCTCAGTTCTGAAATACGCCAACTCTCAGGACTTAGAGGGCAGAAATAGTCACACAAGGCTGTAACTTTGCCTTTGCCATCAAAAACCCAACTTCCAAGGGGAGAAAACTGAACGGGATGAAAAATCTTACTCATTTTTGGAAAGCTCAATTTCCATATCCATCTTCGTTTCTTAAGTTTCAAAGGTTTGAAGAAAGGTGACCGTGAAAAGAATAGAAATACTGGGAGACCAAGTCTACGGCAATTGATTTTGAGTGGCTTTAATTAAAAAAAGATCGAATGTGCATAGTTCATTTCATCCACAGCCCTTAGGTATGTTTTTAAAAGCTGAACGTCGCTGAGCCCTTTCTGCTAACAATCAGAACGCACTCTTCTGTCATTGTTCAATAATACATCTCTATGTGCGCTACGAACTTGAAACTACAAAGACCGATGACTCAAGAAGATGAAGCCCGGATTCCATGAGACTGATGTAACCAAATGTTTGGGTTTCCGCTGTGAATGTTATTCCAGATGGCACTGCCTTTGCTGTCATTTCCCTGAGAAAACAGAAGCGGTTTTCCCAAATGGAAAATTTTAAGGATGTTTTAGCACACACACAAAAAAATACATGTACATTCTTAGTAATACTAGCGTCCAGCCGCCATGGAATAATAAATGCGGCTCCTTATATGCTGAAAATTACCTAAGAGTCTGTCGACACGGGATACGCAGCGGGCAGCAAGGTGACGGTGACGATGTGGCATGTCTAGAAATACTATTACCACCCCCAGGGACACTGCCTAACTTGTGCTTCAGTTAAGCCAGCTCCACACTGTTCATAGAGAACAAAGCGGAACAGAAACCGAATCACTACCTTTGAGAATCGTACACTCTAACGAGAGCAGAACCCAAGAGTTAGGGGGGGTCCAGGACAGGCGCGCGTGGGACACGCGACTCCGCTCGGAGAAGCCAGACGGGAGGGGAGGGGACTGGCCCTGGAGGGTGTGCGGGGTCCTCAGCGGGACACCCCGGGCTCCTCCTAGCTCTGATTTCCAAAGGGATGAATGATTTGATATTTTCTAGACAGAAAATACTACAGTCATTTGGTATCTTTCTTCTTTTAAGCGCCCGACCCCTCCGAGAGCACGTGCTTGAAGCAAACACGGGCCAAGGCGCCTGCGACCCCTGGCTGAGGGAAAAGAGCCTGCGCTCAGGGGCTGCAGTCAGTTGGGCATCAACTATCCTCCTGGATGCAGAAATGCAGCCTCCAGGACCGTCCTCTTCACAGCCGTGACCATTCCACCATGCACGGGGCCAGTAACCGCGTGAAGGAATCAAGCAGAACACAGTTCCTGAAATCTGTGACATGCGGCGAGCCATGACAGAAAACCAGGCCTTCCACGCGTCATTTTCAAACATTCAAACTAGCGTTTGATTCGTAACAGCCACATTTTCTCTCTGCAACCCAAATACCCAATCCTGGTCCTGTCCTAGGGACATCAGAACACCCCCAGGTCCATTATCTGTCTGGTCCGCGCCCTCCGGAAAGGCAGGCAGGCCCCGCAAATGACACATGGAGGACACACTAGAATCATACGGGCCACGTATGTGTGGAGCATGGTGTGATGACAAAAGATGGCTCTTCCGCATTGATATCAGTCTGTGGTGACCGGTGCCTTCTAGGTGGTCTTGACAAAATGGTTCTCCTTCTGAAACAGGAGATCTGCCCCTTCTGAGCTTTCTGGGTGCTCCGAGACATGTAAGAGTCTTTTCACCAACCTTGAAGTACTGGCTGGACAAGCTGCAACGACACACCGATTTAAGTGCCAAGATGATGGAGTTGTTGCTGCAGGGACTCTGGTGTTTAGAGTTTCTAGGGCCACCGTTCACCTCTCCCCGCGGCGAGCCTGCTAGAAAACCGGAGCTGGGAATTCTGGAGACCTTTCCAGTGGAGGGAAACTGCACAGCTGAAGATCAAGGTGGACAACGCACACGCCAACGAGATGCCGGAGGACACGCGGCGGAAGGGACAGCGTGGTTACCCTGAAAAGCGCAAACAAGCCATTTCGCTTGATTAGGGTTCGTTTGTGTGTTGGGTGATTGCGGTTGGGCTTGGTTGGGTACGTCCTGCGGTTCTTCGGTGCAGTTTAACTGCTGCTCCGACCCGAGGTCTGACTTCAGGAGACTCCGCAGCCACGGGAGAGGGGTGCCCGGGGGTGAGGCTGCAGCAGGTCACCGAGGTGGCCACAGAGGAGACACACCAGCTGGTCCCGTGTCTTCGCTCCCAGCCTGCGACGCAATCCCTCCTCCGCTACTGCTCCTGTCTGCTACGTACTCTCTATCATTGATCAATGTACAAGTCAGAGGTTCTTTAACAGAATGTTCTCCATTACAGTCTTGTCTTTTAAAATCCGCAGAGGCTTCCATCAGGAACTAAAAGTATCTCGGGGAGCAACATGTTTACACCCTTCCCCTCGGATCCCCGGTGAGAGGGGCCCGAGTGAGGTGGTGGGATTCACCCGATGGGAGGGGAAGCCTCAGGACTCCCGCCCACGTTGCAGAAACGGGTCGCAAAGACCAAACTGCCATCAGCTGACACAGGACTGACCGATGGCCGATGCTCCCGACAGCAGCAGGAATTCAAACGGCTTCGCAGAATAATGAGGGGAACCATGGGGGGAAAGAAAATGAAAATGAAACAAAGTCACAGAGTCACATAACCCTCCCACCCCGGGGCAGACCATCTCCCAGGAGGGTCGTTTGCTTGTCTAGTGTTTGGGTGGAGACCTCAGGCAGGTCTAAGCGCCTAAGATAATTCAAGCAAAGAAGAGCAGCTCACTGGACGCTCAACACGTGCCCCGGGGCCTTCAAGGACAGGAAAGTCTCCGGAAGTTTGTGTCCAGCAGAAACAGGTTTGCCTCCTCTGACCTAACCATCCCCCTGATGAAACGACCTCTCTTTGTCCGCCTAGAGCACGGCTACCAGGCCTGTCCTGCGTTAACCGCCCACAAGAACGGAGCAGAGGCCCTCCGGGGCTGAGAAACAGGAGCGCTTCCTCTCTTTTAAAGTAAGACCGGGTGAAGAGGATTTGATGGTGTTTTCTTTGGCAAATCTATTTCCTGGCTACCCCTATTTTAAAACAAGGACCGAGTGGGAGTACGTTCATTGCGCAAGCGCCCTTGGTCAGCCAGCTCGGGAGGCAGTAAAGGTGGACAGTGACCGTCGGGGCCCGTACATTAAGCAGGGACAGGGAAGCGTGAAGGGGCTGCCACGTGTCCCTTGTCCGCGGCCGTTACTGCTGTTCTGCGTTCACCGCACCCACCCGGTCACACGAAAAACTCCTCGTTTAGAGGCGCATTCCATATTTATCTCAGGATCTTGAGGCACGCTTCACTCCGTTTCATGTACCTTTTTTTCTTTTAACTGTGTTTTTAAAAAATATTTTATTCTTTTCTTTTTTTCTTTTTTTTTTTTTTTTTTAGAGAGAAGGGCAGGGAGGAAGGCAGAGAGGGAGAGAAACATCCACGTATGGTTGCCTTTCACCTGCCTCCAGCCACGGACCTGGCTTGCAACCTGGTTCTGTGCCCTGGCTGGGAATTGAACCAGCGACCTTTGGGTTCGCAGGCCGGTGCCTTATCCACTGAGCCACCAGCCAGAGTACCGTCTCCTCCAGAAGAGACGGCGCAGCAGGGGGACTGGACACCGCTCATGTCCCAGCGGCCACCGAACCAGCCCGTCCTGCATGCACAGGGGCCCGTCCAAGTTTTGAGCAGCTCAGCTGTCCCAGGAAACAGGGTGGACCCCTAATTCCACAGGACTGGGTCCTCATCAAAAGATAGCAACGTGAAGAGATGGGGACACAGAGAAAACCCAGGTGACCTTGTAGGCGGAGGCTGGAGTGGCTGCCTACTGGCCAAGATGCACCTCAAGCCACTGCCCGGCCCCCGGCCCCGGGCCCCTGTCACTCAGAGGCCAGACAGCTTCGTCCCGAGAGCCTGCAGGATGACTATGGCCCTGAGAACACCTTCATTCTGGACGTTTGGCCCCCAGAACTGTAACACGTCAATTTCCATCATTTCACTTCGTGGTCCTTCGTGATGAAAGCCGTACTCAGGAAATTCACACATATTCCCAGATTCAGGAGAAAAACGCCACAATATTTGTGCCAAAGCAACAAATGGCTTTATCAAGGTCACTTAATCACTCTGGACTTACACAGGATAGCAGGGGTCCACGCAGACGGCTAGGTAAGAGCATCAAAAGTCCTGCCTCTACTGCCTGTACCATCTAAAACTTTCAGAACATAGACGTTTAGAACTTAGAAAACGTTGGTCTATTCCTCCCTGCCCTTTCACCGGCAATGATTATTCACAAATTGTTGTGACCCGTCGGGCAGTGATACAAAGTTTTTCAACAACAATCACACAATTATTCACCTCTGTTCTCTCATCTATAATCTCAGAATATTATGTCTAGGGCTTTAGAAAAATATTTTAAAACGGTTTTTATTAAAACATGGTTGCTCGTACTATTCTATTCATCTATTATAATACAGTTACGCAGACATGTGCCTTACCTTACACATTCACTCATGCAAACATAACGGTGCAAAGGCCGATAAAACTAACCTCCTCTCCACTGTAGTAACTGTGTGAAAGAGGTGGGGGGGAAATTCTAGAATGTGGAAAGAGAAATGTCACTTCAGTCATTGTGGTTAGGAGAAACGGTCATTGTATAACTGAAAATTCCAAAGCGCACAGGGAAGGCAGAATGCCAGGCTGTTTGTTGCCTACGATAACACGTTATGATACGGAGATTTCATGTTTGGAGCCTGGAAGGGCCAGGCTGTGCAAATACGTCTCGGGGTCCTGATCAGCCTCGGGGTCCTGATCAGCCTCGGCCTTCACCACAGGTGGTGACAGTGCCAAACCCGTCCTCCAGGAGACACGGGAACTCCCCTGAGCCCGACACCCAGTTCCCACACCTACACGTCGTGCTGGTTCTAATCCGACATCTCACGCACAGGTCCGTGGACCCCAGGCCCCACGTGCAGGAAGCCGGCCTGGGCGCAGTCTGGTCCCCCGGCTCTGGGCCTCCACCCAGTCACCCCACAACCCATCCCAGTGTCACCGACCACAGAGCCATGTTTCATCCCAGGCCCATCGTGGATTCACTGGCGGCAGCTCCGGGCAGTGCCTTTTCTCCGCCGTGTCCTCATTCGTGGGGACAATGACAGATGTGCTTCCCAGGCTCGCTGTGACGGTGACTACGAGAAGGCCCCAGCGCTTGACCTGCAGCCCAGCCTACAATGGTCAAATTAATTGTTATTTCCACCATCGTGACGGAAGCAGGGTGGAGGCGGGGCCTCGCCGGCCCCTTATGAGACCCCTGCCGCTAACGCCCCAGGCCGCCCGCCAGCGTTGACTGGGGCAGCGTGAGGGCTGGACCTCAGTCCCCGGCCCCTGCGCATTTTCACGGGGTCCCCACCGAGTCACAGGCTCGCCGACACTGAGCAGCACTGGTGGGGGGGCTCCGGTCAGCCACTCTTCTCCATCAAGGGCCTGATCGTCAACATTTCCACCCTTCTGGCAGGTACCAAACTCTGCCTTCCCAACCCGGGGCGGCATAAACAGCAGGCAAAGAAACGCGCATCGCTCTATCCCCATAAAACTATTTCTGGAAACTGAAATTTTCATTTCATTCGATTTTCGTGTGTCACAAAGTAGCTTTTCATTTTCTTCAAGCATTAAAAACACGGTGAACCGTTTTTAGCTTGCAGGCCGCACCACTCCGGCGGCAGCTGGACAGGGTGACAGGCCCGGGCTCCCGGCCTCGGTGGGCGCCGGCCCCTCGCTGCTTCAACCCCCACCCCACTCCCGCCCCTCAAGGCCAGACTATTTCTATTCCAGCACAAGCGACTGCAGAGAAGTTACCTGTCGTTGATCTAACTTTTCTCAGAATACACTTATACATTTCTGTTCCTGCTTTATTTTTAACTCGTCATCTAAAGTTTCCGTCAGATGACAGATGGGATACTGTGCGACATCCTTTTTCAGTGACTGAAGAGAGGGACAGGGAGGCCGAACTAGGTCTTCCTAGTTACACACACACGGCTCTGAAGGAGTAAGAAGGTGATCATAAACAATTCTTTCGGCCCTAACTTCACACCTAACACACTGAACCTTTCTCACAACAACACAGTCTCTTCATTTGATATAAAAACCTGACGACATACTGAGACAACCTAGTTTATGAGAGTTTAGTTCACAGAAACCTTTCGTTTACATTCAAACTAGGTTGAAGCTGAGCTCAACGGAGACCTAATGATAGGTGGAGAAGAATTCCTGGATTAACGCAACGTTAATAATTTAGGTCTGGCCATTTAAGACATGAAAGCACTTGAGCCAAAGTCATAAACTCTATGAACTAGTTGAATAATCTTGGAGGGAACATTAACACACATATTTACACCTATAACTTCTCTGTGACATTTATAGTCTGAATGAATTTGTTAGAATAGTTCTGCCTCCTGCTCTGGGCTATTACTACATCTCTCTGTAGTTTTTAAAATGTTGCTGTAAGACCTCTGTTTGCTGTTTCCACCATCATCCAACTTCCTCTCTCCTTTCTAAGATAAATTATCCTACGAGACAGGCGAGCATAAAGACCCTTCTACATAATCTCACAAACCCTTCACTAATGAAGTAAATCATTCACTAACGAAGTATTTCCCCCAGTGTATTCACGAGGAAAGTTACAGATACAAGAAACAGAAAATTGCTGGCCTAACCAGCTGAAGCCTCACAAAGTATCAGGGGTTCTGAGGTAAAACAGCTCCAGGGTCACCTAATTCAAAGCCTCTCCAGCGCCCACGGATGAAGTCAAGTCCGGCTTTCCATGCTGTCTTCTTCCAGTCGCAGGCTTGCCCTCAGGCTAACCTCCTGCTACCTGACCAGACAAAGGGCACCAAGTACCAGTGCTGCCTTCCTCTGTGTCTCCTCGGTTGTGAGGAGGCTTTTCTCCAAGTCCCCAGAGGGTTCCACTTCCTGGCCCGTTGCCCAGAAATGCGTCACACCTGCTGCCGAAACGTGGACAGGTGAGCAGAATGGAACTGTCGTAAGGGAACTAGGAAGGCGTGTGGCCTGTGAAAGCCATTATATTACCTGAACAAAAATCCGCGTCAGAGAGGAGGGAGGGGTGGGGGTGCAGAAGCTATGACTGAATTGACTATCAATCAGCCCGCTATGCTGCAACCAGAATCAGTACTTAGCAAGTTGCCACGGATAAAACGTATCCCCTGCTTCAGGGAGAGTTCCCTTGAAGGTCAATTATCAATTTTCATGACGTACACGCATGTATATCCTAGGGAGATTCTGATGGTGACCACAAGACCTGAATATTGGCGTAATATCCACCTGAACCAGCCCAAACCGAATGACACAATAAAAGCACCAACGGCAAACCGAGAATCACGACAGGACTGGCAAACCCGACACCCTTCGGGGCCAACGTCCACCACGTGACATACAGTTGCCATTTATAACCTCCAAATGCTTGTTATCTTAGTAACGCTCCCCCTGCTCCTGAGTTCCTCGGGTATCTTTGTGGTTTGGTGGGTTCGCGGCCCAAACCTGAAAGTCATTCTCATGTCCGCTGCTTGTACTTATCAACAGCCACCAGCCCTGGCCGCCGCACGGGGGGCAACGGGGCCAGTGCCCCACCCAGAGGACCATCTGCTTTCCCGGGCACCTGACCAGTGTTGGTGCAAATGCGGGCTCGAGGGGGTGAGGTCCCCCTCGAGAGGAATCTGGAATTTAAGTTGTCCGTGTTGGCAATTAATTGCCTGGTGTCGATGACCCAAACGTGCTTCCTGTGTGAAGATGCTTGGCGCTGTACCCCTGGATTTGTGCGTTGTTCCGTGTTTAAGTAGCAGCGTGTACTTTGATACGTTTACCTTAAAATACGCAGTCACTAAATAGAGTTAAGTTGAAAGTAAAAATACTCCAGTATGACCTAGAGGCTATCATTTCGGGACTTCGGGGGAGCTCTGCCAGACCCATTTCAGGGCACTGCAGGTGGGAAGGAACAACGCTTGCTCCTGCAGTGGCTGATGGGTGATGGCCGCTGACACAGGGACGTGTACGCATTCTTCTCCCCTGTCCCTCGCTGTCCACCCTCAGTGTCTGCCCAGCTGCAGGAAGCCCAGAGCGCGGTGAAGACACAGCGCTGTTTCTGTACCAGACGGAGGACGGTAGCTGTGTGGGCAATGACTATGTATTCTTCTCAGTGGCTCAAGCTAGGAAACAAAACCTATGCAAATGTAATCTATTCTAGGTTTTCCAAGTACAGCATAGAAAGCATCTCAAACAAACTTCCTCTTGGTCACTTAAAAAACTGATTAGAAATGGACTGGCACTTGTTTGTATCCGGATGTGATGTTTCAGAAATGGTTCTTTATCTCATCTTCCTGTTACGTTTTGCTCTTTTTTGAGAAACACAAGAA
Organism: Noctilio leporinus; assembly: GCA_004026585.1. Classification (NCBI taxonomy): domain Eukaryota; kingdom Metazoa; phylum Chordata; class Mammalia; order Chiroptera; family Noctilionidae; genus Noctilio; species Noctilio leporinus. Next base: position 194,933 of record PVIW01000928.1, on the reverse strand, counting down.
TACAGTTACAGGGTGAGTAATTTAGGATGAGATTCTCTCTCCATGTGCCTCACAAGTGGTTTTGCTGGAGACCGATGTCTTTTAAAGATTCTGCAGCTGAGAATGTGACAGAGCTATTCCTTCCTTTTCCCATGAATGTTTTGAAGACATGTTTAAACATTCTAGACAATGGAAATTTACTTTGCTACGCTGCACAACTCTTAGGAAAAAAAAGGTTTTATTTGAACAGGAAAGAATAAGACATTTAAATACGATCAACTATCTAGAAATAAAATAGCCTATTTCATAAACAAACCGGAAAATCACCAGACAGACAGAATGTAAATAAATCACTCAGAAATGCAGTATAAGAGAACAGGAACGTAAGTGATATTGTTAAACTTACTGGAATAGGCAAGATGATACCAGAATATAAGTCTGTTGGTTTTTCTACATCGAATAGAGGAAAAGTAAGATTAAAATTGGTGGTATTAAATTTCTCCCTTCCTTGAACTTAAGAATTGTACCTTGAGAATTTTCTGAAGTTTTAATAAATAATTATTTCCCTTTAAATCCAAAGTGTGTCCTTTAATAGCTTTTTGGTGAACTACCTGATTATCGATAGTACTCAGTCTTGGCAAAATCATTTGTAAGAGGTAAAGTCGCTTATGTATGAATGTGGGGGTTAGCGTGTAAACTGTTTACAATACAAACATGTCCACCATAACCGTAAAATTACTGGTTGGGTCCTTAAATGACGTACCTGTCGCCTCAGAGTCCTGGGAAAACTGCTGCTCAGAAGCTGCCAGGGTTCCAAGAAATGAACCAGGAAGTGTAATTCACCAGGACATTTTTCAGTGAAAGTCCACCCCCTACCCCAGAGTAATGGGGTACTTCCATAGATGTTTATGACGTTCCCACGTATCATTAAGGATCATAAAACACATCATTCATGCGCACAGTAAGGGCATGGGACTCCAAGCACAGCTTTGAAGTGACCGCGCAGGGAAAGCAATCATTTCCTTAGCCTGACCAGGCCGCACTGCTCCGCTTGTTCCGACGGGAAAGCAACTGAGACGCGGCCACGCTCCTGCCCCGTCTCCCTTCCCTCTGAGCGCCCACCCGCAGCTGAGACGCAGGCCCGTGTCTATTTCATTTCCAGGAAGCACGGCGACTTCACCGTGGAAAGACCGTGCAACACTGAGCAAAAGCTCCTTTGCGCGCGGCTGCTTCCAGCCGCATGTTCGTTCGCGCCTCCAAGTCCCTCGCTGAAGGCCTTCCGGGCCCTGCGAAGCCTGAGTGTCCACACCTGCGCCCTCACCTGTGCACATACCACACTCACCTGTGCACACACCTGCGCACACACCTGCGCATACACCTGTGCACACACCCACACTCACCTGCGCACACACCCACTCACCTGCGCACTAACCTGTGCACATACCACACTCACCTGTGCACACACCTGTGCACACACCCACACTCACCTGCGCACTCACCTGTGCCCATACCACTCACCTGTGCCCTCACCTGTGCACATACCACACTCACCTGTGCACACACCTGTGCACACATCCACACTCACCTGCGCACTCACCTGTGCACACACCCACACTCACCTGCGCACTCACCTGTGCACACACCCACACTCACCTGCGCACTAACCTGTGCACATACCACACTCACCTGTGCACACACCTGTGCACACACCCACATTCACCTGCACACTCATCTGTGCCCATACCACTCACCTGTGCCCTCACCTGTGCAATACCACACCCACCTGTGCACACACCTGTGCACACACCCACACTCACCTGCGCACTCACCTGTGCCCTCACCTGTGCACACGCCTGTGCACACACCCACTCACCTGCTCACACACCTGTGCCCATACCACACTCACCTGCCCCCTCACCTGTGCACACACCTGCGCATACACCTGTGCACACACCCACACTCACCCGCACACTCAGCCGCAGTCACTCGCACACCCCAGGCGCCGGAACTGCGGACCCGGCGCCCCGCGCAGGTCAGCCGCGTCCTGTCCAGGAGCTCTCGGTCACCCCGCCGGGCTGCGGGCGGGGGTCGGGCCCTCTGTTGACGGGCCTCCCCGGGAGACGCCGCCAGGACACAGAGGCGGCTGGGCCGCAACCAGCTCACTGCCGGCCGGACCCGCGCCCCGCGAGCCCCGCTCCCGCCCGGCTTCCGACGCCGCTTCCGCTGGGTCCGGGCGCCCGAGCCCCGCAACGCGGACCCGCAACCCGGCGCCGCCCACAGGACCAGGACGCACGGGCGCGGCAGACTTCGGCCGCCAACCCGCGCACGCGGGGCACAGGTTCCCGCAAACCCACGACGAGCGCGGCCCGCGGGGCCTCCGTCCAGTCTGACAAGACACCGACCTCGCCGACCTGTCCCCTCGCTTGCCCCCCCGCCCCGTCTTCGTCCCCAGGCTGGCCGGCCCCCCCCCGTGCCCCCGCCCGCCCCGCCTGGCGCCCCGGCGCCCCGCTCTCCCCGCCGCTCTCGCGCACCAACTCTGGCCCCATTTTGCCGCGTCCCGCCCGGCCTCTGAGGAGCCGACTCACCCGGCTTCGGCCTCGCCACCGTCTCCGCCACGTGCGCTGCGACCTGGCCGCGAGCCCAAGAACAGGCGGTCGGCGCCGGGCCCTCCAGTCCGGCCCGAAGGCCGGGTCTCGAGCCGCGTCCACGCGGGCATCGAGGCGGAAGTGGCGCGCGCGGGTCCAGGCGCCTCAGCCACTCGTACCAGCGCCCCACGCGTGCGCACAGGCTCACGCCCCCGCACGCGGGCGCAGCCCCACCCACTGGTGCCGGGCGCCCTCTGCTGGACCCCCGGGCCGGCGCCGCCCCCGCCCCACCAGCACCCAGCAGCACCCCAGCGGCCGGCCGCACTCGCACATGTGCGTTCCCACGCAGCTGCACCCCAGCACCCAGCTGCACCCCCAGCTGCCGGGCTGCACGCGCACACGTGCACAGGTGCGTTCCCACCCAGCTGCACCCCCAGCTGCCGGGCTGCACGCGCACACGTGCACACGTGCGTTCCCACCCAGCTGCACCCCCAGCTGCCGGGCTGCACGCTCACACGTGCACACGTGCGTTCCCACCCAGCTGCACCCCCAGCTGCCGGGCTGCACGCTCACACGTGCACACGTGCGTTCCCACCCAGCTGCACCCCCAGCTGCCGGGCTGCACGCGCACACGTGCACAGGTGCGTTCCCACCCAGCTGCACCCCCAACTGCCAGGCTGCACGCGCGCACGCGCACACGTGCGTTCCCGCGCAGCCGCGCCCCAGCAGCACCCTTCCTGTGATGCAGGTGAAGGACACACTGGCTCCCCCACCTGGACCCCAGGCTCCGTCCCCGCGCCACAGACACGCGGAGGCGAGAGGTGGCCGGGGCTGTGGGCCGCCTGCCGGGAGCCTGGCGGGAGACCGGAGCCGCTGTGCGCAGGACACGGAAGCGTCCGAGGCGCCTCCAAACTGGACCTGGACGTCCTCTTCTGCCCGCAGACCAGTGGCGCCTGCACCGGCCGGGGGCTCCGGGGCGCTGACTGCATTCCCTGTTCCCAGCCGTGGGGGCGCGGGTGCCCACGTAGGGGGCTGGTCACCCGTGTCTATACGCTCCCACTTTCTCCGCTTTTCAAATCCCACTCCTCGTGAAAGGAATCCCCCTTCCTATTGTAGGCAGATGTCTGTGCACCAAGAAACCCCACCGGTTGCCGCTGCTGCTCCTGATAAATACAACACGATGGGACTGAGGCAAACCAGCCCGGGCCTTTCATTGTCAAGAGCAGCTTTAGGGATTTATAAAGCACTCTTGTTCTCTAACAAAGCGTAGCTTTATGACTAATGTCTTGCAGTTGGGTTAAAAAATGTCAGCTGGGGGACTCCAAGAGGAATAAAGTCCTCTTTGTTCTCTACCTGCTTGTCCTGGGAGGCAATAAATGTCATTGGTTCAACAGATAGGCCACTACACACCTAGGGACCTGGGAACAAAATATGATAATACTGACTTAATACATGAAAAAATTTCCTAGTCTAGAGGAAATCTTTGAACAAGAAGTGACTTTCTAGATATCCTCCTCCTCCTCCCTACCAGCATCCGGTGGCCTAGCTAAGAATAGGAGCAAAAGCACACTTGCTGCATAAGATATGTTAGGCATGGCTCCCAGTGCCCTGGTAACAAGCCTACGTGACAGGAACTGCCATTGTGTCCATTTTACAGAGGGAAAAGCTGAGGCACAGAGGTTAAATAACTTGCCCAAGACCACACAGACCCTTTTTCTTAAATAAAATGACTAAATCTTTCACTTTCAATTACAATGGCAATTGCAATCACTTAGACCCAAACCTGGCACATAGTGAGTTCTCAACGAATGTTGGCTATTTCCAGAGGCCTGTCTCATCTGAAATCCTGGAGACCAGGTGAATTCTGGAATTAGGAGATGTTTTCACATTGGCAGTGTGAAACATTATCACAGTGGGGTCTAAGAAACACCTACAACCAAATATTAAGGTTTCTAAGAAAAATGCATGAATTTTTACTTTCAGTGAGATCAATAGAAACTCAAAATAGCCTCATGTCAGCTCAGGCCAGATTCTGCTGCCCAATCGATTCTTACAAGGTTTTAGCTTTCAAGCCCTGGCTGGTGGCTCAGTGGATAAGACACCAGCCTGGGAACTCAAAGGTCGCTGGTTCGATCCCCAGCCAGGGCACATAACCAGGCTGCAAGCCAGGTCTCCAGCCAGGTCCGTAGCTGGAGGCAGGTGAAAGGCAACCATACATGGATGTCTCTCTCCCTCTCTGCCTCCCTCCCTACCCTGCTCTCCAAAAATAATGAATAAAATCTTTAAAAACAAAACAAAGTTTTAGCTTTGAGAAATTCAGATGCAGGATGGTGGACTGTGGGACTCGTATAGTTGTAGGATTAAATGAGGTGATCTAGGTAAGCTAACTGGAGCACAGGGCCTGGCCCCTGGTGACTTTTCTGTGAGTGTGCGTGTGTCACTGTGACTAAAATGAGTGCTGCTAGTGAAATTACATTATGGACACAAGATATTTACAGTCAGCGCAGCATTTTCGTAGTCCCTTTCTAGCATCCTCCCAGACTTACCCACAGATAAGTTCCTGTGATGTTTTCACATTTCCTTCCTCCACCCTGTCTTATGCCTCATTTTTGAGGGGCATAAACCTCATTTAGCCCCTTCATCTGCGGCACCTTCCTTGGTGAGCCATCCCTTATTCTATCCTCCAGGATTGTCACTGTCTCACAGTCACAGCGAAGGGTAAAACAAGTCTCACAGGAAGAAAGAGGAAGGAAAAAAATAGAGGCTGTCACTTATTGAATATTTGCTCTGGGATCTTTGCTAGATACTTTGCGTAATCATCTCATTTAATTCTCTCAGCTACTTTGTGGCATAGATACTGTCAGTCCCATTTTACAGGTTGGGAAACTGAGACACAGAGGTCAGGCGACTGCCTACAGATTTTAGAAAGAAGGCCCTGAAATGGTTCACGTTCTTCTCCTCACCTCCCAATGGGGAGGAATCATCGCTCTTAACACTTTCTAAGGGGTGCACAGCGGCCCAGAGTTTAAGAACCACTGAAATTATAGATGCTTGAAAACACTAGCTGTTTTCTGGGGTGTAGGGGACTCACTGGTCTCAGCAGATTCAGGTAGGATTTACTTACAGGCCCTCCCTCCAGCCTAGGCCATGGAATGTGGGTCCCTCCCCAAGGATGGGGGCGACAGGACATCCGTAACTATGACCTCACGGAGCTGCTGCCTTCTCCGCTCTCCATCAGCATTGTCCGTAAAACCTCTGTCTTGTTCATACCCTCAATGTGGTCTGCGTCTCCCCTTCAGCAGACGGCCACCCTCACAAGATGAAAATCTCCCCTGAACGCAGGGACCGTGTCAATTGCCCCCTCTACCTGTCCCCATCCCCCCATGCTTTTCTCAGAGTTATTTCTTAACGTGCTTTGGACGAAATGGAAGCCAAAGCAGCATCTCGATGTCAAGTTGTCCTACTTCACACCTGCGTCAGGCTCAGAACCCTGACCCCGGAGTCCCCAGAAGTTGAGACATCCAGGGGTTCTTGTCCAATGATGCTAAAAGAACACTTTAAACACTGTGAAAGTATTTCTCCGGGCTTAGTTACTTCTGAAACTGTAAGATGTGCTCTGCTTTCCTTCCCCTCGGCCCCACACTCGGGAGTGTGGACGTGTAGGAGCAGGTGGTATCTGGAAACTCCCCCACATTAAGCGTGAGCCCATTCAAGAATTCATAAAGGTCCACAGACCGCCTCTGTCGTTTCCTTATATAAAAAGGGTACAATAAAAAGTGTTTCAATGGTATGACTTCACCAGAGTCACCCTTGCAGCACACGCTCTTCAGGCATCTGATTTGAGTCTTTCTGTTTTCTAGAAAATCACCCTTGTCTTTCCTCCCTTTGTAAGAACTTATTTGCGCAGCCGTCGGGGGCTTGGTGCACCCCTCCTGCTCCGGGAGGTGAGCCCTCAGGCGCGTGTTCCTTCCCACAGTCGCGCAGATGAGCACACTCTCCGCAGACGGCAGTGAAAACAGAAAATGTTTTCCGAAGCTGATTTTCGGATCATGGAGAAAACAGCCCTTGCCTAAAAGGAAACTGTTATTCACTCGCGGAGGTGGCTGCAGAAGACGGTCCCAGGCCTCCCCGCGTGGTCCCTGTGTCCAGGCCGGTTCATGGGTTCAAGAGCATGATCCTCTTCCATGTGTCACTGAGAAACTGTGGCTAAACATTAACTGTTGGGCAATGAACATGGAGAATAGAGGGCTTTTCCTTTTCCTTCTTTAACAGTGGTTTTCCACGCCCTTTTCGTTGGCCTCACGACATAACCTGGGTAACAGGGAGAGACGCAAGGCTTCAGGTGAGAAAGTAAAAGCCTCGCCCCAAGTCTGGCCCATAAAACTACTCAAATTGCATTTTACAACTGTGGTCAGATGAGTCATTAAAACAGCCATGAACTTAATCACATGCTTGTGTTGGTCCTTTTGATGAAAGAGTTCCCAGATATGTTTGAGGAACGTATTAAGCTTTTTATCTGAAATCTACCCAATAATAATAATAACAGATAAACGCGTTTCTTTTAATGCCCCCGTGAAAATAACATACTGAGGTTTGGATCGGGCAGGTCGGTTGCTTAACGTTATTCCGTGAAAGGCAAAAGTTTGGTGAGGGGGAAGCTTTCTTTCACTTGATGAATAATAAACCCAAATCCACCAAATACATTAAGGGAAGGAAAACGTGGAATGAGGAGGGTTCATTTCCATTTCATCTGGCGCTCGGTGAACATTCAATTCTGATTGAGATGCCCCTTGTTGAAGGTTTTTTGTAAAGAGAGGAATGTCGTCCATCCTTGGTAGATTACGAAGCATAATCAACTTCTACATGTTTTCGCCAAGCTAATAAAAAAAATGGAAAAGGGTGGGTGAGACATTCTACAGCTCCTCAGTTGAAAGGACCGGCACTTCCTGTTCTCATGCCACCAGGAGCCCCTGGGTGGGGACCCCGTGATGAGAACCAACCCTCCCTCTGGGGGAGAAGCTGAGCTCTTTTTCCCAGCGGCAGCCTTGGGCAGTCAGCGGGCCACCAGGTTATTACGTTCCCAAGGCCAGAAACTCCTTTCCCCGCTGAATTCACGGCCTCTTTCCTCTCTCAAACCCCTTCCTCTGCGAAGGAAACAGAAAGGCGCTGAATTGTGGCTCTTTCAAAATGGAGCGTGATCTAGTTCCCTCAATTCCGGGAGGGTACACATGAAAAGACATGTCCTTCCTGGCGTAACTTTGACCTCCGTCTGCTCGGTTAGTGAAACGGACTGAGGACATTTTCGCACGGTGGCTCCAAAGGGAGCTTTATGTTCCGAAGGCAAAAGGAGGCCATTGGATTGAAAATTACGGGTGACCTTGGAGAGTCCCAGGCTCCTTAGCCAGGAATCTGGCCACCGATCTGGTTTATTTTTAATACGATAGATTCGGCCAAAGAAAGACACTCTCGCCTAGTCACCCAGGAACGGGTGGAAGTGTGCGTGACCAGCGATTATTTTGGCGGCTGCCGGGCGGGAGGGTGGGCGCCGTGGCCTGCGGGGCTGGGCGCAGAAAGCGGCAGAGCCACATGGTGGCCCCTTTCCCCGGGCCCTGCTGGGCAGAGATAACGGCAGCTCGAGCTGTGGAAACCGGGGTGGAAGAGAGGAGACACTTCAGGAAAAACATTCCCATGGGTTTCGCAGGGAGCGGATCAAACAAAAGGAGGCTGTGAACCGTCCTCTTCGGAGGACGAAAAAAGGATGTTTACATTCTTCCTTCTCTTTTCATCCAAGTCCAAGGACGGGGAGCCGTGTCCCAGGCCGGGCTCCCTGCAGCTCCGAGGGGCCGCGGGGAGGACAGAGAAAACCCACAGCAGGCGAAGGAAGGGGGATGTGGGAAGCCAGGGGCATGCGGATGAGGGTCGCAGCAACAAGCCACAGGGCAGGCCCCTCGAAACCTGAATTTCTGCTCTGCGGCCCTTGGCCCGGCTACGCGGCAGGCTTGCCTGTGGAGCTTTTTCATGAGGGGTTTGCCGAGAGGCGGCCCAGGCCCCCTAAATCAGGAGCCCGAGAAGCGGGGTGTGGGCGTGGACGCTCTTCCGAAGCACAGTTGAGCTTAAGAACCGCTTTTCTAGTGTCCCCAGGCCTCGCCCCTCTGGGCTCATAAAACCACAATGACAGCAATTCTCATGTCCTACAGAGGACAGAGTCAGGGCTTCACCCACCTGCTTCCACCTCCCCAGAGGCAAACTGGCGTGGAAGTCGCGCCTCCCGGATATTTCTGCGTCCAGTCCCTTGCGGAGAAACCTCTGTACCGGCTAATGCAGGTCCCTCGCGTTCTTCTTACAGCCTTTCTCTGCGTCAGGGTCCCGACCAACCCTGGGGACCCGCTAACGGAAGGGACAGCATCGCTCCCCTCGTCCCCCTTTCCCTGTCTCCAGACACCCTCCTCTCTGGGGACACTTCCAATACACCAACTATTTCGCCCGAGCACCAGCTTTAGCACAACCTCCAAAGTCCAAATCCCAGTGCAGGTTGGGATGAGGTCCTGGGTACACCAGTCTTTCTTCGGTGACAAGGCCCTGCATCTCAAGTTCCTCGCTGGACTGAATAGAAGACTTGACGGAAGCACCACTCACCCTCTTTGTCTCCACTGGGAAGGGGATGGGGAAGCGTTTCCAAAGGTGGGAGTGATGGGTCATGCTTTTCAAGTTGGCCCGGAAGAAAGGAAGAAGGAGCGACCGGAGAGGAACACCGCAGATGGCCTTCTGAGAAAGAGAATACACTTCACTCGAACTGAAGGACGTGGAAGGAGTCTCCCAGGTTCTCCCCCGGAGTCTGAGGTCAAGACACCTCGGCATTTCCTTGGGGTCCCAGAACTATGTCACGTCCTATGGATCTGCACATGTATGACAGCTGGTGCATGGGCTGGCTCCTAAGTGTGGGTGACCCCTGGGAAAAGCAGAAGGATAAATAATACAGAATAAGGGGGCATCTCTAATGGTGCCAGCAATGGAGAAAGGGGAATACAGAATACAGGAAGAAATCATCCTCCCTTCACATCTCATGGTTAGAAATGAAGACGTGAAACACACCCCCATGTGTGTACATACAGCACCTCCTTCCAAATGCATGTCTGGGTCTGTGTTTTACTCTTTTTCTAATCCTTCCATCATCGCAGGTTTGAAAAGGGCCCTGGTTTAACGACCCATCACATACATACCCGGTCATTCTGGTGTTTCTGCACACACGGAAATCGAACCCTCTGTCGTTAATAAACCTACCTTTCTCAATGAGTGAAGCAGGAGTTTATTTGCTTAAGATAAATAAATAAATGAAGTTGGAGAACTCCCCACAAAGTTGCTTTTCACAGCTTGAATCCCAGCGTCTTCCTCGGTGAATTGTGGGTAGAAAGTCTACCTTGTTGGTTATTGTAAGAAGCTGAGAGTTATACATGAAAAGCCTTCTATTCTGCTTGGCTCTGAGTGGGCAGTTGTCTTTTCCTTTAGTAAAGCTTTCTGAGATCCCAAATTTGGAAATGAAAATTGCTGGCCTATCCCCGGGACAAGCATCATAAAGGTTTTTCAAATAGTCAATAGTCCATGGCTCCAATATACCATGTTTTAAAATGTCGTACAATGACTAAGACTCATTAACATTCCAGGGACATATGTGGCTTCCCATAAGACATTTCAATACTTGAAAACTTGGGGGAAAGTCTTCTTTTAGCCGAGTATAACATATACAAGTTCTGGTTTTGCTTATTTGTACTAACTAGCCTCCAACCTCTGGTCCACTTACTGTACCAGCTTTATTTATAAAGTCTTCAGACAGAGTGTGAGTTCCATGAGTTCTGAGTATACATGAACTTTCTTCCAGAACATTATCTGGGGTCAGTTTTTCTGATGTGACTTTGATTTTAGCATGTTTGTCTACTTATGTTTAGAAATACATCATTATGAACTTCTTTCCCCAGTGGGAGCTATTTTTGATGAAGACTATACTGTGTAGAAAAAACCTAAATGTATTGAATGCATTTCCACATGGGTTATAAATTACATTTGTAGGCAGTGACATGATCCTTACATCCTAAGCAAGTCAGAAAGTTAGACAATTTTTCAATGTTTAATAAACTCAGTTGACCCCTATTTTGAAGAGCATTCAAATTTCTCCTCATGGGATAATATGAATCACACATAAATCCACTTTTACCTAACTTTCCTATTTTTTTAATGCAGAGAAATTTAGGCTTCTTTTCCAAGTAAATTACATGTTATTCTTTAAGATAATTGTCATGCGACTGCTTTAGTTGGCCAAACTTGTGTTCTCACCAAGATACATGATTATTTGACAAGAAATTGTTTTCATATGTGGTGTGGGGAAGCAGATTCTAAAAGTACAGAAATTCTCACGCAGACCTTCAGTATTGAATCTTTTCGGCACAAATAGTTACAAATGTAAAAACGGTCTTTGGATCAGGCAAAATGAAAAAGAAAATAAATTCATATTTCAAATAACTTTTATTAGCATTTACTGAGATAATGAAATAGAGGATTTTAGAAAAAATTATATGTTTTGAACACATGGGCACATGGGTCGGAAAAGTGGTTTTTCGTTTAAACATAAAAACGCAAATGCCACAAGTACTATCAATCTTATTCAATTATCTCTCTTTTTTAAAGCTATTTTTTTGAAGATTTTATTCATTATTTTAGAGAGAAGGGTGTAGGGAGGGAGGAAGGAAGGGAGAGAAACATCACTGTATGGTTGCCTTTCACCTGCCTCCAGCTACAGACCTGGCTGGAGACCTGGCTTGCAACCTGGTCATGTGCCCTGGCTGGGAATCGAACCAGCGACCTTTGGGTTCACAGGCCAGTGCCAATCCACTGAGCCACACCAGCCAGGGCTCTGTAGAGGTTTGATCTCTTACCCAGAAGACTCTAGCGGGAGCCATGCAACGGCTGACTTCTCATTGATTGGAAATATCATTGACACTAAAATTTTAGGAATCAGATTCTGTCATGAACATTTGTAAGTCATTATATATAAGTAATTAGAATGATCAGGAACTATGCGAATTGCAGATAAAGTTATTTGAAGATCATTTTGAAAAAGGATGAAGCTTAAATACTTCATCTTGAGAGGTAAGAAGAATAAAAGCATTATAGAAAAGCCTTGGGCCTAGCTAACCCTTAGCTGACACATGACAGACATTAACAGCGGTGCATTGGTTGAACATGAACTATTTCTGATTTGTCGCAGTTTGGGGTGACTCCTTTAACAGCCTTATCAGGGCACTGTTAGGAAGTTAAAAAGTTACTGAACCCCAGCCAGGGCACATAACCAGGTTGCAAGCCAGGTCTCCAGTCAGGTCTGTGGCTGGAGGCAGGTGAAGCACAACCATACATGGATGTCTCTCTCCCTCTCTGCCTCTCTCCCTTCCCCTCTTTCTAAAAATAATGAAATAAAAAATCTTAAAAAAAAAAAAAAGTTACTGCAATTCCATATAACATTTTTATTTTCATTTTTACCCACGTGTCATGATAGAGTTCCAGCAAACCCATTGGAATTCTGATTTTAATGAGACCTAGGGGGTCTTTTTTGACCAACAACTCTACCTAATTGTCCCTCCTTTGGGTTTTCATGAAGGGTTTTTCTCCCCCTTGGTAGTTCGGATTTGTAACACATACCTTTTCCTGAAAAACATGCTGGAGACACGCGTGTGTCTCCTGAGGCTACGGGAAAGAACTCTCCACCAGAGGATCTTGGTTGGTGCAGGAAAACTCACGCGGTGAAGCAGCGGCCTTCAGGCAAGTTCTCACAACGCCCGTCTCGATGGGCTCAGGGTAAATGTGCTCGATCCGCCGAACCCTGGAGCCAGTGGTAAGAAAAGAAACCACGGCGCTTGCCAAACGAACGGAACACGCGAAGGCCTCAGAGGAAATTTCAGAAATAAAGGGTAACTACCTCTAAGGGCCTGAGCGATCAAAAGTTGTACTTGACTCCAGTTGTCACCAACGTGAGCCTTGAGTTAACCGTTTGAAACAGCACTCGGCTCAGAGACAAGCGAGCAGGTGAGAAAGTCACATCCAAGGTCTCACGACAGATGCCGATATACGAACTCCATTTTCTGTCCTCTTGTCCTGCCCCCGGACCCCGCAGGGCAAGGTTGACCTTCACTGCTTATCGGCCCGGAAAGAGAAATCAGACATCACTCCAAAGGTCGGTTTTCCTGGGGCAGGAAGCCACCCTCTCCCAACCACACGGCGTGGATGAGGCCCTTGGTGACGGTGCCCCAAGGTTTGCTTCCGTCACTCGAGTTGTGAAGGTCCTGCCACCCACGCGGACAGAGGGCGCCAGCCGGGGCTGCTGCGGGCGCATGAGATGGGGGACAGGTGACGTGGGTGCAGTTGAAGCCCCGTCTTCAGAGCTGGGTAGGTGAGGGGGCCGGGGCAGCACGCTCCTCTCCTGCGCCCGGAACCAGGGGCCTTTGCCGTTGGAGATGCCACGGGCTGCGTTTAGTGCAGCTTGACGTGAGCCGTGTGCCTACGGGGGGGGGGGGGCGGTGTCCCCCCAAATCCTGAGCGACGGCTGAAAAGTGCGCACACGCACACCCGCGCACACTTCGCGGAGGGGGAGGAAAGACCAATCGGTGGCAGAGCAGAGCCTGGGGAGCCAGGGGGAGGACCGGCATCGCTCACAGGTGCCAAGAGAGGCCGGCTACCTGAAGCCCAGCCCGGCGGCCCTGCCTGCTGGGCCCCTCCTTACCCCACCCTCACCTGCCACCACCTGTATCTCTTCTCCGCCATCCCGACACCCCTGCGCTGAGGCCAGGGGCCTGTGTTTATTTGCCCTCCCTGGGCCCCGCGCCCACCCCCCCCGAGTGTCCAGCTAGAGGCGTATGTACACAGAAACACATAGGCAATCCCCTAAATATTCGTTTGGCCAACAGTCCAGCAAATTCCAGCGCTCCGAGGATTAAACTAGTCACTTTATTTCTCTTGGAAGGCTCAGCCGTAACGGACGCCTGACATTCTGTTTATCTTCCACCAAGGAACAGGCTGAAATGCACTCATCGTGACTGAGTACCTGCTGTGGAAGGACTTCAACGTGGTGAGACGGGAAGGCTCTCAGGGAAGGAGCAATTGATATTCAATTAAAAAAAAAAATTGATCCTTTGTAGATGTGGACAAAATAGAAGGCTCGAAAGACTTGAAGCAACTTTAAGTAGCGTTTCAAGCCCTTCCTAGTGTGGAAAGCTAAGCAGATCCACCCTGTCTTCCATAGACACTTACAACCTACACATATAAATAAAGTTTCTTTGCTAATTATTTTGACCTCCTCCGCCTGCCCTGGCCGTTTTTTGGAGAACTTAACAATGAGTAAAGGAAAGATTTGCATTTCAGAACCCTTAATTTCTAAGGAATGAGGCAAGGACTCTCTGGCAGGAAGCCAGAAAGAGAAAACAGCAAAGACGCAGGATTACACACAGCTGCAGCCACTCGCCCGCCCATCCTGGAGCGGCGGAGGATTCATCGGTTGATAGTGAGCTCATTTCTCTCTTCACTTGCTTCAGTTAGTGACCAGGGCGGGCAGCTCTGCAGAGACGGGTCGAGCGGGACTGAAGAGGCTCTTGAAATGTGAAAGTCCCTCTTTTCCCCCTAAATGACACCCACACTAGAACTATTTAAACTAGTATGTGATTGAGAAAAGAAAGTAAAATGTTAGTGTCTTTTCTAAACGTGTTTATGAATGCACATGGGAACTCAGGGGCTTCATTTTTTTTGTCTCTGGCTGGATTTTCAATATTTCCATGTAAACAAATGATGTGAATGCTCTCTTCAAAATACAGATGATGGAGGGAGGGGGACAGAGGGGAGCAAAAAGGGGATGGATGTAATACAACAACAATAAAATTTTTAAAAAAATACAGATAATGAATTGTATCAGTTGCATTCACATGCTATTCACTTAACGCTTGACATTCAACAAGTTTTTATTGGGTGCCTACATGCCACTTGACATTCGAACAATGCCCCTGCCATGCCAGCACCTCTTTTAAAGGAAAGATTATGAAGTGTGTGGGGTAACGGAGAGAGCCATGACTTTCCTTGGAAGCATGAGAGAAAGAGAATCCGAGGCTCAGCCAGGACCAGGGCTGTGCAGGTGATGTTTGCTGTCCGTCTGGGATTGAAAACATAAGGAAGGTGTGATGTGCAGCATACGCCACTGACTGTGGTGTAAACGCACCACGTGTGTGACCTCAGCACGGAGCCGGGGGTGGGAGGAGAGGCACCCCGCATTCTGGCCCCCGGAGAGTGACTCGGAAATGCCTACAGGTACATTTCCCCATGCGCCCGGCACCTTATCTCTCTCCTTCTCTTTTTTAAAAAAGATTTTGTTCATTGTTTTTAGAGAGAAGGGCAGGGAGAGAGGCAGAGAGGGAGAGAGACATCCATGTGTGGTCGCCTTTCACCTGCCTCCAGCTACGGACCTGGCTGGAGACCTGGCTTGCCACCTGGTGATGTGCCCTGGCTGGGGATCGAACCAGCGACTCTTGAGTTCACAGGCTGGTGTCTTATCCACTGAGCCACCAGCCAGGGCCTCTCTTTCTTCCTCTTGATTTTATAGCATCCACTCCTCGGCCCTCTCTCCCGTCAGCCCTCTGCTGGCACAGCACGTGACCTTGGCTACCGTGACACCGCAGCACCTGGGAGCGGCTTCACCGTTGGTCGCACACTTTCACAGACGTGTGCTCAGGGCCGCGGTGCGGTGAAATGGATAAGCGTTTCTGCTTCATCAAGGGGATTCTTAGATGAAATGCAGCTTTTCAGAGCCTACGCTGAGATGAAAATGTTCATGACTGAGCTTACTTTCCAGAAGTTCACCTGCATGTCTCAACAAGTTAAAGGGCAAACCATAGTTTAGTGTTACCATGAAAGTCACGTTCACCCTGGGGGTCCCACGGATGCACCTCTGGGCCGTGAGGGTTCCGTGGGCCACGCCTGGAGAGCCACCACTCTAGCCTACAGCCCCAAGTGTCTCTTGGTTTGGCCATGGCAATAGGTTCCCGCATCCATTCTGGCCGCTGGGAGTCCAGTCACCAACAAACAGCCAGTCTGGACGTGTCCTAAGGCAGCTGTAATCATGTCCCTCCCAACTTGAAGCCCTCTAGGGCTTCCCCTCACTCTTAGGATAACATGAAAATCTGACCAAGGCCGACAGAGCCCTCTGCAGCCTGACTCCTGCCTCCCTCTGTCCCCTTCAGGACATCGGTGACAACCACGCTGGCTTCCCTCGGGGCTGCAGACACAATAGGGTCATTCCTGCCCCAGGGCCTTGGCCCATGCTCTCCTCTGTACCTGTCACGCCCCCTCCATAGCCCATGCACCTGATAAACTTGACCCCTCATGCAGCTGTCTACTTAGCTAGCTCCTGTCCCCCACTAGATGAGATCCCCCATCATGACTTCCCACCGTCTTTTAATTACACCATTAATTAGCGTTGTCACTGTTGTCAAGCAAGAGACTGCAGTGCTGGCCACTGTGTCCCTCGAGCATGCAAAGGATCTGGAAGGGCATCCGCATGTCCGTGCAGTCTGCCCTCTGACCACGACCAGCACCGGCCCTAGGGGCCCAATTACGGTGCCACAGATCACCTGAATCGGCTGAAATACACCCCAAAGATGCTGATGGTTAAAAAATAAATAAAAGCAAAGCAAAGGGGGCGGGGTGGGCAAACCAGAGGTGCTGAGGACACATCTCTCGTTCCCACAAAAATAAATCCGGAGCCGGACCGGCAAGGCTGCAGGCAAGATTGTAGGTCAAGTCCAGTGCTGCCAGGTTTGCTGCAGCGAGACAGTTGCCGTGTCTACAGTCCTCTCCCCTCTGCAACGGCGTCTTTCCGAGGGGGTCTCCCTCTGGGGCCCAGCCTGTCGTCACCCCTGCGCTCCTCCCCTTCAGGAAGAAGCCCGGAGCGTGTGCGAGGTCTGGGTCCAGCCGGTCACTCCTCCACTTTCTAGCCCAGTTGTCCTGTCCCAAGCTCACCTCCTCACAAGCCTCCGGAAAACCCTACGGTGTCCCGTCTGCTAAGAAAAAGTGGACCAGAAGGTCAGCATCTCCTGGAGGCTCAACGTCCTTTGGGGGGTTGGCCCAAGGCAGCTTCTCCACGTCCTAGACGGGGGGACAGCCAGCAGGTGACCAGACGCAGCAGCCTAAGAGGGAGCCCTGAGAAACCATCCTTTTCCACATGCATGTATTTTGCTCCATCCGGGGGAAGCCACCAGAGTGTTCTAAGGTTTCCTGAAATGTTCCCACACACGTCTGTCGCCCATTCTGCCCGAGTCACAGGAAGCCAGGCACCTCGCGCCGGGGGGCGCGTGAACAACCCCGTAAACCTCGGGGTGACTTGGTGATCGAGAGCGAACGTTTTCAGTGAAACGGCTGGACCTTCGGTTTGAAATGTCTCCGGGGCGTTGGCAAGCGCCTGAGAGGTTGTTTTCTTTCCATCCTCTCCCGGCTCGAAGTGCCGTGAAACAAAGACGAAATGCCGCCAAGGGTCACGTCCGCGGGTGTGTGCAGACCCCTTTCCCTTCTGGCTTGTTTTTGGGGGTGTTGGGGAATCTCACCGCTCTGTCATCGTGTCTGAGAAACCAGCAGGGCAGACGCCGCTGGGAACAGGGGAGGGGGGACCGCGAGAGACCTAGTTACAGGGACCCACCGTAACTGGGGCAGCTCGGAGGGGGCGGGGCGGGGTTTGGGCTGGAAATGGAAACTTTCCTCGTTTAAATAGCTGACACGGTGCCAGCACCTCGGGAGCTGGGATGCAATCAGCCGTTTTTTTATGAGGTCTGAGGAAGGAATTCCAGGTGGAAAATTCGGCGCAGGCGGCGGGTATCTGGAGAAGCGCGCGGGGCTGTGCTCCGACCCCTGGACGCTGGGCGGCCCCTGGGCGGGGGCGGCTCAGAGACAAAGGACCCCGGGGCCCTGGTCCTGCGCGTGTGGGCGCAGCAGGGACACACGCCACTCTCCGCAGCGGCGGGGTGACACCGTTCTTGAGTGGCGGGAGAGTGGCGTGTGTCATTTTATATTGGCTCTTTCTCATTCCTCTTTCTATTTCCGCTATTTGATTGTCAGCCAGTCCCCGCCCACAAGGTGCTCTGTGACCCTTGAAGGAAGCGGTTGGCACGCAAGGCTGCGAGGCTGAGCCGCTCACCCCGGGCTCCCCGGGCTCCTTTCTGGGCCTGCTAAGCTGCTGTCCCACTCGTGTACCCTGTGACCCTGGCCCCCCTCGTCCCCCACCAGGGTTTTCCTGCTGCAAGTCCTTCTCCAACTAGTCGGGGGAGGCAAGCCTTCCCCATCGGGCCAGCCACGGCAGAAGAGGGACTGTAATAACAGAGAGGGACTGTCACGACTCTTAACGTTTGAGGACTTGGAGGAGGTGATGGGAAACAAGAAACCGCCAGCAAAAGGGAGCTTCGTGCATCTTCTAAGAAGACAGTGGATGGGCGTTGCAAATTCTCTTTTTCTGCAGAACAGCAGCGTCTGGTAGAACTGCCTGCTGGTGGGAACGCTCGGGTCTGTGTGGTCCGATGCTGTGGCCCGGAGACCCCCCTGGCTCGCTGGAGTTTTGACTGAATTTTGATGAAACAACCTGAACAGCTGCTCGTGGCTGGCAGCTGCTGCGCCGGGCGGCGAACTCCGAGGGCGCCATTCTGGTGGGCACGCTCCGTGACCCTCAAAACGGCTCATTTCGAAACCACGACGATCGGGTGTGGACCGAATTCATCTGCTTGTGTAAGCAATGAAGAAAATGGCCTAGCTGCTGCAGCAGATACACTTGCTACACACTTATGATAGTTAGACGCTTTGCTGAGGTCAAAAAGGATAAGTTCTTATTTGACGGATGGTTGGTCCTCTCTGGGCAGAAACTCAGGGACCTTGGGCTTCTTCCAGTTTGGGCTGCAACATTGTCACCATGTCTCTTCCTGTAGGGCCACGCTGGTCCCCAACCACGAAAAGGGAAAGGAATTAAGAGTGTCACGTGGACAAGTTTCCAGGACTATGTGCCTAAGGGTCCGTAAGCCGTGAGCAAATGAGCAGTGGTTCCGGTAACAACAGCTACGCAATGAGGCAGCAGGGCCACGCAGAGAGTGGCTGCACTTCCAATCACACCTCCCAATCACCCCGAAACCAAGGACACTGAAAACCGTACTAATCTGTGCGCTGAATAAAACACTGATGGAGTTTCTACCCTCTGGCATCCCTGACCCTTCAGAATGGGTTGGCAAGCATAGGAGAATGAAAAACAATCAAATATAAGGTATTGCCAAACTTCAGACCAGAACTCAAATGAGAAAACCAGGAGGCATCCACCTCATGCCTCACTTTTCCTACCCAAGCGTCATTTTTTGAAAAAGATTTTATATATTATTTTTAGAGAGAGGGGAAGGGAGAGAGGCAGAGAGGGAGAGAGACATCCATGTGTGGTTGCCTTTCACCTGCCTCCAGCTGGGGACCTGGCTGGAGACCTGGCTTGCAACCTGGTTCTGTGCCCTGGCTGGGGATCGAACCAGCGACCTTCAGGTTCGCAGGCCGGCGCCTTATCCACTGAGCCACCAGCCAGGGCCCAAAGCATCATTTTGAGGGAGGTTAAGCTGCGCTTGCTCCAAGAGGAAGGCGTTTTCCACTTACACCAATTCACAGGGATTCTCCAAGGCAATCCCAGGAAGCACTGTAGCTTCCAAGAGCCTTGGAAACTTTCAGTCTTTGGAAGGATTCACTGAACAAAGCCAGCCTGACGAGTTCAAGGTCATCGGTGGCTCGTGGGCACCATCACAACTAGACTCCCTCGGCACCAGCACCCAATGAAATGCTGCCACGGTCCCTCTCGAAGGTGACAGTGTCACAGAACAAAGGCTTCTAACAACCTCAGACGTGGCTGTTACTTTGAGTCTCTTGTCCCTGTGGCTTGGTGCCCGAGGACGCTGGGCTCTGGCTGCTGAGGCGGCACACGCCAGCCACCCTGCCCACAGGCTGCTGGTGGGAGGGACGCGCCCAGAGTGGACGGTCTCTGCTGCAAGCGGTGGCATGTTTGAGGGGGGTGGGTCCTGCAAAGGACACGCAGGCCGTCTCCGGCCCACATTTTAGGCGCGTGTCTTTGGACAACGGAACGTAAACAACTGTGTTTAGGGGGTAGCAGTTACCATTTGAAAGGATTTATATTTCATCTCATATTAAGTGAGCTAAGGCGTTTTTAGGTAAAACAAATAGCGTACTGGTATCGCACTGTGTCGGACCTGTAAAATCATCTGGAATAATTTGCTGCACTTTTGGAGCCTAACTTCTCCTGCTTATGAAGAGCAACAATGAAAGTCATCTTCCTACGTCCTGTGTTACCAGGGGAGCTTTACACACACACTGTAAACAACACTGTGGTACGAATTTAACCCGAGAGGAGTGGAGGGGCCTGGACTGAGGGCACGGGGCCTTCTCAGGAGCCAGGATTGAAGGTGCCTCTTCTTCTTACTTCTGCGTATCCTTTTCTCTGATTTTATTATTCAGCTCTTTTAAGATCTACCTATTTATCTATCAAGGTATCTGACTATTCATGGAGTAAGGTATCTGCCCGAATCCCTCTTTGGAATAAAGTAAGCATGTAACTCATCAAACTTCAGTGAAAGAATACAATGACCAGCTGATTTCCTGAGCACACAGTGGGCGATTATGGGTGACCGGAGAAAACCCTAGCGCGTTTACTTAGGACCACCGGTCGGTTCAGCGTTGAAATGCGTAAGTCACGTGTGAATTGCTAAGGCTCTTCTTCACATTTGGGAGAAACTTCACAATGACAAGAATGCTGGCAGCGAAAGATAAATACTTGTCGATACACTTACGCTACGTACTCTGGGCTGGACGCTGCTGCGGCTGCTTCGCACGTATGACGCATGTCGTGTGGTTACCACCATCCCTTTTCAATGAGGAACCGGAGGGTCAGAGCGGCCACGTGTGCTGCCCACAGCCACGCTGGTCAGCAGGGGCTCCCGGGCTGTGGAGCCAGGCGGGCCCACGGCGGGGTCTGTCGGGCGGGGTCTGTCGGGCCATCGCTGACAGGATGGGCCAGGGTGTAACCCGCCTGCGATTCCCCACCCCGAAGGCTCAGCTGCCGCACGTTGGAGGAGCGAGAGGGGCGTGTAGAAACGCCTGCCGGGCTGACCTCACCCCGAGACCGTCACGTGAACCTACTCAAAGCCCCCGGGTTAGCACGTGTGGAAACGGAGGTACTGCCGATGCTGCGTTGAAGAGCAGCAAGGACTCTGAAGGGTCTTCTGTATCCTGAGCCGCTTCTTTGGAGCCCTTGGAATAGAAGGATGATTGTAACGAGTAGCCCTAGACCGTTAGGAGCATGGTCACGGCCAGAGGAAAGCAGCCACACAGACCCAGCGCTGTCACCGCAGCAGAGGAACTAGGGAGCGATACCCACCGTCAGGGGGACTGACCTGGAAGTCCAGGGGCCACCGAGGCCGGTGCAGCTGCGCCCCGTGAACGGCATGTGCGGGTCACGCCGCCCATCCATGGAGAAGGACAGAAGCCGCGCTGTAGGGCCGCCACCGCTCAGCTCCGCGTGGCACCGCAGCCCCCGACCCTGCCCCCCAACAAAGAGTGTCCCTCTCAGCCTGCAGCCAAGAGGGCGACGATTCGCCTCCTTCCACAACCGTAAGAAGGGTTACAGCTACCCCGAAGCAAAAAGCCACCGGCCAGGGCGGCCAGAAAACTCAAGTGCATGGAAGCCCAACCAACAGATGTCAAGCAGAACTATCTCTCCAGGCGGGTGGGGCCTGGGCGGAGGCTGCGGTGGGGCTGCGGCGGCAAGACCGTGGCTGTGGCCGATGGCAGAAGCAGCAGCCACACATTATGAAAGCCGGGAGGGACGCTTGGGGAGCGGTCCCAGTGCCAGACTACACAGCTCTCGGGGCGAGCTCCAGGGAAATGAACCCTCACTGTCCCCGGCTGCGAAACCCAGGGGGGCTGGGGAAGCGGAAGAAATTACCAGTCTCTTAGCAGAGACCCCCACGCTGGGAACCATCACCTGAGTAACAGCTAGAGGGGCACCGGCCATGCAGGGGAGCAGGGGGAGCACCTGGAAAAGGAGCGGGTGCTGAGCAAGCTGCACTGCTCCCTCTCGGACCCTCCACACGCAGCCCCACACCTGGTGGAACAGCCCCGCCCTGACGGTGTCCAAGGTTCCGCCCCTTACAACGCACCGGGGGCAGCAGCCCTACCTAAGACGCAGAGGCAAACGCAGGAGCCTGCCAAGTTCAAGGGACAGAAAAGTGTGGCCCAAAAGAGGGGGCAGATCAAGGTTCCAGGGGGAGAACTAAGCAACAAAGAGACAGTCCACCTAACAGATGCAGAGCCCAAAACACTGGTGATGACAGTGCTCACAGACACGACTGAGTGTGCAAATGTGTGATGGAAGCAGCGAAGGCTGAACTACGTGAAATGAAGAAAAATCCCCCGGAAACCAATGGTGAAAGGAAGGAAGCTGGGGCTCGAGTCGATTATTTGGAACAAGGAAGAGATAAACAGTCACCCAGCACAGAAGGAGGAAACAAGAATTGCAAAAAATGAAGAGAGGCTTAGGAACCTCCGGGACAACTTTACAGGTACCAACATCCAGATCATGGGGCTTCCGGAAAGAGGACAGGAAGAGCAAGAAATTGAAAACTTATTTGAAAGAAGAATGAAGGAAAACTTCCTTAATTTTGGTGAAGGAACTAAACATACAAGTCCAGGAAACACAGAAAGTCCCAAACAAGCTAGACCCAAAGAGAACCACACCAAGACACATCCTAATGAAAATGCCAAAGGTTAAAGATAAAGAGAGAACCTTAAAAGCAGCAAGAAAAAAGTAAAGAGTTACCTACAAATGATTTTCCGTAAGACTATCAAATGACTTCTCAAAAGAAACCTGGCAGGCAAGAAGGGACTGGCAAAAAGTATCCAAAGGGATGAAGGGCAAGGACCCACGACCAAGATGACTCTGTCCAGCAAAGCTATCACTCAGAAGAGAAGGGCAGGTAAAGTGCCTCCCAGACAAGGAAAAGCTAAAGGGGTTCATCCTCACCAAGCCCTTATTACATGAAATGTTAAAGGGACACATTTAAGAAAAAGAAGATTAAAACCATGAACAAGAAACTCACAATGATCAACAAATGAATCTAAAACAGAGACAAACTACCTGAACAATTAGAACAAGAACAGAACCATAGACACGGAGATCATTGGGAGGGTTCTCAGCTGAGAGGGGAAAAGGGACAATGGAGAAAAAGGTACAGCGATCAAAAAGCATAACTGGTAGGTACAAAACAGACAAGGGGGTGTTAAGAGCAGCAGAGGAAATGGAGAAGCCAAAGAACTCACATGCACAACCCATGGACATGAACTAAGGCGGGAGGGCTCAGTAGAGGGAAGGGAGGTACCGGGCAAAGGGGACAAAGGGGAAAACAACAGGACAACTGTAATAGCACAATCAATAAAATATACTTAAAAGAAAGAGGGAGCAAAAAGGGGATGGATGTAATACAACAACAATAAAATTAAAAAAAAAAAAGAAAGAAAAAAAAGAATGTCCGTGATGGGGGTATAGGGAAGTAAATACTATTGTATGTCCTCAAAGGCTGCCCAGGCTCATGTCTGCGCTGGTATGAAACTTGATCGCCTGCCACCTACACTTCACTTTGAGGTTCTAACTTTAGGGAGTGAACTGCCAGGTGTGACCAGAAACTTATGCACATACCTAATTTTATCCTGACAGCTACGTATTCACAAAACACAACAAACATCCCAGAGCCTGTCGGCTTCAAAGTCAGGTTTGGGTGAATCAAAAATTCAACTAGGAGATGGCAAACGATTGCTAAGACATATTTGTGCCTCCAAAGGAAAAGGCTAGAAAAGAGTTTCGTCTTTTGAAGTTCTCGATGTGCTAACTATTACGGGAGAGGCATTGATCTGTGTCACTCAAGTCCTTACAGTGCTTTTATGATGCAGATGTTTTCATTCTCACTTTTATAGAGAAGTTACTTTGGGGGTTCAGAGGGATTGAACACGTGCTCAGTAACACACTGTTGGGGAGATCCAGTGATGGCCCCAAATGCAGGTCTTTCCTAAAAGCACCCACTGTGTGCAGCTGTGGCCACACTGGGTGGTGGCAGGGGGTGCGTGAAGCTGGGATGACTGGGGCTTTCACTGCTGACAGAATAAGCCCCCTGCATGCTCCTGCCATTGACACCTTTATCAGTCACAGCCTCACACCCACCAGAAGTCAATGTCCCATCATTCTCAGAGGACTGTTGTCCCTTGAATGTTCAGTGTATGAGGTCACGCATACTGGCCTTGTTCTAGCGTTTGGGAATGAGTGTGCTCTTAGGTCAGATGGGTTATTACCAGCCACAAAAAGCAAGTAGAAAAGTGACAAATTGCAGAGTTGGGTCGGAACGTCAAGAAAGACAAGAAAAAACCAAATGGATTTGATGTGGAACCTAGAGGCAAAGACGCAGTAATAAAAATGCATTTTACAACTCCCATAAAAATTTGTTTAAAAACATGTCAAGAAAAGTTTTGGTCTTTGCTACAGAAAGAACTAGTGACAATTAAACACAGAGAGACTTCCGTCATTTCACTCCATGTATTTATTTATTTATATCAAAAGTATAACATAGATATTGGAAAGTGTGTGCATTAGCCCATCTATGCATGAGGATACACAGTGAATTGTCATAAAATGGATACATGGGGGGAAACTCTTCAGTCCAATATCTTTCTCACCCGTAAAATGTTTTATTCTTTTGTTTACATGTCTAACAAAATTATTCCATTTGTGCGGGGGGTGGAGGGGAAGCCCTGATTACAGGTCATAAAAAATGACTGTCTCCCCTCCTCCCCCAAGAATATGATGCCTCTCTACTAAGGATCTGAGGCAGGTCTTCTCCCCTCCACTGCATGAAGAGGACACGTGAACACAGCCATGTGTTTTTGCAGTTGGACTGGAAGAGGAGCTGCCTGGCCCACGTCCGGCCAGCACACGGTGTATCCCTGAGGGAGTCTGTCACCTGCACAGGCCGGGCGTCCAGGCCCGTGTGCAAGTAGAAGGTGGTACCCAGCGTCCCCACAGGTGCTGCATCATCTGTCCCCGCGTGGATGTGTCATTCGTCTTGCACAGCCCGTCAGCTCAGCAGATGTGGCACCAGGCTTGGAGGACACGGTGTTGAGCTCAGAGGAGCGCTTATCCTTCCCACGGGCTCTGTACCACATCGTGCTTCTGGACAGTTCTCTTCCGGGGCCAGCTGCGTTCTGTCTCAGCAAGGGGAGGCATGATTGGCCCCTGCGTGAGAAGTTCAGGGAGTTCCACAGGTCCCGCCCCGTGTCCATGTCAGTGGTGTCACTTTCAACATCGCTTCAAGTCAGGCGTGTAAAGCGCCTCTGTTCCATCTGGTTGGCTTCATGGGTCACATTCCTAGTGTCCTACTGATGTTAGAGTCCTGCTGTCTGCATCCTGCCGGCTGGTCGCCTGGCCACGACCTTGGTGAAGTAACAGAGCCGCACAAAGTTCCGTTTCCCTGCCGTGCGCGCAGGGGATGGTGGCAGAATGGGAGAGCTACCCCCTTACAAAGAGCCCATTCCAATACCACACATTTTATATCACACTGTAAGAAGTTGGCAAATTCATCTTCAAAAGCGCAAGGTCAACTATACGAAAAGGAATGCATTTTAGTTCATGGTTGACATTGCTAAGATAAGCCATTTCTTAGTCTAAGAAAAGAATGAATCAGGAATTAATTTTTGGCTTGCTTGTTGGGATAAAATCATAATAATAGCACGTTGGCAATCATCCCTTGAGATCTGGCTTTTATTTTACAGCAGGACCATAATCTTTTGATATTTAGTCATCTTTTTTTAAAGAACATAACCTTCAACAATTTGCTGATTTTTCTTTTTCTCCATTAACAACTCTGAATTCCACTAGCTCCTCATTTTTTAATGTCTTGGCCTGTAATCTGAACAGCATTTCAACATATTTTTATGCAATTCATGAAATCTGCATCTTTTCCCCAATCTGTAGCTTTTCTGTTGCCAGGCCAGGCAGAGATGCATATGCAGGAAACAGAGGCAGAGGGAGGGGGGCCCACCAAGAAAGGGAGCAGAGGCCTGGGCAGAGTGAAAGTGGGGTGCGCGTCACAGAAGGGCCTCTTCTTAATGACATGGGAGACACGCAACATGCTTCCGTGCCGACGGGTAAACAGCGCGGAGCTGAGCAGGAAGCACAGCTCAGGGGTCCCCCTGAAGGAACATGGATAGGTTCAGTGGAATTTAATTTTATAGATGAGAAAAAATAAGAGTAATAAATAACTCCCCAAGAACCAGGAAGCTAGGGTAGTTCATTTCATTTCTGTCCAAAAATGAATGGGATATAGGCTACATCTTGGCCTGAAAGAGACATAGTTAGTAATCATTACTTGAAAATAATACTGTTGGTTCTGTAATTTGTCTCACAGTCAGTGTAAGAATAAAATGCCACAGAAGTTTGAATGTAGGAGCTACTTGGATTTTAGGTATTGAATAATATGAAAGCAGTTACCTCGGAAGCAATCCAGAGCAGTCTTCCACGCAGCCGGAGAATCTGTAGGGTCACGGGACTAGCCTGACATTCAGCAGGAAGTCATCAATAGCAATGTTTACTCTAGGAATGCATAACCAAATCAAACATGCTCAGAAGGGTACATTTCCTTCCAAATAAACAAAATAAATGGGCAAATAGCTATCTTACCAGCAAGAGCATATTTTCCTGAATCCCTTTTAAATGACTACAGTTTACATGGAGGCATTCCAAAGTCTTTTCGAGACAAAAAGACCACAAGGAATAAAGTTATCCGGATAAAAGGCTTGAGCAGGCAAGATGAGCGATTTCAAAAGGCCTTAGAAGATGTTTGTGCATTTTCTAAATTCAACACCCGGTGGAGGTTGGATATGACCACCAACACAATTCACATCTGTACTCACTTGTTCTACAATGAGCTTTTCTTTATAGAAAGTGGCTGGGTTTTCTTTACTATAAATTAGGCACTTGGGACATTGTCACCACCTCACAAGGTGATGATGGGACTCACTCACACAACCTGAATTTTTATGTCCAACTGAGAGAACAGTGACATGTAAACATGGCGCTTGGCAAACAGTGATATTCAATAAGTAGTTATTCATCAGGTTTAAAGATTGTAGTAGCTCTTTTACATGAAGCCATCCGTGTTTAGCATCATTAACCATCAGTCTAAGAATAAGTTGGAAAAGTTACTATAAAATCCCTTGGAAACAATATTGTGATATATATGAACAAATTCTGACCAATAGAATAGGTATACTGGTACTTAGGCAATTTTTAAAAAGCAACAGAGCTTTTGTGGGTTTTGTTTGGTTGCAGACTGCAAAGAAGCCATTTTCCTGAGACTTCAAAAGTCAGTTCTGTAGTTTACCTAATGGCGGGATTGGCGGTTACTCTGCACCTCCAAGTAAATGCACCAGAAATGCTATGTGAGAAGGAAAAGAATAAAAAAAGAAAGAGAGAAAACTTGAGAAAGAACCTACCTTTACATAAAAAGCAAATGCTTTCACAACGATCCCTCGTTTTAGAATAAATAAGTACACAAACCAGCCAAAATGTTGTCCCAACGGAAGACGTGCAAAGAGACCAACACAGATGTTGAAAACGCCCCAGGAGGAACTTCCCAAAAAGTCTCAGCAATGGCACTGCAGCTTATGAAAATACACGGCCTTCCAAGGGACCTGTTGCAGTGAGCAAATTGCCGGTGTGAATTCATTCCGTGTTCCCTTGCCACTGGAGCGGTTTCCAGATTCCCGGCCTCACCACACGCGTCTGGCGGGCCTCCCTCTCCTTCAGGCCTGGCGATTACACGAAGAAGGAAAACACGTGCACTGAGGGCCAGGGACCGCTCCCCTCGGACGGCCTGATCCCTCATCTGCAAGGAGCCATGGCCAAAGGCAACCTTCCCTGTTAGCACGCTGGGCGCGGCGGCCTGGCACGGACACTCTGGTGTGGCTGCAATCACCCCCTTCGGGGTGCTGTTCACGTCCCTGGAGAAAGGGATGGGAGAAATGGACTCACCCAGGCTGCGTCTATGAAGAACGAACGAACTCCCAGCTTAGTTTATCTAGCTGGGATAGATAAACTTGTTAACGTAAAAATGTGGTATTTTCCAACTGTCTCACAGTTGAGCGTGTTTGCACAGCCTACAGCGTCCAGCGTGCGGGGGTCTTGCTTGCGTGTTCATGGATTTCACTAAATTGTGAAGTGTGGACTTTGGTTTTTAAAAAAATCGATTGGAAGTGTATTCAAAGGCTACTCTTAAAATAGTGTTCTTTTTTTAAAAAATTTATTCATTCTTTTTAGTGAGAAGGGAAGGAAGGGAGGAAGAAAGGGAGAGAAATATCAGTGTATGATTGTCTTTCACCTGCTTCCAGCTCCAGACCTGGCTGGAGACCTGGCTTGCGGCCTGGTTATGTGCCCTGGCTGGGAATCGAACCAGCGACCTTTGGGTTCATAGGCTGGTGCTCAATTCACTGAGCCAGGTCTCCAAGGCTCCTTTTGAAAGATGAAAATCATCTCCAATCATGCGGTTCTTTCTTCTCCGGCACAATAATTAAACTGCACATTTCCTTCCATACTTGGGAGGAGGCAGGCATCCCGGGGCTGTGCGCGGCCACCTGAGATTTTAAAAAGGAGACTCAGAGTGTGACCTAAACAATTTTTACTCCTAACGGCGAAGGGGAAGGCAGGCGACGCTCTGAATCAGAAATGAAGATCAAGAAGCCTCTGTTTCTGCCGGTCTTCTTTGAAAACTTCACCTTTAGACTCTATTTTAAATGACCTACTTTTAAACAGGTTTGAGTTAAGCGAGTCACGCCGGAACACGGCCGACTTGAAAGTGTGTTTCGTGGCTCACCGTTTCTTTGCCGGTGCATTATTTTATTTTTAGCCATTCTGATTAGTGCCGGCTACTTTCTCTAGAGAATATGCTCCCTCCTTTAATAGGAAAACGGATGAGAAGAATGTGGGTGTGTTTGTTCCGAGTGGTTTCAACAGACAGACCATGGCGAAGCGATGGGGGTGGGTCACCATGGACCTGTCCGTGGGGTCACAGCAGGTGAGACCACGTGCCCGTGGAGTCTCTCCCGCGCTGGCTGTGAGGAAGCAGGAGCCGTGCTGGGGAAGGACCACCAAGTGACGAGGGGCCAGCAGCCTGAGTGAGCGTGGATGGGGACCCTGTCCGGTCCAGCCCTGACGGAGCCTACAGCGCTGTCGGTCCCCTCGATGGCCCTGTGGGCGCCCCCAGCTCCGCTAGGCCTGTGTCCGGACCTGCAGACCCTGGGACAGGGTACCAGTGGGTGGCTTTAAGCTACTGCCACTAGGGTGACATTGTTGCAAAGCAATAAATCACTAACGCACGGCTCCTCAGTCTCTCTTGACCTTGAAATCGGTGTGAAAAGCCGCTCAGTGTGTGAAAAGCACACACACCCGTCCAGTCACCATGAACAGACGCAGGTTTTGGGCGGGATAAACACAAGTAAAGCTGTGTCAGTCTCTGCATGAAGAGGCGGATTCGGTGGTGTGTCCCAACGTCCGGGATTCTAAATCGATCACTTGGTTCGAGTGTTCGTAGGTCTCTCCGAGTCTTGACTTCTCCCCGTGGTAACTCATGAGCAACTGTGAGAAGCACTTTGTGGAAATACCCCACTGCATCTTGTGATCTCTGCCTGGTTTTAGCAACCACACCTGGTTTTCTAACCACAGGGTTCCTTCTGCAGTCACTCGCTGTCATCCTACTGCAAGGAACATCCCCTTCTTTTCCACTTGTCTGCTTATTTGCTATTTATTGACATCACTCTGGAGCCACAGTACGTGGTTCGTAATTTGTTACCACCGTTCTATGTTCCGACATTCAAAGTTTTCCAGAGTTGTCCCCTGGAAACCCCCCTCAGGTGTCCCTCTGTCCTTCTGATAAGCTGGCCTCATTTTTAAGCCTTTCTCACTTCCTGGCAGAAGAAGATTTCCCAGACCCATTTCGTACTTCCCTTGTCCCAGACGTGGGTCTTTCCTCCCAAGCCTCCCGGCTTCTCTCAAAATGAAGAATGGTACTTAGTAACCAAAATCTGGGGACCGAGTGTGCTCATGGCTCCTGGAAAGTCCTGGCTTCCAGCGTGTCTCAGGGACAGAGCTGGAATACACATATTTAACAAAACATATGCAAGATGCACACATTCAAAACTACAAGACCTGGGACAAAATTCACGTCTGAAATGGCTGCGTGCCGTCAGCATGCGCGCGACCTTCGGCTCCTTGAGGTTGCAAGTCTGAGGGACTCGTTTTCCTGCTGCCGGAGGGTGTCCACCGCCCTTAGGCACTGCCTGCATTTCCTTGTCCTGTGGGATTTCCCCGCACCATGGGCACACATGCATGCGTGCATGTACACGCACACAGACTGTGTTTTTAACCTCCAACTCCACTTCAACACCACAGTGTACCTTCCAGTCTCCCTCCTCCAACAGTGAGATACCCGGCTTCCCTGTCACCTGCAAATACACAAAGGATTTACTCGGTTCTCTCAGGTCTGGATCTACAGGAGAGGAGAAGGTACTGTGAGGTGTTTGGGGGCAACACGGTGAGGCCGGGAAGATGGCAGATGTCACAACCCCATGACTCTTGCAATTTGCATTACCCCTGTTTTGGAAAAGGACTTTGGTCACCCATGGGTTTGTTGGTTTCCTTCGACCTGTGTAGCCCACACCTTTGGCAGCCGAGGAGGATAAAAGCGGAGAGCCGCGTGGGAGAGTGACACTTCCCTCTGCCCACTTGCGTGATGCGAATAGCGTTCACAGCGTTCCCAGCTCGCCTCCTGGTCAGGTTTCTCATGTCCTCACTCACCAGCTCCTTCTGTGGGAAGATTTGAGACGCTTGGTGCAACTCACACCAGCCAGTGGTCACATGAACTAGCGGAGCAGGTGGCGCTAAGGAATGAAACGGGGACACGCAAGAAGCCGGTTCATAGCAGGCTTCCCCGCCAGCACTTTACAGTTGCAAGTGGCATCGTTACAGACAGTGTCTGAGTTTTCTGGAGAGAACAGTAGGAGACAGTCCTCTGTGACAGGGCCACCGGAGTCGGGGCCTGTCCCACCCCCCTGGGGACGGGCAGGCTCCCAGCTGGGGTGCCCCGGGGGGACTGTCCAGGAATGGGTTCCCTGGCAGGAATCTCCAGAAGCCTTCCTGGTTTCTGATCATTTCAGATCTGATGCAAGTTACCACGCGTTACTTCACACTCTACCCTTTGCCTGTGGCTCCCAGGTTGTGGCTCCTTACCAGCCACCGGAGAGTGTCCGAGGGCCTGGGTTACAAAGGACCCCGCTTCATGCAGGAAGGGCCAGCCGTCGTCCGCAGGAGTTGGAAGACACTTCAAAAGTCCTCATGCTACCCTTGAATTCCGTGTTTGCATGCGGCGGTAATGTCTTCCACTGTTGCCAAGTGAAAGGAGTTTGTTACAAGCAGGTAGGGAAATCGGGTGTCTGTCCCTGCTGACAGTGTCCTTCGCATGCTGTGAGGCCACAAGGCCAGGCTGAGTTGTGCCCAAGATACACTAGTTCATGAAGAAAACGCCAGGTTGAAAGAGCAGGTGCCTAACGGGGGTGTGAGGACCAGCTAAGGAAGATGCAAATTTCTCTTCCTGAAGGTCACAGGGTCAGGGCAAAGCAGAGGAGGAAGGTCGAACCTTTTCAGAGCGACACCTTTGAAGCGGGTGCGTTTGGGGGCGGGGTGAGGCCCAGGTAAACAGAAGTGAGGTGTTGAAAAGCGGCTGGCGGCCACCGCACTGTGCCGGCGCGCCCAGGTCTCCAGTTAGGTGGGCCGCACAGCATCTATTCTCAGCTCACACGCAAGCCACCGCGGGGACCCCACTTCACCCCCTTCTATACGTAAAGTCTTTTTCCAAGTTGGGAAAAGGGGGTGTTTGATGTTTGATTTGTTTCATTCATAATTATTATCACTGTTGTTACCATTAACTTTGAACACAGGGAAGGCGTGTTGGAGGCCACGGGAAACCTGTGCGGGCGCCCGGCCCTCGGTCCCCCGCGCGCCGGTGGCTGGGGCGCTGTGAAGCGCCGCGCCCGCCGGCTCGGGGCTGCTGTTCCCGCCGCGGCCGGACCCCAGCGGGGCGCGCGGTCCAGGTTCGCCCAGGCCCCGGGAGAGCGCCCAGGGCGGCGGCACCCCTCCCCCTCGGGAAACCCCCCCTGGTTATCGCCCTCCGGGTTGGGGATGGGTCTCCACGTCACGACCTCCCCTTTCCTAGAGGGGGACACTGGGGAACACACCCGCCGCCCGTCACCTCCGCGCGACCCGGAGCCGCCCGCGCGCAGCGCACCCCAGCGGCCGCGTGCCGCCTTCAGGCCGTGGCCACCGGCTTCCGGAGAGCTCGCCAGTCGCCGCCGCAGCCGCCCCGGCCGCGGCCACTTGTGAGGCCGGAGGAGCGGGTCTGGGCCGGTCCCCGAGGCGCGGCTGCCGTTCGGGCCGCGCTCCCGCACCTGGAGCCCGAGAGGCGAGGCGGGGCGGGGCCGCAGCCCGGCTGGAGGTCGCTCGCCGACCCGAGCCAGGCGCGGGGTCTCGGGCCGAGGGCGCGGCTCCCCGGAGGGACCCCAGCAGGGGGCGGACCGGCCCCCCGAGGCGCAGAGGCGCGCGGCGCGGGCATGGAGCGGGCGGGCCCCGGCTCCGGGACGCCGCGGGGCCCCGACTCGGTGGAAGCGTGGCTGGACGATCACCGGGCCTTCACCTTCTCTTACTTTGTTAGGAAAGCCACCAGGTAAGGGGGCCCGCGGCCGAGCCGGCGGGAGTGCAGCCCGCCCTGCGCCGACCCTCCGGGCATTGTCCGCCCCACCACGGAGCAGCCGCGGGTCCCGGGCCTTCCCGGGAAGTCGGTCCCCGGTCCCCGGTCCTGTGACGGCGCGGAGACCTCGCCCCCCGGCGAGCGCGGGCTGAGCCCAGGCGCGGGACCCGATCCAACTTGCTCGCCAAGTTCCAAGAGAGGAACGTCCGAGCGCCCGGCCCCCGCCGCCCGCGGGAGCCGTTCCGAGCGCCGCGGTCACGGCCTCCTGCAGCCCCGCCGCCCGGAGCCCCAGCCTCGCGGCGAAACCAAACCAGCCCGAGCCCTGCCTGGCAGCTGCGGAGGCACCGAGCTCTGCCCGGTCCCCGCGGCCGCGCTCCTCCCCGTTCCCCCTCGCGGGGCCGGGCCGGGCGGGGCGGGGGTGGGGGGGGGCAGCGTCGCGCAGGAGCCTCCCGGGTGAGTGCGGACGCCGCCGCGCCTCGGTCCCCAGGGCCCCGTGGACCCGGCTGCGGCGGTGCCGCGCGGAGGGGACGGGCCGGGTGGCGGTGCCGCGCGGCCCCGCGAGCCCCCAGGTCAGCTGCGCCTGGTCCGGATCCCAGGCGGGCGGCCGCGGCGCGGGGCGGGGGCGAGCCGTCCTCTGGGAGGCGCCCGGCGCGGGGCGCGCATGGGACTCGCTCTGGGGCGGAGCGGAGGCTGCAGCCCGGGCGCCGGAGGGGAGTAGAGCGCGGCGCGCGGGGCCGAAGCCGGCGGAGCGGAGCCGGGACGCGGACAGGGTGCTGCGCGCTCGCCGGCCGCCCCGTCGGGAGGGCGGAAGCCGGAGGCGGCCGCGGGGCAGGGGCGATGGTGCGGGAGCCGGCGGGGGCTCGGCACGCAGCTCCCACCCGCCTGCGCGCAGCGGTGCCGGGCGCTCCCCGCCAGGGGGCGGCGCGGCGCGGGGCGCGCGGGCGGCGGGGGCTCTAGGGGCACCGGCTCCGGCACCGCCTCACCTGGGCGCGGCTCGCCCCGCGCCGCCCGAGTCCGGGGCGGCCCGGCCTCTCGGCCCGCACCTCCCGCACCGGCTATGTTGCCCTTTGGAGACAGAACGAGGTACCTCCCCGCACCCCTTCCCACTCCCCGGGGCGCGGCGGGCGGGGGCCGGGCGGGTGGCTGGAGATGCTTCGCCGACCGAGGACCTGGGACCTTGGGACCCTCCTGGGCCGGCCGCGGGGCTCCCGTTGTGAACGCCCAGAGTTGGGGTCGACTTAACCGCTTTGGGGGCTCTGACAGAGGCGCGGGCGTGGACAGACCTCACCTCCCCGGTTAATTCCTGTCCGCTCTGAAAGTCGGTCTCTCCCTGCTTTCACCGCCTCCCTTGGAACGCGGCATCCCGGGCGCCGGGGGTCGACCCTGCGCGGAAGCTGTTCCTCTCCCAGGGCGCGCGCTCGGCCCTGGGAGTTTGGGGTGAGCCCGAGGGCCCGCGGGGTCTGGAACGGTCCGTTGCTGTGGGCGACAGTTCCCAGAGGTCCCCCGCAAGCCCTAGGCCATCTGTCCCATTTCCTGTCATCTCTGCACACTTCACCCTTCTTGCCTTCACCGAGTTGCAGCTCCTGAGGCTGCTTTTTGAAGTGTGGTGTGTGTGTGTGTGTTTTAGATTATTAACGGCTGAAAGAAACACGTTATTTATCTTAGGAATCACCCTAAGTGCCTTTTCCCTCCCCGCTCCGTTTGAAGGGGAAAGTGGGGTTGCTTGCCGGTGGATTTTCACTAGTCACCCTCGACACCGCTCAACTTCCAGAGCCTGCTGGCACTCCGGAGGCGGTATTTTCGTGGAAAAGTACATTGCAAGTGGTTTTGCCTTTCTCGTCATGTTACATTTGCCTCCAAGTAGCACAGGACGGAAAGCCTAGCTCTCCAGGTCACGTTCATCAGTGTAAAATGTCCATTGCCTGAGAACACACCTTCTTCAGGTAGGGTTTCCTCGCGCCGCTGCCGCTGCAGGGGGCGCGCGGTGTCCGTGACCTGTGTGTGTCTGTGTGTGTGTGCGCGTGTGTGCGCGCGTGTGTGCGTGTGCTCGGAAGAGAAGAGTTGATGCTGAGTTCCAGCTGGAAAACGAAAGTAGAAAATAGTTGCGAGGGCTTCAGGCCCGCACTCCCAGGAGTTACCAAGTGGTGAGCCTGCGAGTGTGTCAACACGAGCCCAGTTTGGGGCGGTCTCGGGCGGCGTGGACATAAAATTAGAGACTTAACGTAAACATGAGAGAGGGGGTAGGAGCTACTTGTAAAGTTGCCAAACTGCTAAGCCCAGTGCGATCCGCTTGGTTGTGGTAAAAACTTACTGCAGAGGCACGGAACCAGGTTGCAAGCCAGGTCTCCAGCCAGGTGCCCCGCTGGAGGCAGGTGAAAGGCGACCATGCATTGGTGGTTCTCTCCCTCTCTGCCTCTCTCTTTTCCCCTGTCTCTGGGAATAATAAATACATTGAAAAAGAAGAAACTTACTGCAGGCATTTTAACCTGACAGCCAAGATTTTGTTTTTGTTGTTAGGATACTGGAGGTGACTCAGGAAACAATGCATTTTCAGCACCTGTGGCTGAAGCTGAGCAGAATGGATGCTCTAGGCAGCCCGGGTTCTCCGTGGAGCACGTGGGAAGCTGGGTCGCCCCTGAGAGCCGTGTGCTGTTCCGTTACACCGGCACTATCTTTGGACGCAGAGCCGAGCACCTCATTAGAAACTCTAGAAATAGAGGCTGTTGGTCGTGGCAGGGAAGCTCAGTGGGTGAGCGTGTCAGCCTGATAGGCCAAGGTTCGATCTCCAGGCGGGTTGCGTCAAAGAACCAATCAATGAATTCATCCATAAATGGACCAACAAATCTCTCTCTCCTCTCCCTTTTTCTGCCCCCCGCCCCTCCTCTCTCTCTCCAATAAAAGAAATAGGTGCTATTTAGTAACGACAACCTGTAGATGTAGATTTGAGTGTCCGTTGAACGATTCACGACATAATCTGTTGGCACAAAAGTAATTGGAGACTGGTCACCGGAGCCTATGGAAAGCTCCCGCCCTCGCTGTTAGAGATAATTCGGCGTTCGTCCTACAGGCTGGGAGACTAATAATCAAGGGCCCTGGTGCCCCGCATTCTCGGGGGACACCTTCCCATGACCAGTGCGGCTTTCCCAGCTGCTGTTATTTTTGATAGCCTATTAGAATAATGTTACCTTTCATTAGCTGCTCACCAGCTCTGGGATCCTGGGCCAAGGTTTCTATTGGAGGGGCCGCACTTTTTATTGCTTCGTTTTGTACTAGGCCAAAGATGGAAAATACCCGGCATCTAGGGGAAAGAGGAGGCATTCGGTGAGAACAGGTTTTTATGGCCCCTTGGATCAAAGTGCAGGAACGGAACTGTCATGCCCCCGTGCCATTTTCTGGGGTAGACTTCCTATTCCGCACGGCCGGTTGCGCCCGCTTCAGGGGCTGGCCTTGGAACTGTCTTTCCTTTCCCCCTGTTTTCCCCTGCCCGTGGGTAATTTTTCCACCTCTGAAAGCTGTAACCTTTCTATTTTTAAGGTATTTACATTACAACAGATGGTGGATTGGCTCTGCATATTGCTACACACTCTTGAAAAGTACTGTTTCTGTTCACGGCAGAGGGAGATAAACATCACAATTTTCAGACAGTGCTACGTTCCGCGTGTTTTGTGAAGTTCGCCGCCAGGGTTGGAGCGAAAACGACAGGCATTGCCTCAGTCAACCTTGCTGTTATTTCTAATGCAGGACGGGGCAAACGTAGGGTGACAGTTGTTCGTGTGGGAAATAATACAATAATTAATCACTAGTACGAGACTAAGCTCATGTGCCCACAACTGTAAACCGCCTTTGGCCCCGCCCTGTATTTTTATGGTGGTAAATTCCGGAGCAATAGTGGCCTTTTGGCTTGTTTAGTGTGTCACCAGGTGCATGCGGCCGGCGCCAAGCTGCCTTGTAGTGACCTAAACATGCTCACGTGGATGGACCAAGACCCCACGGGAGTCCCTGAGGGGAGGCACCTCGTTGCCCTTCTCCTCCGGGTCCAGCGAGAGCCTGCAGGGCCGGCCGTGATTCCTGAACTTGGGGCCGTGGAGACGCAGCAGCAACTGGTCAGAGATGGAGATTTTGAAATCAGTCTCTGTGTAGCAGACATAGCAGCACAGGCTTAAGTAGGCTTGCAGTACCATCCCGGGCTCTCCTGTTTGTTTGTTTGTTTAAGTTTTTAAGACTTGAAACTGTATGGAGATCGCCAACATTGGCATCATGTCTTGGGCACCTCCGGATAAGCAATTTTTTTTTTTTTTTTAAGATTTTTATTATTATTATTTTTTTTTTTTTTTAAGATTTTATTTCATTATTTTTAGAAAGAGGGGAAGGGAGAGAGGCAGAGAGGGAGAGAGACATCAATGTATGGTTGCGTTTCACCTGCCTCCAGCCACAGACCTGACTGGAGACCTGGTTTGCAACCTGATTATGTGCCCTGGCTGGGGAATCGAACCTGCGAGCTTTGGGTTCGCAGGCCGGCGCCTTAACCACTGTGCTACCAGCCAGGGCGATTTTTATTATTTTTAGAGAGGAGAAGGGAGGGAGGCAGAGAGGGAGAGAGACATCAATGTATGGTTGCCTTTCTCCTGCCTCCAGCTACAGATCTGGCTGGAGACCTGGCTTGCAACCTGGTTATATGCCCTGACTGGGAATCGAACCAGCGACCTTTGGGTTCACAGGCCGGTGCCTTATCCAGAGCCACCAGCCAGGGCTTCGGATAAGCAATTTTTAGCCCTTAACTTTTGTGTAGCCAAAGTCTCCTTTTTCAGTAATTCCACCTAAATAGGTGATTTGACTCTGGTGTATTGTAATCATTCCTTTTAAACTATTTGAAACTCCTGCCCAGCCGTGTAGGTAAAAGTGGTCCTTCCTCCGGCTGGAAAACACAGCTGGTCCTAGAACTTTGGTTGACCCTCTCGTGCGTTCTAACAATACCCGGGGAAGAGTCCTTTCCCAGTTGAAACCGCTAGACAGACCTGCTTGCTGTTTTTTAAGTTTATCCCCAAACCTCTTTTCAACCCAGCCATTTATTAACCCCGTAACTACAGTGGCGGGTTAGATTTGTTCCTCGTTCTCAGAACGGATTACAGGCCCCTTCCTAGGACAGGGCCCTTCAGCAGGACAGTTAACCAAGTTCACTGAGCTGACGGGTCGTGGAGGGTTGGAACACGACTCGCTGTGACATGAGGAGGCAGAGTAGCTGCTGACGAGGCAGGACTTCCTGTGAAATTCGTTCCGCCGGACCGGCGTGGATCCAGCTGACCCCTGTCACCACCGACCGACGGGCCGTGGAAATAGCGGGGACAGTAACTGCTGCCCAGGGGATGGGGCCCCAGCCGCCCGCTCCCAGCGAGAAGCGGAGGAAACCTCTCCGCTGAGTCAGGCCTGTGCAACTTCGCTCCGAGGGCTTACGAACTGCCGTGCGTCCTCATTTCAGCTCGATTTACACGTATTCGTGTTTTACGATGACCGCGCTTCGTTCCTTTTCTCTAAAGAGCAGGCAGTTACACTCACCGCTGAACAAATGTTTGAAGCAGGCAAAACAAATGGAGCGTTAGGCGCGTAACAGTCACGCGGGGGTTCTGAACAGCCTTTAACCGTGTGGATTCCTCTGGGTTTTCGCTGGCAGTAAACATGCATCTTAAAGCCTTGCCTGTCCCTTGTCGGCCTCTGCCATTGTTTTTTTCCTTTCTGAGACTTTCCCTTGGAATGTGAACTGTCAAGTAAGGGTCGCTTTATGCCAATTATTTCCTCTGAATAATTTTATTGCACGCAATAAGATCGTGTCCACGCTCTGCTGGAGAGTGATGCGGAGGCTCTAAGAAAAGACCTGGGTTTTGCGCTGATGAAATAATTGAAGCCCGTACGACACGCGCACGCGTGCACCGACAGGATCATTGACTTCCAGGAGCAGGGTGGGTCGTGTGACCCGGTGTGTCCCAAACTTGAGCACTGCAACCCTGTTAAAGGAAGATGTTCTTACAGCAGCT
Organism: Noctilio leporinus; assembly: GCA_004026585.1. NCBI lineage: Eukaryota > Metazoa > Chordata > Mammalia > Chiroptera > Noctilionidae > Noctilio > Noctilio leporinus. Next base: position 156,404 of record PVIW01000928.1, on the reverse strand, counting down.
GTCGGTCACGAGGGATGGAAGCCCAGCTTGAGCTCACACAGAATTAATTCACATAATTAAGTCCCTGGGGACCGGTTGGCTGTGAAGTTCAGCTGATCAACTCATCTTGTCAAGATTCTGCCATTTCTCTATATTTCTAGTTAATGTATCTGTTCTTCCTTAAGTCCATGCAGCCACCATCCACCCACCACCCATCTGTCCATCCATCCACCATCCACCATCCATCCATCACCCATCTGTCCACCCACCACCCGTCTGTCCATCCATCCACCATCCACCATCCATCCATCACCCATCTGTCCACCCACCACCCGTCTGTCCATCCATCCATCCTCCATCATCCATCCACCATCCACCCACCACCCGTCTGTCCATCCATCATCCATCCACCATCCATCCATCACCCATCTGTCCACCCACCACCCGTCTGTCCATCCATCCATCCTCCATCATCCATCCACCATCCATCCATCACCCCCCCGTCTTCAGGCCCCATGCTTAGTTGACTTTATTGGCTTTATTCTCCTGTCTGCTTTCTTCTCATGCTGGGAAAGTTTCTTCTTGGCAAGTTATAAGGGTCTTAAACTTGTGATGTGAGAGAAGCACTTTCTCTCCGTCTTAGTGCTCAGGTCCCAGGCCTGCCCGGGGCCCATCCTTGTGTCCAGAACAGTGTCGTCTGACTGCTCTGCTGAGGCAGGTCCTGGGGGCCGGAACATCCTCTGAAGGAAGCGCTGCAGCCCCCGGTGAGTACCATGGCTGCGTCGACTTCCTTTCACTGTCACATTATGGAAATGGGGAATTTGTAAGAGTGGGCGTAATTTAATCATCGCGGCAGCATGTTCGCAACTGGAATACAAAACAAACGTGTAAGTTAATTATGAACAAAGTGAAAGAGCTCCGGCCAGATGCCCGTGGACAGCATTCATTAAGTCCCCTGTGGAGCCACCAGGGCGCTGACCGTGGACAGGGGGTCTGGGGCCAGCCCGCCGCTCGGGGCGCGGTGCGTGCGGTCGCCTCTCCCGCTGGGCCTCCCCGTCTGCACCGGCCGACGCTGCGGAGGCCCAGCACTTGGCTGTGTGGGTTCAAAGGCGCATTTGCATCTACGCCTCCCCCTTCCTGTCCTCGCGGCCCCACAGCCACCGGGCTGCTGTGTGATGGCGCCTTGCAGCGCGGCTTGGACAGGGTGCCAGGCTGGAACGTGTAGTCCTTCCACCCTGTTTGGGTTTGGTCACCCGTGTGAAGGCACCAAAGGAAAATGTCTTCATGGAGAAAGTCCACCTCCGTGACATACTTGGTTTGCTCTCTCAGCCTCCTCGGGCCTCGGGTGAGAGGGGGCCGCCGGTCCAGGCCAGGCTCCCCGGGTCTAAGCCCAGAGCAGACGGACGGACGGACGGACGGGGATACAGAACAGAGGTTGGCGGCTCTGTTTGCCTTTGGATGTAAGGTTTTCCTTTCAGGGACATTTTTCATGCACTGCGAACGCATGGAAAATTACAGAGCACGTCTCTTCCAACTCCCGGTCCCATCTGAATGTGAAACCATAGGAAGCGACTCTGCCTTTTATTTATATTTGGTTCCAGTGTGCGTCTCGGATGTTTCCATAGCTGGAGGGAACTGGGAGCGCTCATTCCTTTTCCATGGCAGACCACGCGAACCCAGGCCAGAGGCTCTGGAGGGGGTCCGTGCCCCCCGCCGGCCCTGTTTCCTGTGTCGGGATGTCCTTCACTTGAACCCACGCTCTGGGAGGCAACGCTGCGCGCCTGGTGCGGACCCCACTTTTGCTGTCAGAGACCACTGGGCGCCTGGGGTGAGCCTCATCCTCCCTCGGCCCAGACATCGCATGCCGGGACCACCCTCTCTTGCGACCCACATTTCCTGGTGCCCCCCACGGGCTGAGCTAGTTCTGGGAGCTACTAAACCCTCAGCATTTATCTCTGTCTATGGTGGTCGAGGGCCCTGGGAGGGCAGACTCAAGCGGTGACCCAGACCGCCTGAGAGTGTGACCCGGAGTTTCCTCTGCATGGGAGTCAGCGTATGTGAGGTCTGTCCCGAACGTATCGGCCGCGCCCACTGTTTTAACTATATTGTCATGGGTTCCATACGTTCGGGACAGACCTCGTACCTCCCAGGGCTCCTCAGGAATCTGAAGACAATGTCGTTTTTAGCAGCAGTTCGCAGGTGTCCCCGCTGCTTTGCCTTGAGAACCGTTGGGGCCTCCACAGGCCCACAGGCCCAGCGGGGCTGCCTCCCCGTGGAAAGCGGAGTGAGAGCAGCAGAACGGCGAGGTGGTGGGCCTTCTGCGTCTTCCTCCGTTTTCCAGTTGAGCTTTTATGAATGGCTTGACCAGAGCCCCCGGGTTTCGTAAGGCACTGGAAGGAGGCTCGGGGCGGAGGCCCAAGCCCGGACTGCGTTCCCAGGGGCCCTGCTGGCTCAGGCCGGGGCTGGCCGGGCGGAGATGCCGCGGGCTGAGAGCAGCCGGTAGGAAGACGGGAGTGAGGAACCCGGGCAGAGAAATCCCTTGCTGAGCTAAAAATGCCCTTCAGCCCCAAGCGTTTCTGGACCTCACCCTCCTTCCCTAAGTACTCCGCCATCAGGAGCAGGGGACCCGTGTCAAACGGTGCAAATAGGGCCACCCAAACGGTCTGAACATGAGAACCCAGGTGCAGGAACGCTGCCGGACGTTCTCTTTCATGCGGGTTATTTTTCGCGTTTTTCCTACAGGTAATCTTAGCGGATTTCCGTGTAAGTTCTCAACCGGCCCTTTTCCGACAGGAAATGCACACGCTTTGTAGTTCTGGTCTTCTGTGACGAACACCCATGACCGATGGGGAAAGCCCCGGAGAGCCAGGAAGAGGGCCGATGCGTTCGCAGCCTTCGTGTGGGGCTGCACCTTTCCACCGGGCTATGAGGAGACTCGAATATCTTGCCCAACGGTCCCGCTCCGGGGACCTGCTCCACAGCCTTCCTTGAGGCCAGGCCGCCCCCCGACTTGTAAAATCCCCCTAGGTGAACCCCCTTGGGAAGGAGCTAAACAGACCCGTAATCCTCAAATCTCCTGTAGCAGAACATGAAAGCCACGGTATCCCAACCCCTCTCCAGTCCGCAGTTATTTTTTTTATGAAATGTCGCTATGGTTTTCGTCGTAGGTAGTTGTCCATTTTCTCACATTTGTTGTTGGCTTTGATATGGGGGGGGGGGGTTGTCCCTCAACTCTACGTTATTTCTGAAAAATAATGAACTTTCTAGTACGGAAGAAAAACAAGTTATATTGTTGCATTTATTTTTCTCGGCTACATTTCAGGCTCTTCATCTTTATGTGTCAGTCAGACAATTCTGTTATGCGTAGCTGTAATTGCTGGCCTGGGGAGTCTGGGCATTTCACTTCTAGTTTGAAAAAGCACATTAAAACAACTTCTTTTTCTTTTTTAAAAAAGATCAGTGCTTCTGTAGAGAAATTCGGGCATTTAAATGAGGAGCTGAAAACAATGGCTAACATCTAGTTTTTCTCTAGAAGCCTACGGAATACGTTCCTTTTATATTTACCAAAAAAAAAATGCTTTTGAAAGATCGCCATTTCATGTTGAATTCACTTAAAAAAACTCTTGTGCATTCGACACTGGGGACCAGGCTGCTACTGTCCCTCTCTGTACATTAGTTCCTTCAAGTTCTCTGTTGTGCAGGGGCAATAGGTGATGTCCTTCCACCCAGGGCCCAGCAGCAGGGCTGGAGGAACAAAGACAGACTCCCCGGGGACCACAGGCCGGAGTTTCTCCAGGGCCCCAGACGGGCACACACCTGGCGGGGGTCAGTCTCCATGTGTAATTTTAGAGGATGAGAAGTGGGGAACTCTCCAATGACCTTTGGAAACAGAGTGGCTGACAATTTAGGTACCAGGCCATTACAATTCTATTGTTAGCATTAGAACACAGATACCCTAAGTACAGTATATCTTCAAAGCATTTTTATCCGTTGGTACACGATTTGAGGCCAGAGTACCGAACACATTCAACTAGATGTTTTACAGGTAGGTTGCATCTAATATTTTGAACTTGTAAGTTATGTTTCCATCACGTTTCTACGTTGCCTGTTAGGTTTTTTCTCCCTACTCTTCCAGAGGCCAAGACATAGTCTATAAAACCTGGGAAAAGGATTGAAACGATTTTCCTTGTCAACACGGCTGGAACATTGAATACGTGTTTTAAGGCATTGCTGTCTTTTTTCAAGATTTATGTTGTAAGATGAGTGAGCTGGTCGACTTTGAGAGCTGTGTGGCATGTGTGTGTGCCTGTGCCTATGTGCACATGTATGTGTGTGCGTGTGTGCTTTGCATGTGCCTGTATGTATGCCTGGGCACAGGCACGCCCATGTGTATTCCTTCAGCTAATCCTGTGTGACAGGCTGGCCTCCCCGGACTATCAGTAACTTTGACCTCTTCTAATTGTTATTTCCAGGTAGCTGGCATGTGGAGAGGCGGTGACTTGTCTAGACCAGTAGGAAATTTCTAGAACACAAACTATGCCTTGTAGTTTCCCTTCCTGCGATAAGTCTGCAATAACCTTGAGTGACAATGAGAAACAGGAAAGGGGAGAAAGTGTACATGCCTGAGAGTGACTTCTCATTTTTTTCAATGACGAGTTCTGACCAATTTACACCATTTCTAGAAAGTAGGCAACGAAGTGTACCCACCACACAGTACAAAACTTTAACCTATTGAAAAATTCATGAAAGGCCTTGCTATTTGGGCTCCATTACATTCCATCATTAACCTGACGGAGTCTACCCGTGTTAGAAGGCTACGCTTTCCATGGGCAGAAAGAAGAAGCCCTCAGGACGTGTGGAATGGAAGAAATAGCACTTGATTTCTGCCACATCGGTAATTTTGATGAACTGAGCTTTTTGTTATAACCATGGTTAAACATATATATAATAATTCACCCCCTAAGCTTGCTAGGAATTCCCTTGATCTGTACCTCTGACGAACGCAGTTCTTCTTTCCTCTGGCTACCGCTGAAGAGGGCGAGCGCCGGACACGGGACAGGTCAGGTTCAGCCTTATTCAGCCCAGCAGGGGCCGCGACCCAGCCTGGCAGCCCTGCCTTCTGAGCCGTGAGCTCCTGGTTTTGTGGGACCCTCTGCCACCTGGTGATCGCATCGCAGACGGGACACAGCTGTCAGTCCCCTAAGAAGCCTCGTGGAATCAAAACACTGCTCTTCATGACACCGGTTTTCTTACCACATCGCCACCGCAGGGCCACACTGGGCCGCAAGGGTCGCCCCTGAAGAATTCCCCAATACCCCTCAGCACCCCACAGCCTCTAACGCGCAACAGCAAGGCAGGACACTTGTGATTCGAGTCACCCTTTAACCCAGGGCGAGACTGAACGTTCAACCACAGGCACGGCCACGTACGGCACGTGTGGCTCAGCTGCCAATGGGTTTACGTCCTGCTGGGGGCTTGCTGTGCCCCGGGGGGCTTTCTCCAGCTGGAAAAATCCTCCAAGTTCAACAACGAAACTGAGTCAGTGTGCCCTGTATGAAAGGTGTGTAACATTGGTCACTTTCAAGGCAGGAGGGACAGGAGTGACCTGCCCAGAGGACAGTGCAGCGGCCTGGAGCAGAGGGTGGCACTGGGGTGGGGCAGTGCACCCCCAGATCTGCCCTGGGCTCTGAGTTCCGGGCACCAGGCTTCACTGCCTTTCCCTGGGCCGTGGCTTCATTTCACTGGCACCCCTGGCAGTGCCGGCCACTCCGAGACGAGGTGAGGGCCCCAGGGCAAGGCCTCCTCATGGACCGTGTGTCCCTTGCTTTTTTTGCTCCAACGGCTGCATCGTAACTCACAGGGCATCACCGTGTGACTCCTAAAGCATCAGTTCTGAGTGGCCACTCGGCTGAGGTCCTGAAGCAGCAGAGGTCGGGCTCCCCCACACCCGCCCTCTAGGCTCGGTGCCCGGCCGCCCTGGAGCGCTGCGCACGGGGCGCCCCCTCACTCCCTTCTCGCTCCAGGGGCCATTGCAAGCCCTGTGCTTGCGTCTCGGGTCCGACTCGCCCCCCGCCCCGTGAGGAGTGCGCCGTGAGGAGGTCCTTCTCCTGCCCAAAAATGAGGGGGCTGCAGGGCAGGGGGACCCCAGGCTGCCGGGCCGAGCGGTCCCCTCCTGGCCCATGTAGGGGCTCTCGGTCTCTGTGGCCTGTGACTGCAGCCGCCCACTTTCACCCCTGAGCTTTGACCTCCAGAGAGGCTGTGGCCGGTCCAGCCTCACCCCGTGGGCTCCTGTCTCCGAGACCCGGTCACCTCTGGAAGGTTCTTGGGCCACCGCGTGGGGCTCCTGAGTTGCTCCCCAGCCCGTGGCAGCGGCACCTCGCGCTTCAGCAGGAAGTCGGAACAGGTGGCATCTTCTCTTGTGCAGGAGGAGGTGGCAGCTCAGGAAGTGCCTCCTCGTGGCCCCCTTCACGCTGCAGCATCGGTGGGGGCCCCACTGCTGGAGACAGGGCACCGGGTCCCTGGAATTTCCCTGCTGCGGGTGCTACAAGGCGACCCGTTGGTGGCCTGCCGTTCAGCGTTAGCGGGTGTCTTGCGGGGATTCGCTGGAACAGCAGCCCTCGGGACTCTCCGCTCGGGCACGGTTCCTGGACAGTCTTTCCAGGGCACTGCTTTCGGTTCGTAAAACGTGGTCTGTTTCCGGAGAGACAGACCTGGGGTTCAGGGGAAGGACGGTGTCCCGGGAATCCTTGTTCTCTCGTCCTTGGAGATGGTGCTTTCGCGCCCCTGGTTCCGCGTGCAGCGCTGCTGCGAGGCGATGGGGAGGAAGCCAGGCAGGCCCTGTGCTGCTTCCGAAGCGATCGTGGCCGCCCTGCGTGAGGCCTGGATCTCGGCTGGACCTGCCACGGCAGCTGGAGGCCACGGAGCACCTTCTGCGCACCAGGCGCCGACCTGCGGAGCGTGAAGATTCCTCGCAGCCGTGGGACGGGCTCAGCACAGGAGACGGGTCTGGTTCGAGCCCCGTGTTCCCACCGATGCGCCGGCTGAGTTCGATTCAGCCAGTTCCTTCAGCTTCGCCGTTTAGAAAGCAGGGTTGCTAGCGCCCGCCGGGCCAGGTTGCGGTGGTGTGGCGCGGAGTTTCCTCCGGGATCCCGGACTTGGATCCAACTCTCACGGAACCGAGGCGGAGAAAGAAGGGAAAGGGAAGAGCCCATCGAGGGCCAGTACCTCAGACCGTTCGCAGTCACCTTTCCACCTGCGTGTATTCCTGCACGTTGACATTTCACTCCTGACAGCAAAACCCAGTTTGCACGTCAATTAACGTCTGAACCCAGAATGGTTTTCTCCATATCCCTGGTGTCCAGCATAGGGCCCGATGCGTTCAGACATCTTGACTTTAGAGAATGAAGAATGCCTTCCAGAAAGCAAAGAAAGGGACTCTTGAAGCTGAGTCCGATTGGAATGGGAACGTATGAGTGAAACGATTCTGAGGAGAGCTCTGCCTTGGAAAATGGAACTACGAATGATGAAACTAAACTTATTTTAGACTGAATGAAAGGTAGGTCGTCACGGAAGGTCCAATGCTCGTTTTTAGAATAGACAACTTCCTGACACAGCTCCACACCAAAGCTTTACTTCGTGTTACAGTCTTCTTCCCCCCGAAATGGTGTTTCTGAATTAAAACGTGAAGCCTTCGTCATTTTCTCCAAGGGTCTTTCCGAACCTAGAAAGCGATCATTTGACCGGAATTCTCTTCTCAAGGAGCTGTTGTTTCATTGTCCGTCACGTGTGGGCTGGTGTGTAACTGGCCAATAGCAGTGGTTTCCCAGCAGCCCCTCCATCTGCTTCTAGAAGCACTGCCTCCTGGACAAGAATTTTGTTCCCACCTGCAGGTGACTTGCGCTTGTGCAGAGAACCCTCGGGGGAGGGTGACGGAGGAAAGGCTGACCTCACGCGCCCACCGGCGGGGCCTGCCCAGCTCCCAGGCTGCCTGAGCGACCGAGGTGACTTCCTTGCATGTGCAGCTGCGTCCCAAGGGGTTGTTTTGATGTTATCACAACACACGTGCGTAGAGGGACGCAGGTGATCAGTACCGGGGTCCTGAGGAAGCCCGAGCTCCCCGGGGCGAGCAGGTGATGACAATGTTGATTGAACGACTGAATGCCCTCGCTCTGGGAAGCCTGCACCGTTTCATCCTAGAGTCCCTCCCCCAAGAAAATACCGTTAAAATTGTTAAAACGCAAATTTGATATGGGTTAGCCGTTGGCATGACATGGACCTATTTTAAAATCGCACGAGATGTGTCCATTGAGACATGTCGCTTTTTCCCAACCTCACGCTTTTTTGAAAAAAGATTTTATTTATTTTCAGAGAGAGAGGAAGAGAGGGAGAAAGAGGGAGAGAAACATCCCGTGCTCCCCCGGCTCGGGGCCTGGCCCACAACCCAATCATGTGCCCGGACTGGGAATACACGGCCACCCTTTGGTTCTCGGGCCGGTGCTCAGTCTACTGAGCCCTGACCTCACATTTCACAAGACAACGTTGTTCAGAAGCTTCCTGCACGATTTTGACAAGCAGATGCGTGTTTGACATCCGTGTCTTTGATCAGCAGCTGCCCTTTGGGGAAGGGGGTTACGTAAGCATTTCCCAGAGCATGGTCCCCTCGTTGCTCAGTGCTTACGATCCAGCCTTATTTTAATCAATGTATCCTGTGGTCCCCGGGAAGTCTGTCTTAAGCCACAACACGAATTCAGGAAACATTAGGCCACCTGCACTTTTTCAAACTCTGTGCAGGAGGTAGGTAGGCGTCCCCCTGTGGTGCGGACAGTGTGCCCGCTGCTGTGGCACGTTCAGCAGACCTTAAAAGACGCCCATAACCGTATCCATCGCTTGCAATTCCGATGCATCCGTATGATACCTGTGGGACCCTTGTCACCCATTCCATGCTGGACTGGGGGCATTGCAGGATAATCTACACTCACCGAGTCATACATTTTGTTCAAAATAAAATGATTAAACATCCCATCAGTGAACGCTTTCGCGCGGACTCAGAAATGGGGCAGCCTCTTTCCCCTCCGCCTACAATCTTTCACTCGCTGAGTCGTGGGTGCTTTGGCATCAGGCACAGGTCCTTCAGTGCCTGCCCTGCGTCTCTCGGAGGAACCTGCTGTCTGCAGGCGGGGGCCACCGCGTGCTTGGCCGGCCTCCCGTGCGTGGGGGGAGGTTGCCTGTCACCTCTGCCAATACAAGTACAGCTGTGTCCCTGGTCCTTCCTTTGCCGTGTGTGTGAAACCTCTGGAACGCAGGATAAACGCCTTTTAGAACTTGCTACCTGTTGCCTGTTGGCCTCCCAGAGAGCTGAGCATCAATTTTGACTACAGCCAGAAAGTTGGCTATTAATGTGAGGTGCTTTTTGGATTTCGTTTTATTTGTGTTGAGAGGAGGGCTTAGTGAAAAACCAGTCTAACTTTTAGATAAAACTCATATTCTGAAGGGACGTCTACGTTTTCTTAGACGTTAGTCTCGGAAGAAGAGGTTTAAAAATGTCTAAAGTAATGGCGCTCTCAATTCGGATAAGATGACAGCTTTCGGTAGGAATTATTTGAATCGGCCCATCCTTGTGTGTGATCGGGTACGTTTGTTTTTTAAATCACCCACTGTGTAGCCTGTAGCTCTAATAGGTTTCTTTCGCAGGGAAATGCGTTAAAAAGAAATTGTTTTAGATTTTTGGACTGAATTTTTATTTTTACCTGTTTATTTAAGAGATTTTATTTATTATCTCCAGGGAGAGGGGAAGGGAGAGAGGCAGAGAGGGAGAGAGACATCCATGTATGGTTGCCTTTCACCTGCCTCCAGCCACGGACCTGGCTGGAGACCTGGCTTGCAACCGGGTGATGTGCCCTGGCTGGGAATCGAACCATCGACCTTTGGGTTTGCAGGCTGTCACCTTATCCACTGAGCCACCAGCCAGGGCCTGGACTGAATTTTTAAAATTAGGCGTCGCCCATGTAAAAATTTTCATCGCTTATACCAGAAAAGGCCCTTTTTCCCACCATTGAACAAGCATTATGAGGGAACTATTTACAGAATTTTATCATCTTTCCACATACCAGGTCAAATTGTTGATATTTTCCATTTCCTCTTCTAATCTGTTTACAGTGATCTAGATAAACTATCTAAAAGCATTCATGTTCACCAACCAAATTGAGTTAAACATTTGTTTTTCTTTATTGAAGTTATTTTTTAGAGAGGGGAAGGGGGGGAGAGAGGGAGGGAGAGAGACATCCATGTGTGGTTGCCTCTCGCACCCCCCCAGCTGGGGACCTGGCCGGCCACCCTGACCGGGTACCAACAGCGACCCTTCGGTTCACAGGCTGGTGCTCCATCCACGGAGCCACCCAGCCAGGGCCAACATTTCTCTTTAATGGTTATGTGAACTTCAGAACAGGCTTTGTTTTAAACAGCAAACCAACTTCCCTATTTATAATTTTCAAACACCTACCGTCCAATGCAGTGTCTTGTGTGTGGGTACAGACGGACGTTAAGAGACGCAGACTTGACGTTGGGTGTGGAATAGATCGGGCACCTGACAACGTGTGTGTGCGTAGACGTTATGTTTGCGCCATGACAACGTCCATCGGACCTCCTGCCCTCCAGAGCCTTTCAATATCCCTCGGCTGCCTTGTTTCTCTCTCCCGGGTCGCGTTGGGGCCCCCTGAGCCCACCTCACAGGGCCGCCCGCGGCCGGCTTTCGGGGAGCCCCGGCCTGGGCCGCAGGTGACCTGCCGCCCGTTGTGTCCTGCAGAGAGATGGTCAACGCCTGGTTCGCGGAGCGCGTGCACACCATCCCCGCCTGCAGGGACGGCGCCAGAGGAAGCCCGGAACCGAGCCCCGGCCCCGCGCAGCCCAGTCCCCGCGCGGAGGGCAGCGCCGCGGGAGCCCCGGCCAGGAAGATCTCCGCCTCCGAGTTCGACCGGCCCCTGAGGCCCATCGTGGTCAAGGGCTGCGAGGGGACCGTGAGCTTCCTCCCCGACGCGGAAAGGAGGGAGCAGATGCCGCTGACGCCCCCGAGGTTCGACCCTGCGGAGCGGGACCAGTGCTCCCGGCTCCTGGAGCTGGTGAAAGACATCTCCAGCCACCTGGACGTCACGGCCCTGTGTCACAAGATTTTCCTGCACATCCACCAGCTCATCTCCGCCGACCGCTACTCGCTGTTCCTGGTCTGCGAGGACAGCTCCAACGACAAGTTCCTGGTCAGCCGCCTCTTCGATGTGGCCGAAGGGTGCACCCTGGAGCAAGCCTCCAACAGCTGCATCCGCCTCGAGTGGAACAAGGGCATCGTGGGGCACGTGGCCGCGCGGGGCGAGCCCCTGAACATCAAAGACGCCTACGAGGTAAGGGCGGCGGCGGGCGGAGGCGTGTTTGGAACCCAGGTGGCGTGGTGGGCGCACTGACTCGAAGGTGGAACTGGTGGAGGCACTCGCCCACCTTGCAGAGGCCAGAGTCTCTTGGAATATGACCCTGGGCGGGTCGTGTCCTGTTTTTGTCCCTGACGAGAGTTCGGCCCCGTCTGTCTGTCTCACAGCTGCATTCTCGCGTCTTGACCGGGCCTGCGTGCGTGGCCTCTGCCGGTTCTCTCTGCCGGGACTTCGGAGGTGGCCACCGAGATCCCAGAACAACGGGTGCAGCCCTCCAAAAGCCCGCTGACTCATTTACACACCCGCCCACCCATCCTGCCACCCATCCACCCCAAATCGTATTCACTCACTCACTCACTCACAGCCTCCTTGACACCGAGGTCTGATGTTCTTTCTATTCTTTCTTTCACTTTTATGAAGCAAACAAAGTCATGGAGGCCTTACACATGGAAATTGTTCGTCTAAAGTATTACAATGGAAAGGTGGGCTCTGCCTCCCACTTGTGCGACAGTTACGAACAGATTCTTTAACGAGGGACTTCAGGTTTACACTACATGGTTTTTTTGAATGTCGTACTTAACGTGATCCTTCCTGTGGATAAACTGCAGGTTTTACGCAAAGCATCCGAATGGAGTGGCACCTCGTGTTTATGGGATAAAGAAGAGGGGCTGCAGCCCCTGCCCTGAAGGGTCCGCCACGCCCCCAGCCTGCTCTGTGACAGGTCCACCGTGCCCCCAGCCTGCAGCTCCTGGGTGGGGTTCCACAGCTCCCCCATTCTGTTTAATCCGATCACCATCTTTAAATGCGGGCAATGTCCCTTTTGTTGTGTGGTTGGTAGCGATGTCATTCCTGTAGGGCTGTCTGAACGAGTCATGTTCTCCACCTGTCCAGCTCTCAGGGCGAAGGCTCCTGGCCCGTGACCCCTGTGTTGCCACCTGAATCTTGGGGCCCTTGTCCCGGGTTAGAGTGGCCCTGCAGGAGTGCCTGTGTTCCAGGCGTGGTCTTAAAATGGCCTCCTGTGGAAGAAAACCAGTGGCTCATTCAGCACGTGTGTCATGTTAGTTCCTCTTTCGTTTTCTGTTCTTTTTAGGACCATTTCGAAAGTCACAGAAAAGTTGCGAGACCCCTATCCATTCCCCATCCCCCACGTATGCTTCGCCCCATTTGCTTTATTATTTTCCTTTTTTTCTATATAACGCATATAATACGTTATGTATATGCATGTTATTTTTCTGAACCATTTCACGTTGGAAACACGTTCACTGAATATTCCAGTAAATTCTCGGTGTAGTTTTCCACAAGAACATTCCCTTACACCATCAAAATCAGGAAATGTGATGGGACAGTGCTAGTGTCTAAACGCTGATGGTCACGCCTGAGGTCCATGGTCTTGTTAATGCCTGTCATGGTTATTTTTTCCTCTGACCAAGGACCTCATCCAGAATCACAGCTGCTCACACTTGTCATGTCTCCTTCACATCCGGAGTCGTTTCTCACGGTTCCCGTGTCTTTCCCCGTCCTCCCTAACAAGATTTGGGGAGAATACAGGCCCACTCTTTGTGGGGTGTCCCTCCTGAGCAGGCTCGCTCCTGGCCCGGGCCTCACTCCCAGGGCCTGACTCACCTGCAGGGAACGTGAGGGGCACGGACACCCCCACCTGTGCAGACTGAAGTCCAGGCTGGGGTCACTAACTAGAGCAGGGCTACTCATTTCAGCCGCCTCCCTCTAGTGCCTGGAGTAGACCCTTGGCCTCGTCCTCTTCTTGTGTGGATTGCTCTTGTACTTAAAGTATTCATTCACAAAGTAATTGCTGTTGGTGCATTTTTGTTTATATTTTGACATTTGCTTAGAGAATAATTCACCATGAGTTGATGTTTCACTTCTTTAATTCATCCATATCAGTACCCTGTCTACTTTCTTTTTTTAATAATAAATATTTTATTCATTATTTTTAGAGGGAGAGGAAGGGAGAGAGGCAGAGAGAGGGAGAGAGACATCCATGTATGGTTGCCTTTCACCTGCCTCCAGCTGGGACCTGGCTGGAGACCTGGCCTGCAACCTGGTTCTGTGCCCTGGCTGGGGATCGAACCAGCGACCTTTGGGTTTGCAGGCCGGTGCCTTATCCACTGAGCCACCAGCCAGGGCGGCTTTCCTTAGATACTTCAAAGTACATACTGTCTGTTATTTGAGAATTTAGAAACACCAGCCAAGGTTTTCTCTGTCTCAATATAACTGTGAGCATACTGGTGGCAGAAAAAGCAAAACGACAGGAGTGTTTACTTAGACTATGAAATCTTTGTACGGATGCCCCGCCATTTTTATCACTTTTCTTCCGAACTTGCCTTTCATGCCACCTTTGGTTCTCTTACGGGAAGGCTGTCCTCCTTTTGGACCCCAGTCACCTGAAGCTGTGCGTTCACTTACTTCATTTACAGTGTTGGCTTTGCGTGACCTTCGACTAATTAAAAAAAAAAGCAGGGATGACCTTCAAAGAGGAGGATTTTCCATATTCTCTGGAGGGAGCCCGAGAGCAGACGTGGGAGCGCGGAGGAGCTATTATTAGGTCGAGCCTGTGACTTCCCAGGCTGTCTCCCACGTTCTGCTCTGTGGGTTTCCGTGCCGCCTGCCCCCCGATGTGCTGTCCGTCCCTCGTGCGCCCTGCCGCCCTGCCACCCTGCCGCCAGACTGGCTTGAACCCCTCACAAGCTGAAAATGATCGCACTTGATCTTGGTGACCCTTCGCTAACGCCACGAACGCGTGGCCGTTGCTGCGCTGACAGTGGGGACACACGGGCCACAGAAAGCCCCTGGAAGGGTGACTGTCTGGCTTCCGTCTGCAGCTACTGGGTGATGGGGAGGGAGTGGCCCTGGCCGCCCTTCCCTTACCCACCGTAGGGACCCCCACGCCTCCCGGTTGATTCAGCGGTTTACAGTCTGATGGAGGCCATAGAGCCTTTTGATGTTTTTTGTTTTTTTAAAGGAAGAGAAGATTTAAATTCTTAAGACCACCTGGGATAGAAGAACAGGATAGAAATAGCAAGCAGACGCCACGAGGGAGGGGAAGGTGGGCTAGGAAAGGCCTTGGAGGCGGCCGGTTTTACTTTATGGACAGTATCAGGGCAGGGGCGCCTTCACGGGGGCGCAGAAGACGCGGCAGCGAGGTGAGGTGAGGTGAGACCCAAACTGCACCTCACGCCTGGAGAGCTGCCGCGGTCCCGGGTTGCAAGCATGGCTGTCGGCATCGGTTAATGTTTTGATTTCCCCTTATTTCTGAGCATTTTGGTGGAGCCTTTACTCTTTCTGGCCCTCGTACACATTGGTTTCTCGGGGAAACTCAACATTTGTCTTGGTCAAAGATGAGGCAGGTGACCCTCCCGTGCTCCGATGCCTCTGGCCGCAACGGTAAAATCAATGTCACTCAGCGCCAAGAGGTGAGTCGGAGGTTAGCGCGCTCTAATCTCGTACGTCGGAACAATCCAATCAGTCGTTGAGCCGGTCAGTCACTAAATTGAATTTCTTTTTCCTTCCAAGGACCCTCGATTCAATGCCGAAGTGGACCAAATTACCGGCTACAGGACACAGAGTATTCTTTGCATGCCAATTAAGAACCACAGGGAAGAGGTAAGCTGGTTTTCTGTTTTATAAAAGGTCATCTGAGAGCCTTTTTCTTTTTCCCTTTCTTAATTGCACAGTAGAGTGATGAGTTGACTGTATGGAGCACCGAAATGCCCTGTTTGGTATTTTTAATTTAGATTTTCGTGTGGGGGTTGAATCCTGATAGAGACCTTGTGTGGCTTTTCCTAAACAAACTGTGCCCCGCCTGCCCTCATGACTTTGTTCTGTCCAAGGTGAATAATTGTGGCTGTGGTTGCCATCAATTTCCTTCATATAGTTTAAGGGATGGAATAATGCTCCTGTCATAAACAGGTTATCCAATGACAAGGGTCATCAGAAAATGTTCAGGTTCACCTGACGGTTCTTTCGAATGGTTGCAAATTTTTTCAACGTTCTTGTTGGAAAAAACCCACGTGGAAGTGGGTCTGTGTGATTGGAGAAGGGGAACTGCAGGGTCATGGTGGGGGGGGGTGTTTATTTCACAAGAAACTGCCCCGCTCCCCCCCCCGGAGCGGCCGAGTCTGCGTCAGCCGTGCAGGAGCTCCGCCCGCCTCAGGGCCGTGGCACCCGGGCAAGGTCAGCGAGTCGGGCTTTCGCCATTCTAGTGGGGATGGCCGAATGTGGGTTCGGGGAGACACCCCCCCACTCTCAGCCCCGAGCCACCCGCGCCCTTACAGACCTGCGTAGGGTCCCCCTCCGCCTCCTCCGTGTCCCCACTTCACCCGTGGGACGTGGTGTGAGGCCTGCGTCCCTCCCTGGAAGTCCCAGGTCGCACACACCAAGCTTTTCACGCGATCAGAAGCTGCTAGTAATGTTCCCATGAGTGAAGGCAGGGTTTCCAGGAGCAGCTTTTAAACACCCTGCGACCCCCATTCCCCACCCACCGCCGCTGCCCCTCCCCAGGGAAGAGGGTGTTCTCGGCAAGGCTATTGTGGTAGAAGGAACTTGGCCCTCGGAGGAGCAAGGCCCTAGGAAGAAGCCACATAGGATCCCAGGTTTTCCTCCCCCCACCTCGGGGTGGCGCAGACAGCTCAGGGCGGGCCTGCCAGGTCCCCTCGCGAGTTCTCTTTCTGTAGGAAGCTGTCAAATCAAAACGGAGAGCCAGGGTCAGGGTGTGGGTTGAAGCCCGGCTTCACCACTTACCTGACGAGAACCCAGGTGGGCCCGACGGAATTGTCCTACGGATGGGGTTAGCGAGTTCCTGACCTGCCAGGAGCAATCAATGAACATCAGCTGATCTTTTCTTTTTTAAATACGGAACAATTCAGGAATTCGCATATGTCATCCTTGCGCAGGGGCCAGGCTAACTCCGTATCGGTCCAATTTTTAGTCTATGGGCTGTCGAAGCGAGCACCAGCTGTCATTTAAAAAAGGCAGAATAACAGCTTTTAAGACAGGTGAGGACACTAGGTGGTCGGCCACAGCCTGACCGGCCATCCGGGTCCCAGGGTGACAGCGCAGCCCCTGACTTGACCCGTCCACCGCTGGACAAACGTCCAGGCTCAAAGGAAGATCCTTTCACTGGGTTTCCTCCTAAATGAGGCAAAACAAATGTCCAAGGAACCTGCCATGAAATGTGACTGCTGACGATTCAGTCACTGTTTACCCAACTCCCTGGTACCTCTTAGTGACCCCAACACTCAGGGCACAGGCGTCAAACTGCTTGGAGCAGTTCAATGTCAAGTACGAGAGGCTGACGGTAGCCCCGTGCAGAAAACTCAGGAAGATGTTGACGATTTGGTGAAGTACATCATCTCCTCTGGCCTCTGTCCTTCCGAGCTTCGGTTCTTTCTCTTCCTGTTATAATCTTGGGAGCAGCCGGTACAGCAACGCCTCTTTAGAAGTCAGGATCCTAGATCTTCCTCAACATCTGTGACAGATTTTTTCTTTTTTAATCATAGAACATAACTTTGTACAATCTTCCTCCTTCTAAGGGAAGTGGGTTAACGGGGAAAGTGGGGGGCACACCAGAGAAGCTTGAGGAGGCTGAGATCATTTGTTTAGAAAGGGCAAAGAGCAGCTGGCAAGAGAAAATGAAGATAAAAAGTCAAGGGGAGCCCTGGCTGGTGGCACAGTGGATAAGGCGCCGGCCTGCGAACCCAGAGGTCGCAGGTTCGATTCCCCAGTCAGGGCACATAACCTGGTTGCAAGCCAGGTCTCCAGTCAGGTCTGTGCCTGGAGGAAGGTGAAACGCAACCATACATGGATGCCTCTCTCCCTCTCTGCCTCTCGCCCTTCCCCTCTTTCTAAAAATAATGAAATAAAATCTTAAAAAAAAATAAAAAAGTCGAGGGGTGCAGAGCACATGGCCCGGCTGTGGTGTGGGGTGGGACGGTGGGGTAGGACTTTGACTGTGGCTGCCCATCCTGTGGACACTCTCCTGAAGACCAGGGACACATCAGCTCACTCCATCTGCATCCCCGCCGTGGGAGGTAGACATTCTCTATCCCCACTCAACAGAGGGGGAAGCACACGGAGCGTTCTGGGAGCTCACCCAGTCACAGAGGACACACACCTGCGCAGGCTGCCCCCCGGGAACGGGGGCTGGTGCTCACACCCTCCGTGGTGTCCTCGGAGGAATCCAGCCGGAACACCAGAGGACAGTTCCCCAGGGACAGCAGAGTTTCAGGAGCGGGTGACCCCCCCAATCTGGGCCAGGGGCGGGCGAGGAGCCGTGACCGGCGCATAGGCAGGAAAGAAACCAATTTGCAGCCAGTGCGGATCTTCGGGGCGGCTGTTCCATTGCTTCCATCCGTGGTGCTGGACTTCAGGGGCCTGGGCGCCTGGACCAGTTTTATTTTCGTCACTCGTATTAATTATTTCTATACCAGACAGTTTCTTCCTGTACAGGAAAGGAGGGCAGGGGAAAGCAGCTCTTCCTCCGGAGTTTGGGTGACCTACTTATGCAGCCGTGACGTGGCTCTGTTTTCAGGGATGTGACGGGTGGTGGAGGTGGAGGGCAGCACCTGGGGCAGTAATGCAGGTTCTGGGGAAATTCCTGCTCCAAGCTGGATGTGACCTCCAGGGAGCCTTCCAGGCCTAGGTACCTGTTTTCTCCTGGTTGAATGTCAATTCCGGTCATTAGGTAGAAATCTAATTTGGAGCCAGAGCTCTCTTCCTCCTTCTCTGCGTTCATCTTAGCATCTTGACTTTATTTCCTCATACTTGATAATATACTCGTGATTCCTGGATGCAAATATAACAGGATTTATGATAAAAAAAAAATTTTTTTAAACAAACTGATAAAGGGGTATTTTTTTTTGGTTCAATATCTAATTATCTACATCCTACTTTGAAAAGGGCCTAAAACTTTTCCAAAAATATCAGCTAATTTTTTATGATATTTTTGTAAGATAAATACTCAGATGGACCCAAGAGATTTAATGCCTGCCAAAAATAACAGAATAAAGCATTATTGGAATTAGATGTGTAATTCCAGCTGTGATGTACAAAAAGAAATGTTTACAGTATACGAATGTGCGTCTAAGCCACATTGACTTTACTACTCATTTTAAAATAGTCTCATGCCCCCCCACCCCACCCCACCCCTCAATGTCTTGTTTGGACCAGTGATGATGGACTCACCGTGATAAGTAGATGTTTGGTCTCAGCAGTGAGGAAAGACATGAAAGAGACTTGCTTTAAAGTTGTTTTCAGTTGTAGACATAGAACTTGTGCACCAGGCATTGAAGATCAGGACAAGGTAAGAGGATACATGTTACATGAGATCAGCATTCAACACACAAGTTCAAGGGACAGGCTGTGGGTCTGGGAAGTAGGGGGGTGGGGGGGGAATGGAAGCTGGGGTTTCTGCAGGGGGACCTCGGGCAGTGGGCACTGGCCTGCGATCTGGCTCCCAGCACCACAGGGCCCTTCTTAAATCAGACCAGTCGGCTGGGAACCCATCAGCATATGGTTTTATGCAAGACCCTTCAGTGTAAAGTCAGACGAGATGCAAATCTGGCTCCAGACTGCAGAGTTCAACTGCAGGCTGTTGGTGGATCTAGATCTATTATTTTAGCCTTAAAGAATTGGCTCATCTTGTGTGTTTTTTTTTTTTTTTAAAAACGTATAAATTGTTCATCGCATCTATTCCCTTGCGATGCTCTTTCTTGTAGCTTTGTTTTAGAAACAGAACAAGAGCCCTCCCAGAGTTTCTGTTTGTTCTGGACTGGAATGTCATGCTGCAGCCCGGCTTGGCTTTGGCCTTCCCCACTTTGCCCTTTAACCGTAAACAAGGACATGTGACAAAGAAGAAAACAGCCACCCCTTTCCTAAGGTATCACACGTCTTAAAAGCAGCAGGTGAAAGTACCATGCTAATAGGTTATGACCCGGAGGCCCTGCCCCCCATCCGGCCCACAACGGGAGCTGGAGGCCGGAGGTCACAGGAGGGGGGCTGCACTGACCTGCCTCACGGTGAAGCAGGGCAGATGTGCTGCAGGCCAAGAGCAGGGTTTTATGCATCGTGATGTTTATCCTCCTCGGTACTTAAGAGGAGCCATGTCAGCACTTGCTGGAATGCTTTGTATCTTCCGTGGGCTAGATTGCGTATACATGTAACTTTGACAGGTTGTATGTAGGCTCTGAAAGTGATATGTGTGGCCTGGGACCCGTGACAGAGAAGCATAAACAATTTCTCTGGGTAACAGCTGACCCAGAGCCCCGTAACTAGACCCTTGGGTTTTAAGTGGTAACTACTTTTTGCTTTTTCTTAGTGAGTTAAGGTGAATTACTGCTCCCGACATGTATGTGCAACGTCTGCATTTGTCTAGGAAGAGCTAAGATGACACAGGTAAACTGCTTTATAAACTGTTACATACTCGGTTTCTTATTAAATCCTCCTCTAACATCCTCACTAGCGTCTAACAGTAGAAACTAATATGCCAGGGTTAAGTCAAATGAAAGAGCAGGAGGTGAGGATTTAATAAAACGTGTCCATCATGTTTGTTTTGGTGTCACTTCCTAGCAGTGACATAAAGTAATAGTTGACTAGGATTTAGAATCCCAGGTCATTTGATCATTACAGATTAGTTGATGGTCATGAGGGTCGTGTGAGTGACGTACCAGGCAACAAATGGGTGGAAGCTTAGTGACGTGAATGAGGTCTGGAGGTGGGGCGGCGGCTGGGCGCAGGCTCCTGCCCTCAGGGTGAGGCCGGTGTCTGAAGGGGCTGCGCCCAGGGCTGCCTCTGGCGCTGGGCAGGAGGGCTCGTGTCCCACCATGTGGAGGGCAGGGAGCAAGGGACGCAGCTGCACCTGCAGACCGGGTCCCCAGCGCTGTGCGCCCCCAGCTCTGTTCCGCGGGGTCCAGGCGCCCAGCGCAGCCCAGAGCCTGGCTTGGGGCACCAGCCTCCAGCCTTCCAGAGCCCAGGCTCCAGGGATTCGTGGCGAGGCCTTGAAACCACCGGAAGGACTAAACGTGTTTTGTGCCTCCATTCTCTTTCCTTCACACTGGCCCGACGATACAGCAGGACGCTGCCTGCTGATGGACATAGTACTTAAAGTTGCTCTCTCCTCTGTGGAGAACCCAACTGGGGCGGGCCCGCGGGCAATGCGGGCTGGGAGCGCGGAGACCGGCCAGCCGGCGGGTGGGCGTCGCGCAGGGCAGGAGGAGACCGGAGCAGGAGAGGAAAGGGCAGCGGCCTGGGCGGCGGCAGAGGGCTGAGGCCCTAACGTGCTTCCAGAATGTTCTGTCTCAAAGGCTGTGCCGCCCGCCGTGGCTATAGCCTGGAGTTGATGTCCGCGGCTCCCCAACGCCCGCAGGGAACGTGCGCGGCTGCGACCTCACCATCTGTGGCTCTGGGGTCCCCGCGCCGGCCCAGGGTCGCCATCGGGGGCTTGGCCGGCTTTGCTAGAGTTGCAACTGAAGGAGGGGGCGGGCGACAGGACCCCTGGGGCCGCGCCGGGAGGGGCGGGATTTTATTTCAAGACCGGACATTTGGTGTTATTTAAAGATCTCCGACGGCAGCAGGAAGCGCCAACGGCTTTCTTTGCGTCCTACCTGACCCAGAGCCCCACCGTTTGACACGTGGTCGGCTTGGGTGACCAATATTTCCATGCTGGGTTCTGCTCGGAGCGAGGACCGCGCCTGGCGCAGGGGCGGCAGTGAGGGTGCCGTCTGCGCGCGTCCCGTCGGCTGGAGCCGGAGGGGCCGGTCGTTGCCCTCGTTCCCCGGGCGGAGGGTGGGTCCGGTGCCAGGTGCTGGCGGACAGAATCTGGGACGCGTCCCAGGTTTAGACAGCCGTTATCGGGGAGACGGTGATGCTCCCGAAAATCAAACATGCAGCAGAGGAAACTGGTGTGGAGGGATGGAGAGAGTCAGCTCCTTTTTTGGACATGTTGTTTCACTGCCTGGTGTCGCTCCTCCAACCTCAAGGCGGCCTCCCTGCCCCCACGCTCAGCCCATGGCCTGGCCGCTTAGCCCTGTGGAAACAAAGCCGTGGGGAGAGGGGGGGCGAGGGGGGTGCTCCCTCCTTCCGCCCGGTGGTCGGCTTTCCCCCTGCGCGGCTGGCTCCGCACCGGAGCTGCTGCTGCTTGTCCATCCCACCCGCCGCGTGTGCCGACCGGGGTCCACCCTCCCGAGCCCCCTCCGCCCCAGCCCCCACCCCGGGAGAGGACCCGCGAGTCCCGTGGGCAAGAGCTGTGAGCATTTCTCAGGCTTCGCCTCGCCCGCCGGGCAGCGGCAGGGGACAGCGTGGGCGGTCGCTCGTCCCCCAGGACCCTGCCCGCCTGCCGGTCCGCCTGCGCCGCGCCCCCGCCTGCGCTCGGGTGGCCAGCTGGGCCGACGCGCACGCGTGGCGAATGGGCGTTACGGACACGCCCGCGGACGCACAGCACAGCGCGGGGAGAAGCCAGGGACGTGCCCGCGGTGCCCAGGGCCAGGTGCGCGCTGGGAATACCAGGTCGTAAACTACAGGACCGCCCAACCAGCGTGCTGCGCACCCGAAACCAGGATGAAGTCACGGAGTGTCCTCGCCACGGGACACCCTGCGCCTGGGCCGCACGCGAAGTGAGAGAGAACCCCGCAGCGCAGGTGTCGCACAAGGGGCGGCGGGGCCCTCGCCTGAGCCCCGGCCGCCTGGCGCCGGAGCACGAGCACCAAACCCGGTGGACAAGGGCACGCAGGGCGCGGAAATGCGCTAGAGGCTGCGCGGTGCAGCGCGGGTCCCCGGGCGACGGGACCGCGGCGTCGCTGTGTTGTGTTGCTGTCCCCGTCCCGTTTTGGAAGAGGAAGCTGGGACTTGGTCAAGTTCCGCGGTTTCCCACTGTTCCCAGCTGGAAGGCAGACTCGCACCGTCTGGTTCCATCGTGACGCAGGAGAGCGCCCGGGAAGCCACCGAGCGGTTCCGGTTGCTATTTTAGTTTGTAAAAAAGCAGAGGGTGGACTGGAATAGCCTCATCCTAACATCCAGAGCTGTAAACAGGGACTTCGAGTCCGGGGCGCAGCGGGAAGGACCACCCCCTCCCCGGCCGGCCACCCCCGCAGCCCGAGCTGCGCCAGGCGGGGTCAGCGTCCTGGTTTGGTGTGTGACTTCCGTTCAGGCCCCTCTCCCATTTGGAGGGAAACACGGAGATAAGATGTTTTGGCTGAGACAACATGTCTCTCTGTGAAGGATGGTTGCGTGTAAAAACATGATACACTGAACACACACCCACGCTTCCCCCGGATCCCGCGGGCTAGTGACGAGGGGGCCCGGCTGGACCCCGGAGGCGGGCGCGCGGCTGGAACTCTCGGCTCAGCTCTGCGGAAGGGGGTGCTCTCTGAACCCCTGGGTCCCCGCGTGACTTGCGCATGAGCCTCAGCGCGTTCGGTGTTCCGATGCGTGACGCCGTGTTCCCACCGTGTTTGCCGTGTTCTTTCCCTCCTGCTGTCCCAGGAGCACGCGGGAGACCCCTTGCCCCGCGACCCCAGGCTGGGAGCGCGGCCGTGTCAGAAGCACAGTGGGTGCTGGGGCGGCCTTGTCGCTGCTGCAGGACAGTCCAGGTCCCGCCTGCGTCCAGGGCCAGCCGCCCGCTCCTGGACACCAGGGCCAGGCGGGACACCACCCTGGAAACACACCTCGGCTGTTAAATAGACCTGGGGCTCCGAAGTCACTTCTGGCAGCGTCCCCGGTGGAGGTGGGCGCAGCAGGGCTGGTTCCGCCGCTCCAAGGCGCAACTGGAAAGTGGATCCCGGGAAAGCCGGCGTTTCTGCTGTTACCTAGAACCAATTCCCAATCTAGCGGCGGGACGGAGTGTGGAAATACGGCCTCTGACTCTGGGGCCAGCAGGGCCGGGGCTTTGTGCGGGCCGAGGACCAGGACTGCTGCCCACGCTCCTCGCCTCTCTCTCTGCCCCGGGTGGCGCCCGGAAAGTTTCCACCTCCGGCTCCAGCGCGCTGGCCGAGCCACGATGTGCCGGGGGCCTCGCAGGGCTCTTCCCCACCGGGCGCAGGCCGCCCTTTGCTCCCTTTGGAGCGTTGCATGCCAGACAAACGGGGGGATGGAAAGTGCTCCCCCCCCCCACCCTGGAGTGCCGCCAAGGGGCAGGGAAGGCTCCCTGCTGCCACTCATTTCTGCATCTCTGGCAATTTCTAAAGGGCACGAGCGGAGACTTCTCACGACGTCCGGTGGGCGGCTCTGTCTCATAACTGAATGGGTGGCTCCAGGACAGACAAGTTTCACAAGTTTAATAAGAAGGCAGCAGGGCCCTGGCTGGTGGCTCAGTGGATAAGGCACCGGGGCTGCAAACCCAAAGGTCGCTGGTTCGATTCCCAGCCAGGGCACCTAACCAGGTTGCAAGCCAGGTCTGTGGCTGGAGGCAGGTGAAAGGCAACCATACATGGATGTCCCTCTCCTCCTCTGCCTCTCTCCCTGCCCCTCTCTCTAAAAATAATAAATTAAAATCTTAAAAAAAAAAAAAAGAAGGCAGCAGGTCCCCATGGCTCTCCAAGCAGCCATGGCAGACTCTGTGCTTGGCAGGAAAGAGGCATTTTTGTGTGTGTGTGAAGAGGTAAGAATAAACACCAGGGTCAAGAATGGTGCCCAGCAGCCCCTGGCCTGGACGCAGCCCAAGCTCAGGTCGGGGCCACTCCCCCCGGGCATTCTGAGGGCAGGGCAGCTACTGACCCGGAGCTGGGTTTGTGCCCCCTGACCTGGGGTTGTCGGTCCTGCTCACGGCACCGGGCCCAGGGTCAAACTCAGCCTGCTCCACTGAGACAGCCGGGGACCGGGCTCCCGGGTCACTGATTTCCTAGACCTCAGCCATGACATGTTTACTTGGAAGGACTTAACTCCTTTCTGGAAACCAAGCTGAGTTTCACCCACAGCGACAACGCACACAGAACTGAACGCACAATCTGATGCGTTTTGACAAACGTCTGTACCGTACATCCGTGCGACCAGCACCCCAGTCAGAAAGTAGGACACACGCTCGCCCCAGGCGATCCCCGCTGCCCTGATTTCTGTCCCCCACCCTCCACGCAGCTGCTTCTGCAGGAACCTACTTCCTCTTGAAGCTGCGTTAGTACCTGTTTTTCCCTGAAACGTAGGACTTTTTTATGTTGGGTGAGTGGTTCTTGGCTATAAAAACGTGTCATGAGATTTATAATCAAAGTCAAAGGGAGCAGAACTTTCCACAGCCACTTTGGCGTTGTCTTTGTTTCTGAAGCGCCTCGGTTGGACTCGGTTCCATGGCCTGGGGGGGTGCGTCCGGCTCCCCGAGGGGCCTGGGATGTGGGGTGCGGGACCCCGGCAGGCCCCGCTCCTTCCCTGGGCAGAGCCCCGCGGGCGGCTGGCGCTTGGCAGCTGCCTCGCGCCGGCGGGGAGTGGAAAGAGGGCTGGCGTTGCGAGGGGACCTGAGAGCACCAGCTCCGCCTGTTTGGACGACCTGATTAACGTCCCCCATGCCAGCTGCCTCCGTGACGAAGCAGCATAGTAACACCCACCTGAGCGGCCGTGCCAGCGCTGAATGAATGCACAGATGCAAAGGGCCTGCCCGGCACGGGTGGCGAGTGGCGAACTGCTTAGCAGGACGACCTTTCTCTAATTTTGGCCGGGAGTAGCTTGGTTAACGACGTGAGAGGCTCCGGCCCTTGAGCAAGTGCTTCCAAAGCCTGTTACCTCCAGGGCCCGGCTGTTCACACCCCGCAACTTCTAGAAGCTTCTCTGCAGCTGGCGACCCCCCCACCCCGGCTGTGGGACGCAAGGAGTAGCAGCCGTAGCAGTGCCTGCTGGTACGTCCACGTGGATAAATGGGTCACCGCCAAACTAGGGCAGTCCTACCGTCACATCGTGAAATGTCGAACCTCGATTCCTAAATTCATCACCGCCCAGGCTGGCGTGGCTCGGTGGACTGAGCACCGGCCAGTGCACCAAAGGGTTAACTTCATTAATAAAAGCCTAACAAGCCCCAAACAACAACAAACAGCTCGAAACTGGCAGTGTTCACACGGGCAACATGGGAGAATCAACATGATATAGAGGATGACAGGAAACTGTCATCTTGGTGGTAGATCCTTGCTTTTCATCACTGCGAATACTTGCCAGCCCCTTCATGCCTGCGGGGTTTCTTTTGAGACATCAGCCGGCCGTCTTCTGGGAACTACTTTATAGGAAACGCTCTTCTTGTACCCTTTGCTGCTGCAGAAACTTACCAGGAATTGAGCATCTTCAATCACCACAAATGTGCCGTCTCATCGCTTTGGAAGCCAGGGTCCAAAATAGGTCCCAAGGGCTAAAATCGGTGTGGGTGGCCCACGGGGCTGTATGGAGTCCAGGGAAGATGGATTCTCTCGCTCTCAGGCTGCCTGCAGCCCTTGGCTGTTGGCTCTTCCGTCCTCACTACAGATGCAGAGCACAGACTTCCCGCATCTGACTATGACACGTAACATGTCACAGAGGAAGCTGTGACTTTTCCCATGCTAGGTGGCCCCTTCTGGGCTCTGATCGGTGCCCATCTGTATCATAAAAGGGACCATGCATCACCCCTTCTTGGTTCTGAGTTCCTTGGTACATGACAGCACATCAGTGTCTGTTGACAGGATGAGTGACCACTTACAGTAACCAAGCTACGCTGGTACCTCTGCATCTTAGGCCCTGTGCCCCCCGGGATGTCTGTGAACGTGGGTAGCCCCACACCAGACATTTCCAACCCCAGACAGAGCTTTGTGTAAGCATGTAGTCACTGACGTTGGAGCTAGACATCTGTTAGCTATTTTCAACAGCTAAAGAGAGTTGAACAGTAAAAATACGTATGGGCGTAAATGTCTTTGTTCATGGATTTGGTAACATGCCAATCGATACTACTTTTAAAAAAGCAATTCTTTAAACAGATGAGTTTTTTTTTAAAAAAAAAAAAGGAGAGGGAATTGAACTAAGGACAGTAAAAAATGCAAGATAATGAAACAATTCCACTTCTTAAAAATAACTACCATCCCCTTCCTCTGTCACGAGCGGGGAGGGTGTAGGGAAGAGAGAAAACTGCATCCAACCAGGGTGCAGGTCCCCTTCTTTGTCCTGCTTCCCCAGAGGACATTTCATATCCTTTCCCTACAGCCAAGGGCCAGAGGGCACTGAGCAGACACACACGAAGGGCTTTATTCTCCTGGAGTGCAGCCTTCGCGCCATGAGGGGCTCCTTTCTCTGAGGGTCAAGTGCAGGAGGAGGGGTAGATGGAAGGTGTAGACATTCAAGAGGGACCCACAGATGAAGTTGGAGGTTTTTGTGCAGCTGTGATCATAACCCGGACCGAAGCTGGGACTGAATAGGAAAGTGAAATACACTTTCGGGTGAAAAGATGAGAATGTTCTTCAGGCCTTGCTAAGTCTTTTGTGGGGTCTTACGACATAGTCCCAGAGTGGAGTTCAGTCTTCTGAAGATATGGTTTATCTTTCGGACGCCTTCTGGTCCATTGGAAATCAAGTTCAGTCTGTTAATGCCTGTTTTGATTTTTCAGTGAAATGTCTTCCCCGCCCCCCAAAATAATAAGTCTGTTGAAGGTAAACTAATTTTCAAGGTCAGAAATGTTAAAAGAAGTTGGATGATATGCCCACATCAGGAATTACTTTTACCCTAGTCCCCCGGCATTCTCACTGCTGTAAGTGGCCATCGGATCCTCTTTCACCTTTTGGTAAAAGAGAAGTTCGCCTATTTACAATAATTAACCCATATAAAAATACTCATTTTTATCCTATACTTTATGTGAAATGTGATAAAATGTAGCGTTTCTCTTTTATTGAAAACCCAAGAGAAATACTCCCTCGGAGCGCGATGGCTCATAATTTCTTTCACGATGCCAGGGAAACGGGCAGAATCAAACACAGTGTGGGACTCCGGAAGGTAGAAGGCACCCAGAGTCCCACAGGAAGAACGGCGGTGGTCAGTGCAGCGGAACGCCTTCCGTGTGAAAGCATTGCGGAGCTGCTTCTGTGAACACGTTTTGGTGGATTTACACCAATGATTTTAGCTCCCGAAATGACCCCCTTTCTCTCCTTATACCACCAGGTTGTTGGGGTAGCCCAGGCCATCAACAAGAAGTCGGGAAATGGTGGGACATTCACCGAAAAAGATGAAAAGGTACCACATCTTGTGTCTGTGCAATGTCCGTCCAGAAAGATGCTTTCTCGGTAGAGCGCACGGACCTCCGGAATTGGCTTCAGTGGCTCAACCGTGGACAACCTGTGTCATTTATTCTGTCAGCAGGACCCTGCCCCCTGCTCCCGTGCGGCCACACCTCCCCGGGGCCATGTGTGTGCACACATGTGTGCGTGTCGGGGCCATGCAGCCTGTGATGTGGACTTGTAATTTGTAACTTGCTCATTTCCCTTGCATCACTACTGTTAAGAAATTCAACCTCGAGGATTAAGCTGTATCACGTAAAGACTTATTTTAGTCAGTAAGTGATATTGTGAGCACATGGCTCTAGTGCACGAGGTCTGTCCTAACCTAAGTTGGCGGCGTGAACTACGTCAATTATACTGATATTTTTGGGACAGGCCTGGTAGCGCGCATAATGAGAAGGACAGAGGCCTGTTGCCAAGAACATGACCCCACTAACATTTGCCACTTTGTAGGGGACTCTGATTGCCAGTATCCTCGTAACAAGCGTGTGAGTTTTGGTCGCCCCAGGAATGGGTCATATTTCACGCGGAATATTTTTACGCAGAACCCACATCGACCCTGCAGGCTTTCGGGTGTTTATTTCAGCTCCGTCCGCGCTTCAGGTAGTGCAACCAGACGTTTTCGCAGGCCGTGCTCACGGGGCGCGTCTTGCCCGTTTTCTAGGACTTCGCCGCGTACCTGGCCTTCTGCGGCATCGTTCTTCACAACGCGCAGCTCTACGAGACTTCGCTGCTGGAGAACCGGCGGAATCAGGCAAGTCCGGTGGCTGGAGAGCCCGCGTGCGTAGCGTAGACCCGGTCCACAACCGAGATAAGCTTCTCTTGCGTTTTGCCTGGGTGGAGGCCCAAGTTGCAATTTCAAATTAGGTGCCGGTAAGAACCAGGACGCGGCAAATGTTAGTTTTTCTGGATGTCTAGGAATTCCGTGCTTTCCTCCTTGAACGGTTGGCTCTGGTGTAATCTTGTGCTGTTTCTACCCTCTTCCCATCCCCCAAGACTCTCCATTTTTCAGGCGTTCTGTTGTGTTCTGAATTGGGGAGATCTCCAAATCGGTGTTTTCCTCTGTCTTTCCTCTTCCCAGGCCAACCGTTTCCCCATGGCTGCTGCACAGGTGTTGGTGTAGAACTTCCTTCCCCATCTTCTTAGGGGGGCTCCCCCACTGTCCACTGGATCCCTAATTCCTGTGTCAGTTCACTCCCTTCTTTCATGGCAGCACATTCTCAACGAACTCCTTGAAGAAGGGCCCCGGGGAGGTCCCGGCTTGTACGAAAATGTCCTTTGAACCATCCTGCCAGTTTGGCTGGGTATAAAATTCTCAAGTCCAAAAAAAAAATGGTCTCTCCAATTTTAAAGGTCGTGCCTTGTGTTCTAACCAGCACCCATGTTATTCTGGTTCTTGGCTCTTTGTAGGTTTTTTGGGTTTTTTTTTTTTAAATGTCTGCAAGCTTTTGGAGGTTATTTCTTTATCTTTGCTTTGGCAATTTAATTTCACATGATTTTATAAAACTCATGAGGCTGATCATCCCTGGTCATCCCTTTCAGCCTGCAGGCTTACGCCCTTCAGTCTTATGTGACTCTTTTTCATTATTTCTGTGATAATTCGTCTTCCCTGTTCTGTTTTTTTGTTTTTTCTTTTTCGAACTTGCGTTAATTAGCTCTTGGGCCTTCCCTTGCCTTCAACTGCACTGTCGCCCTAGCTGTTCCCATGCTCCATTCTTGTCCTCCATCACCCGGTCCCACTTCCACGAGTACGGCTGGGGCCTGGTCGCCTCCTTCCCGCCACCCATCACCGTCCAAACTTCAGGGGACATATGTGACTTCGGAGCTTTTTCTCTGCTTCACTCTCCATCCCTTTCGATACCTTTTCCCCTCCTTCACCCCACCAATCGCCTGAGATGTTAGAGGAAATTCTGTGGAACTCAAAGGAGAGAGAGATTAGTAGCCACATCACAGAAAGAGCTTGGCGATTCTTTGGATGGCATTTTCTCTGAAAAATGTGGGTAAACGTGAACACACTTGCACCCTTTATGAACGGCGTGGTTGATATATCTTCTATGCCAGATACTGTTCACAGTGCCTTCTCAGCTTAGCTTGGTTAGTTCTTGCAACATTCCTATGACCTCGGTACCACTGGCATCTTCGTTTCTGAGAGGCTTGCCCTGGGTCACCGGGCTGGCAGGCAGGGAGGCCGGGACTGGAGTCTGGGAACCCCGGGCCCGCGTCGGTGGTCCAGCCCCGTACTTGCTACCACGGAGGGCAGGGAGGTGCTGCCCGCAAACAGAGAGCCCGCCTTTCCCGCCTTGGTGGGAACTTGGTCGTGACTTGGTACAGTAAACGCGTGCAGGCAACTTTCAACCTGCGCTGGCATTCTCTTGCTTGCGCGATGACAAGCAGTGACGTGTCGTCAGCCCTCGCCTCTCCCCCGTCCAGGTGCTGCTGGAGCTCGCCAGCCTCATCTTCGAAGAACAGCAGTCGCTGGAAGTCACCCTGAAGAAGATAGCGGCCACCATCCTCTCCTTCATGCAGGTGCAGAAGTGCTCCATCTTCATCGTGGATGACGACGGCTCCGTGAGTACAGGGGACCTTCCTCTTTGCTTTCAGACACACGCACGTTCCCCAGCTCGGCCTGCCGCCCTGGGAAAGACGGGTGAGGTGGCGGTGGGGGCCCTTCGGGGGCCCCTCCAAGCAGTCACCGCGGGAGTGTGTGTCCGGGCAGCTGGGGTCAGTGGCTCCAGGCCTTGATGGAGGAACGTGTTGCTGGAGCACCGCTGACCGCCATGGTCAGGAACACGGGGCCCAGCGGCGGGGAAGAGGCGGGCCCGTTGAGCCGGCCTGGCCCCGCAGAGGCAGTGTCCCTGAAGCTGCCTGCCCGTCCCCAGGCCTCTTCGGCCAACGCGGTGCTCTCACCAGCAGATTTGCACCCACACGTGTGTCACGGGAAGACACAGGTGTGTGGGGGCGATTGCTCTCCTGGCCCGCCGGTCACTTCCGTCCAGACGGGCGGCTGAGCCTGCTGTCCCCATCCATCGGGCCCTGGCCTGTATGCAGTGTCTTTCCCTGGTCAACCCATGAACCGTGGCTTCCGGAATATTGATTTTTGTTCATTTGTTCCTCCTTTCCCTGAGACCCTGGGAACGGGCTTCTTGTGGGGGGCCCCTGGGGAAGAGAGTGGGGTGGCCCCTTGTGTCGGTCAGTCCAAACGCGATGTCTGAGGTGATGGTTTTGGGGGGGAAGTAGGATAAAAGACGCTTAACACTTCAATGATAGTTCAAAGTTTAGGTGTTTTCGGGAGTAAGGCTATCCTGGGTGACCCAACGTGACCTGACTCTTCATGCGCGTGTACTTCTCCTTAATGGGGTGTCAGTGAGGATCCCACCAGGCTGGACCATCATCAGTTTTCTCAAGACTTCTGAAGTCTCTAGTGCAGGCGTGATTACAAGATAGGAGCTCTATCCTTTTGCACTCGTTCATGCGGTGCATCGGCTTATCAGTTTCCCCCGTGACATGCTCCTCTGCATTTAATTTTTCGAAAACTACATGGGCGGCCCTCCTCTTTCAGACAACTTAAATGTCACCTTAATTAACATTCCGCCTCCGCTGCCCGGTTAACAGCAATCAGGACGGCGTCTGGTCAGGGTCAGTGACACTTGGAAGTAAAGCCCAGCAAAATGCCCGTTGGTACGTTTTGCTGCTTTTAACAACTTCAGTGGCTGGGCTTAGAAAAGAAACGAGGTAGTTTATATTGCAATCACTCATTGATTAAAAGTATTTCCATAACATGAGCCAAAATCAAAATGTCAGCAAGTAAAAACATGTCATCCGCTCTTAAACAGATGTCACTGTTTTATTTCTCAGTTTCCTTCCAATTCTTCACGCAGGTGTAAGTGTAGCCGGGTTGCAAATACATACTCTGCTTTTTAATGTAACTTCAAAAGTATTTTTCTTTGTTGCTAAAAACCTTCACAATTATTTTAGCGATCTCATTAAATATTATTGAATGATTTTTTTAAAAAACAACATTCTTGCCCTGGCTGGTGGCACAGTGGATAAGGTGCTGGCCTGTGAACCCAAAGGTCGCTGGTTCGATTCCCAGCCAGGGCACATAACCAGGTTGCAAGCCGGGTCTCCAGTCAGGTCTGTAGCTGGAGGCAGGTGAGAGGCAACCATACATGGATGTCTCTCTCCCTCTCTGCCTCTCTCCCTTCCCCTCTCTCTGAAAATAATAAATAAAATATTTTTTTAAAAAACACTCTTGTTCCAGGATCTAATAGCAGCAAACCACGTATGCATAAAAGCAAGAACTTGAGGATTTAGAAAAAATACAGAGCAATTATGAAGCTAACATATTTATTAACGCCTGGTGGAAAAAAATAATCAGACCAGGGACCCTGGGAACGTGGCTGTAATAACAGGACGTCGGGAAGTGCTTCCTCTGAAAGTGATGGAAACATGGCCGTGGGTGGGGCCCCCTCGCGCGTCCGCCCGCGGCAGGCGGGGTGGCCGCCTTGCGGGACTGACCTCTCGGCGGCGCTGTTGCTCCCGTTTCAGGATTCCTTCTCCAGCGTGTTTCACATGGAGCGTGAGGACTTGGAAGCATCCTCCGAGGCGGCCGGGATAAGGTAAGACGGCCTCTCTGACTCGCGGGTGTGCTGTGCGCCGCCGCCTGAGGAGCTCTTGTCCGACCCCCCGAATTCAAGACCCAGACGCTGTTGGCTGTTACTTCCCACCCTTGAAAATGGTTCCGCCGACGACCAATAAGGAAACACGGCTAAACTGAATATAAAACATACCGGCCTAGGTGACACCCAGGTGGCAACATGTGAAAATTATAAATGAAATGTTGTTGATTCCAGCTATGGTGCCATCGCCATGGTACCTTACTTATTTTTTTTGCCTATTTCAAAACTAGAGGAAAAGGCTTGCAATAAAAAATTGGGGACAAAATGAAACGAACGTCACCTCTGCAGGAGGACGCGCTGGAGGGCCCTGCCTGGTCTCCCCTCCCTCCCCTCTGTCACTGCAGGTGGGCAGGTGCAGCCCCGCCCTCAGACCCACCTTCCTTCCCTCTCTCCCGCTCACAGGCCCTCACCTGCCTGTCCTTTGTCTCCCCCCATCAGGGTGGGGAAACTGGACCACAGCCGCTTAAAGCTGTTCATTTATTAAGGGATTGTATTTACATCAAACTCATTCTTTCCAGACTATTATGTTAACAACCTGGGACAATGGAAGGTCTTTTCTCCCGTTGAAAGAATTCTGGGAAACAGCTAAGGGGCAGGATGTCATTTGGGGCCTGTGGGAGGTCCCTGGACGCAGAAAGGACCCTGACTGGGCCTTTGCTGCTGACCTGGGCGCAGGGTGGATGCCGGGTGCACGGAAAGGTCTCTGCCCAGGACTGGCTAGCTAACCTTGACTGCCCTCTCGGCATCGCTGGTTTGAACTCAAGTTCAATCCCGTCTCCATGCCTGTGGGTCCTCTGGCTTATCTGACATGGGGAGGCCGTGTGGGACCCTGTCCAGGCGTGTGGTGATGTCCCACGTCCTGGTGAGGGTGCAGCGCACAGGCTGGTTGCAGGCTGGCTGCCTAGTTCAGTTACGGAGTTTCTTACCCTCAGGATGAGCCTCGATCTGTATTATTTTGATCTTAGGAGGCTATGGCATGATTGTGGCTTTTTATAAAGAGTCTTTTGGAAAGCTTTCAGATAAAGCATATGTAAAATATTTGACTATTTCACTTTTCAACTTGCATAAATAATGACTATACACACACACACACACACATATATATATATATATGTATATATATATATACACACACACACCTCTACATGTGTATTTATGAATTTACATATATCTACGGGCTGGCAGGAAACTGGTGTGATAATGCCTATTAACCGTATAAAATTATGCATTATCTACATTCATCTTTCCCTGCTTGTGCAGCAGCAGGTCTGTGTAATCATGTTTCAGGTTATTTGTGTTTTGACTTCTATTATTCAGTCAAGCCCTCTCATTCCTTCTAGCAATAGCTGAAGGAGCCCAGTGACTTGGTGTCATGGTGACCCCTACTGGTGACCATGCTTTTTTTTTTTTTTTAAAGCAATGCCTTACTATATATTTAATTTCTTACTATATGTACAACTTGTTTCTAGTGAAAACTATGTTCCCTTTCTGTAAGCAAAATAGAGATACCTTTTCATTTATGTTTTTAATCATTTCAAAACTGTCTTAGTATAAAGATGTATTTTACATAAGATGAGTGTGACTGTTTTGCATGGATCATTTTAACTGATTCATTAACTGATTTTACAGCAGCGAAAACTACTCAGCACTAACGCCCACTAAATATTTTAAATGTAGGTGTTATTCTAAGGATGCACTTAGAGAACTCTCCGTGATGTGAATATGCTTTTTTAGATAAGAATTTGAGCTGAGGCTGAATTTTGCAAAAAAGTCTGAATTGGAGTGGTGTTTACTAACCCCCGCATTTTGAAAAAGGACAAAACGGATAGTCGCCTATACCAGCAGCCCTTTTTCTCTTTCTAAAATTGCCTGTTGACAGAACACACTCGTTTGTGGAAGGAAGGTGGTCTCGGTGAGGAAGTCATTCTTTGTAAGTGGTCATGTATCATTTTAAAAGCTTGGTTCGTTGGGTAGTTTTCCAACCAACCCACTTACCCCTCATAAATTCAAATGATATACTGAAGACCGTTTTGAAATGTGGAGTGTAAAACCGAAAGATACTCAGGGTGCCCATGAATATTATCATTGTTTTTTTAAAGCTAGGATCTGGGCAGCTTACACACACACACACACACACACACACACACTTGTTTTATCTTCACTAAAGCTCATTTTTCCTTCCCGAGAGCTTTGCTGTACATGAAATGTGTGTCGTTTTTAAAACCCGTTTCATGTGCCTAAATCCTGCACGTCTCTCTTAAGCTTTTGTTGGGATTCCACGCAGAGGCTGTGTGGGAAGCAGCTTTGGTCTGGCTCTTCGTTCTTGTCCACGGACACGTGATGCGAGACACGTGGCCAGGACCCTGCCTGGGCGAATTATACCTGGCGAAAGCGCAGAGAGAAGGAAGGACAGGCTGGGAGGGGGGCGTCCTGGTGGGGGGTGTCCTGTGGGGTTGCCGGTGCTCGCGACACCCTGTCCAAGAGGCAGTTGTGGGGAAGGCAAGTACTGGGTCTTGGACCCTCAGAACCAGTGGACATTCTTTCTCAGGCGTGTATTGTATTGTCAAGCGCCTATGAGACCCTTTACTTTGAAGTCCCTGTGAGATGTCCCTACGTGTCCATTGTTTCAGGTAAGACAGGCCTGTCCTCCCACCGCATGTCCACAACCTGACCCTCTTTGCCAAGTCCCTGCCTGTCACCCAGGGACAGAGAAGCTTTGCTGATGAAAAGAAAAGCACGTTTTCTCTTGTTTTCCCCACCCCAGCGCTGGCCCTGCCCTCACGGGGTCCCCTGGCATCAGATTACTCTGTGTTCAACCTATAAAGAAACTGGGAAGAACATTCTGAGTTCAAGAGGAGGTTTGGAAGAGGGTGCGTTTTTCATTGAAAGCGTATCGTGAAAGATCTCAAAGGAGAGGCGAGCTTGCTTAGGCAAAACTCCTGTAGGCCTGTCTGACGTCTCCCATGATTTGAAATGTGGGAAAGATTATTGGGGAGACCCACAGTAAGCAACTGGGGCGCCAGACCTTTGTCATTCCCTAACCCGATGGAACACGGGACGCGGGAGAATGTTCACACGCATTTTGCGTTCGGTAGCCCTGCGTCAACCTGCCACTCAGGACGGCAATACCATTGCTTGTGACCTTTGGAACGGGGCCGTGGGATAGTTGAAAAGTTGTGGGTGTCTGTGTTTCCAAAACGTGTCAGCTGTAACAGCTGCCAGGGGTGTGACTCATCGGTCACGTTCCAAGCTGCATGACAGAGACGGGCTGGCTCCTCTTGGTCGGCCCTTGGCCCTGCCCTGCCCGCGGGGAACTCATCTGCGTTCTTTCCTCAGAGGAGATGCAAACAGGATCAACTACATGTACGCGCAGTATGTCAAAAACACCATGGAGGCGCTCAACGTGGCAGACGTCAGTCAGGACAAGCGGTTTCCCTGGACAGTAAGTAACCCAGGGCTGGGCTTGGGGCCGAAAGCCGGTTTTCCCATCGGACCCGGGCCAGCAGCCACCTTTCCACCAGGGGCGGGCGGGCCCGGGGGAGCTGCGCTGCCCCTGACCTGAGGAGAGGGGCTGGAGTGGCCCCTGGCGTCCGGCCGGCGATGGTCAGCTGTGCCTCGGTGCTTTTCTGGGTCCTTTTACCAGCTTGCTAAACACGCACTAGCGACCTACCACACGCTAGTGTGGAGATCATTTATCCATTGCCTGCTTAAGGTCAGGGATGTCCCTTAGGTAGGATCGCACGCGTTCTTGAATTTGTACTCGAAAATGAAGTTCCACGCGGCTTGAAATGACGCGGTGGGACACGAAGTCTGTTTAGCTTGACAGCACAGCCGCAAAGGCCAGTTCATCAGCCCCGGCAAACTTTGAATTCTGGGATTTTATCTCATTTTATTTCAGGAAGGGGTCGCGTGTGGAGGCGGCCGCCTTGCTGTTGTAGTTTTATATCTGGGAGATCAACAGCACGGGCATGAGAGACAGTGGTGTCCCACGGAGGGAGGGGTCCCTGTGGACCTCAGGGGGTTCCGCCCTCCGACATGCATAATAGTGTCTCACGGGCAAATCCGGCTTTTCATCACCTGTTGCCGGTGTTTCTCGTTTTTGTTTAGAGTGAGAACACGGGGGACGTCAGCCAGCAGGGAGTTAGAAGTTTGCTTTGCACCCCCATCAAAAACGGCAAGAAGAACAAGGTGATAGGTAAGGCTTTCCAGGGACCTCGCTGCTGCTAAAGGAGAAACTTCTCTTTCAGGTGCGACTTCAAAGAATAAAGTGGGTAAAAGGTAAAAAAAAATGGAAATGATCCAAAGACCTTGGAAATGACCAGAGACGTCTGTTAAGCGCCTTACGAACTGTGATGTGTTTTTAATGATGGTGACCCGATTTTAACGGAATGTTTGGGTTGGAAGGCAGGCGGTGGAGAGATGTCAGGTTGATCATGTGTAACGTCTTAGAGTCTCACTTCTCGGTTTTCTGATCCTTGACTGTGGTGTAGGTTGTATTCACTCACTCACCGAAAACATTTAGTGATGACTCGACCGTGCTGGCACTTGGGGTGCACTGGGGACCAGGGCAGAGGTCCCTGGCCTCGGGGAGCTTAGGGTCACCTATGAGCTGCAGGGAAACAGGCACAGCAGGTGGCGGAAGGGACCCTCAGAGAAATGCCCCCGACTCTCCCGTTGGTGACCCAGGGTTTCTGGGCCTTGCAGGTCATGTTCACAATGGGACGGAAAACACGGTGGGATTGTGAAAACCGTCTGAATGGGTAGCTTCCTCCCAAGACCTGGGCGATGACGGGCATCTCCCGAAGGGTCGCCTTGTCAAGGAAAGCAGCTCGGGTGTCAAAACGGACCTTGGAAGGTCCAAATCGCCCCAGGTCTCAAGGCTTGACGGTGGTTTTGCTCCAGGAGAGCATCAGTCAGAACGGGGAGGAAGGCAGGTAGAAAGTGCCCGTCCAGGTTCCGCCCGCAGTCACGACCTTTGTCCCTCACACGGGCACACGTAGGGACTGTCAGCTGCACAGGATGAGGTGCACTTCCGGGGTGGGGGCTGTGGATGGCGGCTGATCCTTCCCTGCCGGTCCTGGCCTGAGACAGGTCACCAGGCCGCGCACGCAGCGTCCTGACACTCTTCTCCTGGTCGTGTTCCTTTCCAAGGCAGGGTCGCCGTAGGGAGAGAATGATTGTCCTGTCCACTCACACGGCCGGCTGTCGCTTGGACAGCTGCTTCTTACTGGGAGCCCGTGACCTGGACACGAGCCACCGGCAGGGGCATGTGCGGCTGTCCCGGGACAGAGCCAGTTCTAGTTGGATGTGAACACTTCTCTGGCGTCACGTGTCGGCCTTGTGAACCTGGTTGCTGTGATCTACCCAGACGGCGGGGTCTGTCCTCCGTGTGGCCCCCTGGTGTCTAAGCCAGCAGGCCGCAGGCCAGGGGGGCCCTGGTGAACCCAGCCTGGCGACTCCCCGCCTAGCTGTTGGGTCACAGCACTCTTCTCCGAGGGAAGGTGTGGCCTGGTGACTGCGTGCAGGGCAGACCCCACACAAACGCCGGAGAAACCCGGCAAGGGCGCCCTACAACACACCGAGTCCGCGTGGCTGGAAGGTTTGACTTCCCAGGGCGTTGAAGGTGAAAACTACGTATGCGGCTTTTAGACGCACGTGTAAGGACTTCCCCCAGCTCCTCTGACCTCTGAGCGTGTGGCCTTCCAGCGTGCGTGTTTTCAGGAGGACGGTTTCCTGAGGAGGAAGACCTCGTGGCCACCTGCCGCCTCGAAACCGGACTCTGATTTTTGCCCGCGGCCTCCCTCCCTACGGACCGTACCTGGCAGGGGCATGGCCGGTACCTGGCAGGGGCATGGCCGGAGGGAGTCACGTGTGAGCTTCCCTCACGCCCCCACGCGCAGGAGGGAGTCTGGGCGGGCAGGATGCACACCTACACCCTCCTTGCGTGGCTGGAAGATTATGGGCATGTCGCTCACCCCGGCAGCCTTTCAGACCTGCTCGCCGTTCGCCTCCCGTGACCCCATCTGATCCAGACGAGTGAGTGAAAGGGAAACATGCGTGTCAGACGGCCCCGACCTCCCTTGGCACCTGCGTTGCTCCGCGCCGGTCAAGAACGGAGCCCAAAGAGAGCCGGCGCCGTTCCTGCGGAGGAAAGTTCCCTGTAGTCAGCAGGGAAGGAACGGATGACCCCCCGTGTCGGGTTTTAGGTGGGGGCTCAAGCTGGCTCCAGCGGGAGGAGGACATTTCCATGGTTCCCGAGAGGGACCAGCCAGCCTGGAGAGCATCCTGGCCATGGACCATTTTTCTCACGTGTCACCGGCCAGCTCCACTGGACGAGATTCTCGGAGGGGGCTCTGCGGAGCTCCGTGCACACACGCAACGATGGACGTGTGTTTCTGTAACCTTCCTGCCCCCGTCTGTCCCCGTGACTGGCGTGGGGGTGCAGTCACAGGCCTCAGCAGGACGGGCCCGTGGTGTCCTCCATCGGCCGCGTCCCCGAGAGCTGGTCTCCCGTCCCGGGTCTGCCGAGGGCCGGGCCTGCGGCCGCGGGTTTCCACCGCTTTGTGTCCAGTGCTATTAAGGAAATCATTTTGTTATTCCACATTCAGTTATTAGGCTACTACGCCATTTCCCTTGTCGTATCTACCAGGAATTCTTGGACCTGTTATTCATACCAATTTCAGGGCATATTTTGAAGGAATTAGTCCCACTCCCATATAAAAAGACATTTTTTGAGGACGCCTCCCCTGTGAACAGCATACGTTTGCCTGTCCTGTGGGTGAGCAGTGTGACTAGGGGCACAGCAGTGTCACAGCCCCACGGTGAGAGGCATCTGCCCGTCTTACTGGGGCTGCCTTCTGGCCGGCCCCCTGCTGCGGGCACCCTTGGGTGCTGCAGTGTGGTTCCAAAGCACCAGTAAATGCTCCCAAATGATGAGCTTCCGTGCGACTTCCACCTCATTTTATTGTTCGTATTTTTCATCATTTCACGGTGTCCCTAGCTGCTCAGGGGGTTATACAATACTTGCTAGGCTCTTCCTAGCAGAGGTATCGTTACACCACTCAGCACCGTCCATGGAGCACGCGGGGCCTAAGGATTAATATGCCCAGTTTCCTTTCCAGAGAGAGAAACATGGTATCGAGTTACAACAACACCAGGAAATCAGACAGCAATCACTGGAATAAAATGATTTAAAAAAACCTAAACAGTTGCGGCTTAACATCTTAACATCGTCAAAGTGAAACTACACAGAGCAAAAAGAAATACAGACATTATTGTTTCAAGCCTTGAGTGAAGAGACGGAAAAGTGAAACTTCAGGGTAACGTTAGAAAGCGTAACAGCTCACCTTCGTGGGGCCAGAAGCACCGGTGACTTTCTGAAAGGCGTGAGGCATGTACCACTTCTGAGGACACATCATACACCAAATGGGCAAAATCTAAATAGAAAAAACAACAGTATCAGACAAAACGGAATTCGAGGCCAAAACCTAATGTAAAGAGTCGCTTTGCATTGGTTGAACTTAAAATCCACAAGGGGAAAGGGTAATTGTCATAAAGGCTTTTAATAAACTCAGTAACATCTTTGACATGTGGAAGCCCAAGTTATTAAAAATATAAGGAGACATGGACAACACGGTCATCCAGGGGATACTGAAGTATGGGGGGGAATAAGGACACATTAGAATTGATT
Source organism: Noctilio leporinus (assembly GCA_004026585.1). Taxonomy (NCBI): domain Eukaryota; kingdom Metazoa; phylum Chordata; class Mammalia; order Chiroptera; family Noctilionidae; genus Noctilio; species Noctilio leporinus. Next base: position 116,428 of record PVIW01000928.1, on the reverse strand, counting down.
AATGTAAAAATGAAATGGACTTAATAGGGCACGTGTGTACTTTTATATTTTATAATTAAAAAATTAAAATCCACCAGAGGTTCCCAACCTTGCTGACACTCACACACGCTCACACAGACACGGGAAAGCCTTCTCCTAAGTGGCAAAGAAGAAATCAACAGTCAACACGAGAGTGGTTTCAATCACCCGCTGCCAGGAAGCATTAAATGGGACACCCCAGAAATAAACAATTCTCACGGTTTAAACCGGGGGTCCTTCCGAGGGGCCGACGAAACCTTGCCAGTCCTGCTCCGTTTCCCCTGGGACGGGACCACCTGTCAGTCCCGTGTCTCCACCTGCGACCACCTTGGTCCTCAGGAGGACCAGCAAGAATGGCGGGGTTTGTGTGCTGGTCACCCCGATTTTACTTGATAACGTCCCCAAATGGCTGCTGGGACAACCGCTGGACGGACGCTGTGACGGGGATTGGGGCACCCCAATGCTGCAAGGGAGCACTGCTGGTTTACTCTGTCCACTGCGTGGTTTCCTCCTCTTCGAAGTGACTGTGCAAATGACAGGTTTCACGTGTGGTAACGGGGTGCCATGCACTCCCCTTGTTAATGAGAAAACCCTTTCTGTGGCGACACGTTACATTTTTCCCAAGGAGTCTCTTGGCTTTTATACATCTTCTGCTTTCCAGCTCTTTTTTTTTTAACCTGGGCGTTTTCGTTTGAATTACGTTTCCGAAGGGTGTGAAGAAACTGGCAGGATTATCATGAACGCCGCCTACGTGCGACCACCCAGCCTGCTTTCAAAGGAGAATCGAATTGTATCCCCCAAACAGATCATTTGTCTTCCCTCTTTTTCTTGCCTTGAGCTTAACTCCACACGTGTGTATCTATATCCGTATGTGAATCTGCATTGTACCTGTGTCCGTGTCCGTGTCTGTGTCCGTGTCTGTATTCGTGTCTGTGTCCGTGTCCGTGTCCGTGTCCGTGTCCGTGTCCGTGTCTGTTTTCTGTTATCTGTACCTGGCCCGCGGTGCGCCGGTGGAGGAAGTCTGTTACCGTAGACTTAGAGACAGAGAGGTGGGGACGTGAACCACGCTGTGTGGCCCTGAGGCCGGAGGTTGCCCGAGTCCTCCCAGACAGACCATGAGGCCCAGGATCTATAGCACAAATGGCTCCGTAGAGATGTGCCACCACGTTGGTGCCATCTTCCACCTGCCCACTTTCTGAATCCTGTGGTGCATGCGGCAGTGTTTTCATGTCTGGCGTCCCGGTAACCAAGGGCAGCCTGCACGACCCAAAACCCTGCTGTGCAGCAGTACTGTCCTCTGGGCGGTGCCCAAAGGTCCGGCTGGTTTCCCAGGGACAAACCGTCTTGGGGACTCAGGTGACCAAACGCTCACAACCCAGTCTGGGAGAGAACAGCACCCGAGGGGTAGCTGGACACCGGCCGCCTACGTCTAGGGCCACGTGGATGAGCTCTCGTGTGAATCACGTCTGTGCAACGCGTGCCATGTGCTTCTCCAGCCCGGGCTGTGTTTGGCGGCCCTGGAGGGGCCGGGCATCCCTGAGAGCAAAGGACAGTCCTGGGGGGTGGGCGGTGGCGTTGGTGACAACCCGTCTCCACCTCCGGGCCTCCCTAGGGGTTTGCCAGCTCGTCAACAAGATGGAGGAGACCACGGGCAAGGTGAAGGCTTTCAACCGCAATGACGAGCAGTTCCTGGAGGCGTTTGTGCTCTTCTGCGGCCTGGGCATCCGGAACACGCAGATGTACGAAGCCGTGGAGAGAGCCATGGCCAAGCAGATGGTCACACTAGAGGTGAGCGCGGCCGAGGGCGCGTGGCGGTGTCCGCCGTTCTGTCACGTGGGTCGCACCCCTCCCGGGAGCAGGGACCCAGAGGACCAGGCCCGTCTGTCCCCACTCAGCCGGGTAGGAAACCCGGGCCCGGGGTACCCGTCGCAGGTCCCGGGACCAAACCTCCGCTCAGGCACACGGTTTGCCCCGCCCACCCGTCCCCTGCTTCCTCGGGGGGACGTGATCCTTGACCCTGGTCATCCATCCTGCAGGTGGCACTGCCCACCTGTCCCCAGGTCACCTGGCCGACAGTTGTCATTGCGCAGACAGAGGCCCTGCGTGCAGTCAGGATGGTCGGGCACAGTTTCAGCGCCTGCACCGGCTGCTTCATCATCTCTCAGAAGCGCGACGGAGGGTGGGAGGCTGGGTGGAAACTGCCCCTGCCACACACACACACACACACACACACACCACACACTCTGCGTCCCGTGAGTGGGAGGGGGTCCCTGTGCCTGGGACGTTCGTCCCCGAGCCTTGTAGCTTTTCTCCGTGAGTTCGGGCCGCTTCCCAGGTAGCAACACCAAGACGTCAGTTACGCAGACGCGCTTTTCCTCAGTCAGCACGCGCGCACGCACCACTGAAGCCCCTGTGTATTAAGAAAAGAAAAAACAGGTGTCACTCAATGCTTTGCCAAGTGTGAGCCAATAGCGTGGCCTGGAAAGGTGCTTCTTTCATCAGCCGAAAGGTGGGCACGTTTCCCTGAGCCCCGGGACTGTCCCTGTGTCCCTGAAATAAGCAATCGCACGGGGGCCTGGCGGGTTCTCCCTGCAGAAAACAAACCAGGCTCCAGGCCTCATTCCGGGAAGGGTCCACAGACAGCCTAGCCCCCCGGCGGCCGGAATTCCCTCCGGGTAACGTGTGCGCGTCCCTCCCGCAGGTCCTGTCCTACCACGCGTCCGCCGCGGAGGAGGAAACCCAGGAGCTGCAGGCCTTGGCGGTAACGCACCCCCCTTTGCAGAAGCGACCCCTGCAGAGCCCCGTTCGCGCCCACGCGGACCTTTCTCATGGCGTCGGCTTCCGCTCGTGATGGTCCCTGAGACATCCCGTCCCACGGCCGACCGTTGAGACAGACGCTCATAAGCGTAGCTAATCAGCTCCATTCCCTGCAGGGCTCCGGTCACCAATAACACGAGGATAACAGCTCACATCGGCTTGGCCGTGCGTGACGAGAGGCTGGGGTTTTCCCTAAGAGTTGTCCTCATCTTTCCCTCGGTCTCGGGCCAGCGCTGAATTTAGTTTTCGGTTTCTGCAGCAGTGGGGCCAGGTGGTTGTCCGGCCGGGGTCACGGCACAGGAAGTTACAGTTGGTTGTGATAACCTCGCCTGCCTCACGGGGCACGGAGAGGGCTGTCCTGCCCACGGGGCAGCAGCCGGGCGCTGTGCGAAATCAGGCTCCAGGGACCAGCGCCCGACTCCTCGTTCCGCTCCCACGTGTCCGTCGAGAGGAAAAAAGGCCCTGGGGTGCAAGTGAATGTCAGTCAGTCTGGCTTTTGACACGGGTGGCCTTGGGGGCGCCCAGGAAAGTCCGAGGCTCTGACGGATGCAGCCCCCGTGGGCCTTCCTAGTTTGGGTCCCTGAGAGCCACCCGGTCAGGGCCGAGGAGATGGGACCAGGGTCCTGGATGGAGTGAGAGGGTGGGGCCACGTCCTGGGGCTTCTTTGTCATTGTCAAGAGCATGGTGGCCCCCAAAGGTGAGGACTCCAAGCCCTCCCCATGTTTCTTCATGAAAACTGTGAGCTGGGGAGGCCACGGGCTGGGACACATACATGTATGCATGTGCACATGCCCACATGCATGCACCTGCATGCATCCACACATTCATGCCCACACCCGCATACATATATGCACATGCACCCACGTACACATGCCCACATGCATGCACCTGCATGTATCCACACATGCACACCCACACACCTGCATACATATATGCACATACACCCACGTACACGTGCCCACATGCACAGTGACCCTGGAGCCTGCGCTCACGCCCACTGTACCCCTGTTAGGAACGGGGAAAGGGGTAACGACAAGATCAGCCACACTGAGGAGCAGGAGGGTGTTAACTCAGGATATTTAACCGGCAACCCTGTTTGGGGGGACGGTGACCTTAGCATGTTGAAGGGCCCATCTTGGTTCAGCGTTTCTGTTGTCAGCCTCAGCGTCTCCCGGTGGAGAGGTGGGGGTGGGGGTGGGGGGACTTGCTCCTCAGTAGCAAACGGAGTCCTTTGGCAAGGAGAGTGTGAGGAATTTGGGATGATTTTCCCCACAATGTAGGCTCCTTTTGGAGGTCGGCCTCATTCGCAGCTGGCTCTCTTGGTTTTATTCTGGGTGTGTTGGAAGTGAGCTTTTGTTTCCAACGCTTTGCCAAGGTTTATAGGGTTAACACGCCTTTCCCGCCGGGCTTCCCTGGCCGCTGGTCTGGCCCTCCCGGGGCGCTCAGGTTTGGCACTGAACCCGTACTGTGACTTGGAAATGACCGCGTGGAAAAACACGCTTTTAAGGGCTGTGGGCACTGTGGGATTATTATGTTCCAAGTTTACACTCGCTGTGTGTTGTTTCAGATACATACACACTAGCCTATCCAGTATTTCCTAAAGATGATGCCTCGAAAACAGCGCTAGGCTATAAAACCGTGCCCTGCACTTTGAACACAGCATAGTCCCAGAAGGGATGAGCAGACCCCCTTCTGAGATTCTGAGATTGGGGAGAAGGGCTTCATGGCAAGAGGAGCCTATAAATTGTAGATATAAATATGTAAAAGGTAAAACTTAATAAAATACGCCTACCCTCTTCCCTTGATGATGGCATCTTCACGATGACAAAGCCAAATGTAAGCGTAAGACCACAGACTTTTAAAAACTGAAATACAAATTAAACATTATATTAGCTTCAGGTGTACAACATAATTATTTGATATCTGTATGCATTATGAAATGACCACTAATAAGTCTGGTAAACATCCATTGCCATACATAGTTAGCTTTTTCTTGTGGCAAGAGCTTTTAAGATCTACTCTCTTAGCACCTTTCAAGTATGAACTATAGTATTATTAACTATAGTCACAATGCCATATATGGCACCCCATGACATACGGGGTGTAATATGTAAAGCAGAGAACGTCGTTCTCTGTAAAAAAAATATGTTCTCTGTAAAAAAAAAAAGAAAGAAAGAAAGAAAGAAAAAAGAAAACAGCATAGTCTTTCAGAAAACGCTGAGAGTTATTTTCTCAATTGCACGCATAATTTTAGCAAGGGAAAAACACTTTGCAATAACTGAAAATGGCTGCACGGCTGTATTGTTCAAAATCATCTGTTGTTCCATTCGGAAAATAGATTTCTGGCAGCTGCATTGAGAAGTTCAGGGTTCCACAGCTTGTAGGTCAAGGAATTCGTTTAAATTGCTTAAAATCCAGCAGCCGATTGCAATGCTAGTTTCCTGCCACCCTCATAAAAGTCCCTGGACAGCCCCACGTGCATCGACATCTGCAGTGACCAAACGGCTACCTGTGTCGCACGTCTGATGAGGACCCTGAACTGAAACCCTAAAGGAGGTGGAAAACCTATCAAATGTTTTAACGTTTATTTTGAACCGTTAGTTCTTAAGAGAATTAAAGCGTTTTCTGAAGTATACTACTTACGCCCAGAAAACTTCTCAAGTTATACAAAACTAATGTTGGTAGGAAATTCAGAATCCTTCCCCCCCCCTCCCCTTGTTTCCTGGAGTTTATTGAGTTTTCCATGTTAAAATCTAACCACCTCTTGGCTTAGAATTGAGTGTCACCCACGTAAGGCCTTAAACGAAGCATTTTGCCAGGTACGTGTTAATAACCAACCCTTCGTCACGAGTCACTGAGATAAAAATAAAAGGCCCCTGCGGACCTGGCTGCGGTGTTGAAAAGTTACCAGAATGTTTGTTTATTGTGGGTGGCTGACTCTTTCCCTGATCAGCGCGACCCCAGAAACCCGCAGGAGCCCGGGGTGGGCAGGGCACCCAGCACAGGCTTCTGCATGGCCTGGTTTTCCAGAAGCTCGACATCTGTTATTTTTGCTTCAACTCTCCCAGTTCTTAAACAATGTAACAAACGTGGTGGTTTTTTATTAACAGCACCAAGCAAAAGACGGGACGGCAAGTGCCGATTCTGCTAGTTTCCCAAGGGCCTCCCCCTCCTAGGAGGGTGACCTCCTGGCTCAAATTCAGAGAAGGGACAGAGGTTTTCCTCTCGTCCGTTTCATAAATGTTGGTATGACCACATGCAAAGGGGTGCGCTCCAGCAGGCATGGTGGACAGGAAGCCGCGTCCTCTGACGGGACCCCCGCGGGGTCAGGAGAAAGACAGGAAAGGGCAGGACGGCGACCTCACGCCCTTGAACAGGGCTGCCCCGCGGGGCCCTTCCTTCTGCGGGCGGCAGCCGTGCCTTGAAGGGGCCCATGGAGAAGTGGGTGTACAGAGGGACACCCGCCACGCAGGGGGCAGGGTGTGTGTGACCGAAGTGCTGGGATTCGCTGCAGCTCAGTTGTTATCAAGTCGACACCACGGATGGTGACGAACAAACAGACCCCCTTCCCCCCAAGAGCAACCAGCTTCTCAAAGCTGCTGAGGCAGGTCACCCCAAGGGCGCTGGGAGCGGGCCGGGGGGTGGGGGCCTCTGCTTGTCTCCCGGGGGTGCGGAGCCCGCGCCCTGTGCTTGTGTCAGGCACCGGCATCGGGCTGAGAAGTGAGCACCCCCTGCCCTGCACCCCGACCCCCAGCCCCCAGGGACGGCTCAGTAACTGTGTCTGTGAGCAGGGCGGGGGCCGGGCCCTGTGTCCCGTCCCAGGTGCAGCCTCGGGCGCCCTGGGCGGGGGGCTCCCTGCGGCTGCAGCGAAAAGGAGGGCAGCCCCACCGCGCCATCCACGCCGCGCTGTCCCTCCCGCAGGCCGCCGTGGTGCCCTCTGCCCAGTCCCTGCGCATCGCGGACTTCGGCTTCAGCGACTTCGAGATGTCCGACCTGGAAACGGCCCTGTGCACAATTCGGATGTTCACCGACCTCAACCTGGTGCAGAGCTTCCAGATGAAGCACGAGGTGGGAGGTGGCGTGTCGCACGCTCGTGTGTGTGGGGGTGTGCATGGCCTGTGACATGTGGGCGGTGGCACCTGCATGCGTGTGCTGCGTGGAAGAGGACTGGTTTGGGGTGCCGGGGCGAAATGCAGAGTTTACGTCTCGGGACAGATACTTGGTCACCTAACGCACGTGGGAGAATTTTAAAGAAAAATTGATCAGCCGTGACAGAGACCTGTGCCCACCCTGGGCGGCGGGCTGGGAGAGGGTCGCCCACAGGGAGAGCGGGGTGTGCGAAGGCGGGAGGACAGGAGACGGGGTGTGGCTGGCTGGGGGGCCCTGCAGAGGACGGGCAGAGAGAGCAAGTCCCGTAGACCTTGTGAGCTGCTCAGAGGGGCCCGGATTTTGTTCCGGGGATGGTGGTGTCACCAGGGAGTTGGCAGCCAGAGCGACGTGGGCTGGTGGCCTAGGTCAGGGCGCCTCCGTGCAGGGAGGGACGACGGGCCGGTGGGGTCAGCTCCGGGCTGAAGCTGGGGATGAACTTGAACACGTCACAACCCCATGGCCCCGGGAACCTGCAGGCCAGGGAGCTGCGCCCTCCAGCGCGGGTGCGGACGCCCGACTCTCGGTGGCACCAGAGGACGCGGAGCGGAGGGACCCTCTGATGCCCGCAAGTCCACTGTTCACCTTGGGAGCTTCTCTCCGGTCGGCTGACTGCCTAGCGATTTGCCCCCAGCACCACAAGACGGTTAAAACGTGGGGCACCTGACCCCTGAAGCGGGGGTGCTGGCCCCTTCCCCGCAGACTGTCAGGTAGAAAGCGACCACCACCAACGCGCCAACATTCCACTCCTCCCGTGCGAACGAATCCAAGTCAGACCTCCTTTGCGGTCGGCTCGGCAAACAGTGTCCGTGCAGGTGTCCCGCAGAGGGTCGGATTCATGTGCCCGGGAGGGAAGGGGTTGAGGTTGAAAGCTGCTGGTGTCTCCTGCGCAGATGTCCTGCCAGGCACTGAAACACCTGAGGGCCTCCGGTCCTGGGCAGTCAGCTAATTCATGAAGTGCAAGTTCATGAGCGGGGACAGTGCCAGCGTCCCCGGACCTGCGTCCAGCGCAGACACGGAAGGAAGGGCCCGAAGAGAGAAGGGGAGGGGTCCGAAGGCATCAGGACCCCCCGGATCCTCTGCAAACAGCTTCTGCCGCCCCTGGGAATCCGTGGATTATTTTTCAAGTTACTCCTTGGTGACTGTTTAAGCATCGTTTAAAAGGCACGAAGTCTGGGAGCCCCACCCTGGATACGGGCTACGGAGCCCGGACCGTGGCCCGGAGCTGCCACAGCCCAGCAGCTGGGCCCCTGGGAGGACTTGGCAGCGGCTGCTACGGCGCTGTTTCTGTGAAAGGGAATTCGTGCCTTCGTGACGCTCCTCATGGGGACCCCTGGACATCCTGTCTTCCAGAGAGCTCGCCGGTGCCCCCCGGCACCCGATACGCTTCTTGGAGCTGTGGTGCATTTTACAGCCAAGTCAGGGTGCTGGGCCCTCCAGCCAGACCCGTCAGCGGGAAGTTCAGCTCCCCCTTTAGGAGCCACAGTCCTTGGGCACGTGCCTTCTCTGAAGGTCAGGGCCCCGTCCGTTACCTGATGAAATCCAACCGCCGGCCGGGAGTGGGGAGAGCCCAGGGTGTGTGCTTTTTGTGGGGATCATGCGGTGAACGTTAGCAAGTCTGTCATAACCGCTCGCGCTTTCTTCCCCGAAGGTCCTTTGCAGGTGGATCCTAAGCGTGAAGAAGAATTACCGGAAGAATGTCGCCTATCATAACTGGAGACATGCCTTTAACACAGCCCAGTGCATGTTTGCTGCCCTGAAAGCCGGCAAAATTCAGGTACTTTCAGAGCCATTTGTCTGTTTACGGCCTTGCGCTGCTTTGCTAGTAAACCTCCTGGCCTCTGCTTCCAAGGTTTTTTAATGTGCGCTGATGATGGTGGAGGGCAAGAGTTGCTACCAGTTACAGAACAGCTTGCATTTTAATGAAAGAAGGCAGCTTGGCAAAACACGTAGTTGCGCACTTTCCTTCGGCTGTAATGCGCACGGCACGTGAAAATACTCTTTAAATCTCTTCCTGTTCAGCATAACTGGTGCTTGGGCAGGTAACGATTGCCTTCTACAGCGTAAGAAAAAGCACCCAATCTCTCATGTTCCTATGCAACTGGCTCCACGTTGCCTTTAAGGCTCAGGAGCGGAGGGTGGAGAGCGGGGTGGCGGGGAGCTGAAGGTCAAAGAAAGGACGCTGAGTCCCAGTTTACCTTGGTCATTCGCACACACCCAGAGATGGTTGAGAGTGAGTGGGGAGACGGCCAGGGGCGTTTGCAGTAACCTCATGCTGAAGACGCAGCACAGGCCCCCCCCCACAGAACTCAGGCCCCCCGGGATGGTGAGCAACATGCCTATGAGGCGCTGAGAAGAAGCCGTGGGCCGGGGCGGGGGGATCCAGTCCCTTACCAGCCCCTTCTCTGTCTTTCCCGGCCGCACGGACTGTGCAGAGCAAGTTGTCAGACCTGGAGGTGCTGGCCCTGCTGATCGCGGCGCTCAGCCACGACCTGGACCACCGCGGCGTGAACAACTCCTACATCCAGCGGTGAGGCCCCCGCCCACGGCGGAATGGTCCCCCCTGGGTCGGGTGGTCCTTCCTCAGAAGCCCAGCAGCCTGGCAGGGCGCAACCTTCCCGCCGCTCAAGGCCCTGCCGCCTGCTCTGGGTTTACTGAAGGGAAGTGGGAAAAAAACAATCATTCGGGTCTAGTACTGTGTTGGTGACCTTTCTGGCCTGACGTTGAAACTGTTTACATTGAGAATCTTATTTCATGGGATAGTCACCGAGAGAGTTGCATATCTGGTGGAACTGCAGAGCTGCGTGGAAAACGACACAGACTAGCTCAGAAAAGGTGAACTTTCCTGCTCACGGAAGAGAGCCCCTGGCAAGCGCTTAGCCTGACCCTGCGGACCTAGCAAGCACCCAGGAGGAGGAGTCCTTTCCACCTCCGTGAAGGCGCCGTGGGCAGCGCCCGGGAGGGGCATCCGGCTCTGCGGTCCGTCTGGCCTCCAGGCCTTCCTCCCACGTGCTCCTGCCCGACCGCGGTGAGCATGCCCGTGTCCGCAGCTTCCCTGGAGGTGACAGTGCACCTACCTTACAGGGTGAGAGCGGGTTTCAAGAGCTCACACAGGTCAAAGCCACGGGGCATGGCCAGTACGTACTTAAGGGTCAAGTGACGCCCTGCAGTGGGGCTGGGGACCATCTGCGCCAGCAGCCCCTGCTTCCGACTGATCTGGGCAGTGAGATCCTAATTCTTCGGACACGGCCTTCAGGCCCCTGTGTGGACCTTGCCTAAGTGGCATTTGCCATGGCAACTGAGATGTAAGGATGACATTACTTTTCAGCAGATTTTCCAGCCACTACGACACTTTTCTTTTCTTGCAGCAACTTAGTCAGAAAGTCCCCATTTTAACGGGAAAAATCCGTCCATGCTGAGCTTCTGTTTGTGAGGCACACCAGTGACCCCCCCTCTAACGGGTAGGCCGCTTTGGGAAGTTCCAGATGCCTGATATCTTGAGGGAATTCCAGAAATCTCTCTAATCACACCCCCTTCATCTAAATAAATAGAAAACTTCATGCCAAAGGAATTGTGGGCGACGGAGCCGCCATGTCCTCTGCTGACCTTTGATGGGAAAGACGGCTGGAGTGTCACATGGGCCATTTCCTCTTCAGAATCTAACCCTTGGCTGAACTGACTTGGTCCCCTTTGTCACGTGACCGCAGGTCTGCGCGCCCCGTTATGAAAGGACAGGGGCCCAAGTGGACAGAGTCGCGCGCAGCCGCGAGGTCTCAGGGCCAAACGCCGTGTTGCTAACGCGCAGATGGGACGTCACGCTGCCCCACTGGAGAGGGGAGATGCCCAGCTACTGGTTGCTTTGTTTATTCAAAAATAACTACCCGGAAGAACATCTGCAGAAATGCCATCTCCTCCTCCAAAAAAAAGTCCTGGGAAAGAGTCACGGCGTGCAGAATCTTGCTTTCACACGCGCCGCAACGCGGACTTCCGCCAACTCACAGTGGTTTTTGCCAAAAATTCAAGAAGTCAGAGCCTTTTGTGTCTCTGACGCCCCTGTGGTTTGAGCAGAGGAAACTCAGATGTCTCCAGGGTTTCTGTTTGCTCTCCTTGTCGGGAAAGGGCCTTGACCGCTCCCGCAGTGGGGACCGGCTTCTGGAAGGGCCCCGCTGCCCCCCTCTCCACAGATGTTCAGGCGCTGCTCAGAGAACCCCAAAGTGACCAAAGAAGGCACAGAAATGAGAGGAACACATCAAAAAGTGAAAAAGCCCTCACATAGCAGCCAAGTTAAAAATGAACTCCTGCCGTTCGTTCTCCTGGGTCATTGTTTCTGAAAATAACTTAAAGTAGATGAAGGAAGGGGGAAATCAGGACTCCTCATCCGAGAAATTGTAACAAAGAAGGCACTGTTAAAAAATAAAGAATTGTGGAGTGCTTGCAGGTGTGTGCAGGTGTGTGTGCAGGTGTGCATGCTGGTGTGTGTGCAGGTGTGCGTGCAGGTGTTGGTGCAGGTGTTGGTGCAGGTGTGTGTGCAGGTGTGCGTGCAGGTGTGCATACAGGTGTGTGCAGGTGTGTGTGCAGGTGTGTGTACAGGTGTGCTTGCAGGTGTGCAGGTATGCATACAGGTATGCATACAGGTGTGTGTGCAGGTGTGCGTGCAGGTGTGCTTGCAGGTGTGCAGGTGTGCATACAGGTGTGTGTGCAGGTGTGTGTGCAGGTGTGCTGCTGGCTGGAAATGGAAACCTACGATGGCAGAACTCTTTCAGAGGTATTTTCCTTGCCCAGAGAAAGCAACACTTTGTGTTCAACGGATAAAGCCAGTGGGGCTGTTCGCACTCAGAATCAGCTTCATTGTTGGTACCCAGTCCCCAGAGGACCTTCCTCTTCTCAGCAGGAGAGGGATGGTGGGCGTGACGAGTTTTGAGAAGCGGCCTCTTCTTGAGTTAACCGGTAGGAAGACGGCGATAAACTGACCTGGTGGGGACGGGGCCATTTTCTCTAAGTGTCTTCTGCTTCCCCCCATCTTTGCAGAAGTGAGCACCCGCTGGCCCAGTTGTACTGCCACTCCATGCTGGAGCACCACCACTTCGACCAGTGCCTGATGGTCCTCAACAGCCCGGTGAGCGCCGCGCCCGCGCCCACGAGCACACGTGTGCCCTCACCTGCGCCCGCACCTGTGCCCGCACCTGCGCGCCAGCTGCAAGGAGCATTACATGTTCCGCTGGGTTTTTAAGTTCTGGGTTCAAGCCCAGGATGGTCATTCTTGAGCTTTATTCCAGTTTGGGTGAGGAAGGCTGGGCTGGCCCCTGGAGGTCCCCGCCGTCCTCGAGCCCCCAGACTGAGCAGGGCCCCCTGCAAAGGCACATTTGGCTCCTGTGGGAACACCTCGCGATTCTGAGAATCCGGAGGGCACAGGACACCCAGGGTCCCTGCTTTGTTCTGCGTTGGGGTCCTGAGAAGTTGCAGCCCTGTCTCGGTGGGTCAGGTCCATGTGCACAGCCCCTGGGGCCCAGCAGCTGGTCATTCCACTCCCTCCTTTTTGCACATCATTGCTCTCCTTGGGCACAGGGGGTCCGCGTCAACCCCAGACGAGCAGCTGGTGGCCTGGTCGTGCTGGGGCTACACAGCTGTGTGGGCTTGGGGTGGTTAGCCCAGCCTGGTTCCCCGTCACCGAGTTCTGCTCGGTGTGCAGCTTTCAGGACTCTTTTCAGGAATGAGTGTGTCGTTTCCGCAGAAACACCCATCCTGTCCTTGCAATTTGCCATCCATATGCTTCGCTGAAACGTTCATTTTTAACACCCTCTTCGGTTTTTAGAAAGAAAATATGCCAACCTCTTCTAAAAATTCGTATTTAACAATATCCCTCTCAGAGCTCCTTCCAGTATCAGAGGACATAACTTACATTACTATTCACCAAACCATGGAAGGGATCTGGCCGCCCCGTGGTGGGCTTCAGGTGGTCGGGCCCAGCTAGCTGTCTTCTTACCAAGCGCTAGGGTCCAGGACTTGCAGCTTTTGCTTTGGGAAGGGAAGAAAAAAATGTAAACCCCAAAGACACTCCCTTTTCTCCATGAAATAGTTTTATCTCATAATTGGAAGTATCAGAAGATACGTTCTGAAAAGTTTTCTGTTTGGCCCAGACTCTAAGCTGATTGAACATTTAAAAACAACGTTTATGGTTGTAATCACAGGCTTCTCAGTGAGGCCTATGCCCAACTTTACCACGTAGTCCTGCCCGCGGCCGAGGCCTGGGCCCTGCCCAGCGCACCCCAGTCCCTCACCTGAGCCTCTGCTCTCAGTCTGGCACTTAGGAAGCACCTGTGACTGCGTGCGCAGGGTCGAGTTTATTCTGAACACACAGGTCTGCTTTCCTTAATTCAGGATTAGAGATACGCTTTATAGGACAGGCAAGAAATGCACAATGGATCCGTGGTGAGAACATGGAATATTTAAATATTCAGATTGGAGATTCGAGTCATGGTTGCTGCCAGCCAGGAAACCCCCCTGGCTCCTGCCCCCGCCCCGAAGTGGCACCAAAATGCTGCCGGACGTACCGCAAAAGCCACGGAGAAATCCGTTTTCAGTCACCAACTGTTGGCTCCTCCGTCGGGGCCGCGAACACCGGTTTTCTTTTCTCCTACAGGGAAACCAGATTCTCAGCGGCCTGTCCATCGAAGAGTACAAGACCACGCTGAAAATAATCAAGCAGGCCATTTTAGCCACAGACCTCGCCCTGTATATTAAGTAAGTTGGCGGAAGGCCCCACGTGGTGCAGACGGGCCCAGCCCTCACTGAGCGACCCTTGGCGCAGGGACGTGGGTCCGGGGAAGCTGCCCATCAGGCCAGGGGCTCAGAGCATGAAATGTCATCGCTGCCCCAGAACCAAGCACCTGTGGTCCCGTGCGGTGCGTGTGCTCACCACGGGCTCAGGCTACACGGTGCCCAAGAGCCTGAGTCTGGCGTGTGAGGCCCGAGGGGAGCACGGCCCACTCGCAGGGCCTCCTCGGAACCCGCAGCCTCTCTCCCTCTGGACGGGGAGACACACCTGTGCGGGTAGCCTTTTGTGAGGCGTAAACCCAGTCGTGCAAACACCCAGGATCAGGTGCCAGGCCCCACGGTCACGCACCTGCAGGGGAACCACCTACTCCTGCACGTCTCCGCTTCCTGGGACCGGGAAGCCCCGTGAAGCCGTTTTGGGTGAGAAGAAATTGGGCACATTTCAGTCGGTGCAACGTGACTGCTGAATCAAGACGATCCCATTCACGAGAACTTGAAAAATTCCTGTGACCACAAAGCCTCCCCCACCTTTCCAGGCCACGCGAGTCTCTCCTCTGAATCCGCCTGAAACCGGCATTTGTTTTGGGGTTCCGGCCACTTGTGGTCCAACTTGTTACGAAGTCCCCCTATTTGGCGCCTGTGACACCCCAAGTCGCTGACAGGGCTGGGCGCACAGGAGGCGCGCCGTGGGCACCAGACCAGAACTTGCTCCTGGTTTTCTCTGTCTTTGCGTCGGTGCAGCGCCGGACCTGCACGCGTGATGACGTTTTCTTGGCCCAGTGTCATAGCACACACGAGTTGCGTGACATCGAGCGGTAACCACGTAGATCTCACACCAGACCTTTAAACGTTCTTAAACCAGTCTCAGCATCCCGTTTTAAAGTCGCGCTGTTTCGTTTATCTGAACGCATGGTTAAGCACCGCGATGGCCGTTATTTGGGGCCTGTCCCAGCCCAGTGAGGGTTACTGTTTCACCCGCGGAAACCGGTAGGAGGGGGAACCATGCAGTATTCGCAGTTTCTAGATGATGACGCTCAGGCTGGGTTCCAAGACAGGTGAAAACCATTAGAGTATTTTTCCCAAAAAAAAACTGAGCCCATGATTCTTTGTCCACCAAAGGAATAAGAGACGCCTCCTACCTACCCACCATTTCTCTTTCTTTTCAAGGAGGCGAGGAGAATTTTTTGAACTTATAAGGAAGAACCAGTTCAGTTTCGAAGACCCGCACCAGAAGGAGCTGTTTCTGTAAGTAGCTTGATGGTCCTGGGACCTGAAGTTCTGCTCCCTGACCCGTCGTGTGGCTGGCGGCTGTCACCGCTGCCGTGGGCGCCAGGGTGACACCGGAGAGGCGGTTCTCCAGTCTTGCACAGAGGGCTGACCGCCCTTTCGGGATTGGGTCGCTGGGTGTGTCATGGGTGCTGAACCAGCGCCAGCAGGACCCCCGGGCTCGTCCCGTGTCTGTGTCTTTATGGGCGGCCGTCCCCGTGGGTTGGACGGTTCTGATTTCGCTTTTTCACGAGCAGCTGCTTACCAGGGCTTCTCTCTCCGGAACAGGGCGATGCTGATGACGGCCTGCGACCTCTCAGCCATCACCAAACCCTGGCCCATTCAGCAGCGGGTAGGTCCTTCCGGCGGTGAAAGCGTGTCCACCCTTGAAGGGTGGCCCTGGAAGTATGTGCAGAACTCACTGACTTGTTGAAGAGTAGCACAAGCAGATCCTTGAACGTAAGCAAGTTTTGTGGGAGAGCCATTAGTGCTGAATAATATGTGAAACATGTGTTATGAAAGGGAACATCTATGCTGCAGTAACGTAGGAAAACCCTAGCGGTTGTGAAGTCTCGCTTCGGGAAGTACTACTTCTGCTCACTCAGAGATATTCATAGCCCATGGCGTTAATCATGGGACAGGGGAGAATTTGCACCTTCATCTGTGATTTCTTTCTTCCCAGCCGGGTCCTGCAAAGGGAGGACGGTGAGACTGGGGTGCAGACCTGCAGGTCGGTACTGTGACCAGGGCCGTGAACCCCCTCTCTGTGATCAGCACCGTCTGGTGTGCATGACGGACCAGCAGAGGCCAAAACGATGCTGGAAATTGGGTAGAACACTGAGCATATAAGAGGTGGCATTTAAAATAACCAGGCAAAGATAGACTTTCAACAAATAATGTTAGAGGGTGACTTTCCAAAGCCCATAGCCAGATAGCAAAAGACAAAACGGGGCTGACTCTGCAAACCTGGACTCCAAATGGAGCCGAGAGCTGCATCTAGAGAAGTAAGCCATCCACACACGAAACACCATCGCCTGCGGAGCCTTCGGTGGTAACCCAGGAACAAGAAAACCTTCGTAACAAGGATCAGCGTGCAAAAACCAGTAAAGGAAGAGATGAATAAGTCTGATTCCCTAAGAAATGAAAACATGAAGAAAAGAAAACATTTGCGTGGGAAAAACCCTGTACACAACATAAAGGACCATGATGAACTGGTCAAAATAATTGCCACTCCTGTCTGATCGTATCTCTAATGTTAACAGCAAAGAAGAAAAAGGCCAATCATCTCTGGAAACATGGGCCAAAGATTTGAACAATAAACTGACAGGAGAAATGTGAACGACTCGTACTCATTTGAAGAGGTTCTCAGACCCTCAGTAAGAAAAAAGTCCAAGTTACAGTGACACCAACACACGCAATAAACTTGTACTGAATCTCATGATAGTCTCATTCCCAATAGTCAGCAACGAGAAGCCACTCCTGTCCATCTACAGGAGGGCGGAGAAGTGTCCGGTGGCAGGTTTTTCCCACCGTGCACCACTGCTCCACGGCAGGAAGCAAGCCCCTTCCACACACGCATAGCAGGTTAGTCTCATGAGTACCCTCCCGAGCCGCAGGAGCCAGACAACAAAGAACACACATCGCGATCTCACATATATGAAGTTCTTAAACAGGCCAGACTAATGCGTGGTGAAAGAAACTAAATAGTGGTCAAGAGGGGGGCAGGAAAGAGGGGTGGGTGTTGCCCGGGAAGGTGGCCAGGGCCCCACAGAGTGGCAGAAACAACTCTGTCCTTGGGTGGGTGTGTTATATGGTCACATGCCTATGTCAGCACAGTGAACGGTGTACCTGTGATCCATGCAATTCACAGTATGTAATTTTACTTTGTGAAAAAATGAAAGAAAGAAAAAACACCGAGATACCTTTTCTCAACTGTCCAATTGTCAAAAAAAGCAAATGGTTGATGACAGTCACTGTTGGGAAAGCTGTGGGAAAACAAGGGTACAAAATCCTGTAACCCTTTGAAGGAGCTTAAGACACAAAGTCACTTATCGGCACTCGTAGGAATCTTACCCCAAAGGCATCCTGCCAGGAGTGGAAGGAGCTGTTGACACAAAGCCCCTCCTTCCCGGGCTGTGGTGGCAGCAGAGACTGGAAGCATCCCAAGGGCTCACGGCACCAAACCCGCTCCTCTGCGTGGTGAGCTCCGTGGAGCTGCAGACGGAAATGCACCCGTCTGTCAACCCCCAGGCAGTGACGACAAGGGGAAAAAGAAAAGGATTCACCACAAGGGAAGTTTAAGGTCTCCTTCCTGGGGACGGAGGGGGTATGGTTGAGGGGCAGAGATGGGAGCTGGAGCCCCTGGAGGCCTTCAACTGTGGAACCACGGCAGTCGTGTTTATAATTATATGTAAAATGGACTTAAGCATCCCTGACCCTTGGAAGTAAAGGGAAGAAGAGCCTGGTGTGGGCTGGGAAATCGCACTGGAAAGGACAGTTTCACCCCAAGTGACGGTAACGCAATGACTGGACCGCGTGTCTGGAGTAGGATGTTGTGTAAAAACAAAAGGAATTGTCCAAAAGGAAGAAAAACCCTTAAAACTGTTTGGCCCCACCATGGTCAGCGTGATGCCTGCACCTGGTGCCCTGCTGAGGTGACCGAACCCCTCAGTGGGGAGGGAGGGGAAACAGGTCTCACACCAGCTGGCCCCCAACAGACAGCAGGGCCACGGTGGAGACCAGGGGTCCTGGCACAGCAGCAGATGCTCCCGTGATCAGCGCCCACCAGCCGGGGTGGCACAATCCCTAGCGAACTGAAATACAGGTAAATACAGTTCCACGTAAGAGTTGGAAGTGATACTAAAAGTAAGAAAACCTGTTCTGGTCGTCTTCGGTGGATGCTTTGGTGGAGAATCGAGTGATTATTATTTGTTTCATGGTAATTCATGTGGAGAAGAACAAGCATCCCCCTTGCTTTTCTCACACCAATTGCACATTGGGGTCCCTAAATAATGAACTTCCTCTTTATTGATTCCAACTGATGAAGGAAGAAGGAACGGTCGACTTGTCTGGAACCTCAGCTTGGCCGCCCTGGTCCCTGGGGTAGACAGAGATCACTAGCCGTGGCCAATGTCACAGGAAAGCCCACCAGGCCTTGCGGAGGCCCCAGCAGGAGCTCCCAGCTCTGCCCCTGAAGCCACCAGGCGAACATGTACATGGAAACAAGCCCAGTCCCTGCCCAGCCAAGCCTCCAGCCATGTTGTGGGCACAGGACGGGCGGAGCGGTCAGAGGGAGGCGGTCAGCACCCTCGGTGGAAACCACTGTGAGCAACCCAGTTCATTCGGCCAGATCAGCAAAAATGCAAGGGAATTCAAGAGGAGAGGCGGGTCCCAGACATTAATAGAAACTTTCAGGGCCTACACATCAACTGTTGGGTCTTTCGTGGTCCCGGGTGTAGCAGGTGTTGGATCTTTCCCTGGTTGTCACCTTTCTCTGTGTGGTTACACTAGGTGCACATCTAACACAAGTGAAGCATAAATTCATGCCTCCTTTGCCCTGGCTGCTGGCCCAGTGGATAAGGCACCGGCCTGCAAACCCAGAGGTCGCCGGTTCGATTCCCAGCCAGGGCACAGGACCAGGTTGCAAGCCAGGTCTCCAGCCAGGTCCATAGCTGGAGGCAGGTGAAAGGCAACCATACATGGATGTCTCTCTCCCTCTCTGCCTCTCTCCCTTCCCCTCTCTCTAAAAGTAGTAAAATCTTTAAAAAAAAAATAAAACTCATGCCTCACGACCACTTTATTCTAGTGATACTGATGTGTTTGAAAGCTATGGATTTGGTAGAGTGTTATCATCCTCATCCAAAGTCTCTTCCACAGAGTGATAAGCTTTCAGCCGCCAATACTGCCCCTGTTGTTTGTTTCAGATAGCAGACCTGGTAGCAGCTGAATTTTTTGACCAAGGCGACAAAGAGAGACAAGAACTCAACATAGAGCCTGATGTGAGTATGAGGCCGGCTGCCAGGCCTTATTCAACTGACGACACCCAGGCCATTCTCATTGTGAACGTCTGCGTGTGCAGCAGTGGCGGCCCTGCTCAGCAACCCAACTTCTGCTCATTTTACGTTTCAGCTTGTTATGCCAACTTTCCGTAACTTGCTTTTTCCCACGCGGCATCATCGGCCGCTTTCCGCCCCGACAGACATCCCTCTACACGTTATTTACCATGACCCGTGCGCTAGGCGGAACGGTAACTTACCCTCTTGCTTTCGCGTCACGTGTGTTCGCCATTCCAGATGGCACTGTGGTCAACAGCGGCGCTGCCCAACCTTCTCGTCGTCTGGTTGGGACGAAACCCCAGAGCTGCTGTGTGGAAGGGCGCACAGAGGTTGAAGGTGTTTTCAGTACAGAGTGTGGGCATGGCTGTGGTCACCTGTGGCCGGCCTGCCTTCCCGGGACATTTCTACAGCGGCGGGCAGGGCACGGCCTGCGTGTCCTCGGGGTGCCCTGTGGTGCCTGTGGCCCGCGGTGGCCTGTGGGCCCGTGGTGGAGGTTAGGTCACGATGAGCCCTGGGCCGGTGCTCAGCGCCCGGTGATGCGGGGACATCACAGGGAGGACAAAGGAGGCGGCGGCGCAGGGCCCGGGCGCAGCCCCAGCAGGAGGCAGGCTTTCCCCGGCCACCGGCACCGAGCGGCTGGGTGTGAACTCCCGTGTTTGCCTTTGCAGGACCTCATGAACCGGGAGAAGAAAAACAAAATCCCGAGCATGCAGGTCGGCTTCATCGATGCCATCTGCCTGCAGCTGTACGAGGTACGTGCCGCCTAGACGCGCGGGTTCGGGTGGGAGGGGCTGACAGGACGCAGTCAGAGCAACGGCTGGGCCGTGGCGGGACCCCCGCTTCCTGCGCGCTCAGCGCCGCTCCGCTCCACCCTCCGGAGGGCCCCGCGGCAGGGCAGCCTCCCCACCAGGGGGGCACTTGGATTCAGTAAATGTGGGTAGCTCTGTCGCTGCTGAAAAATACCACCACAAAGGTGATGAATTCATCTCTGTTGTCACCTTGGATAAGAACGCCACCTACGTGCACGAAACCATGTCAGAAAAACACGGGACCCAAGGTGCCCCCTTCGGAAGACGCCCCCTGCGGCCCCCTGGCCCCACGCTGTTCCTCGGAACCCGTGCGGCTGCCCCGTGTCCAGCAGGGACCCCCCCCGCCCCAGCCGTCTCCCAAGGGGTCTCGGCTCCGGAAGGGCCTGCCGCGGGCTGGGGGTCCTGCCTGGGTGAGTGTGGGGGTGCGCCCGGCCGCAGGCGGCCACCCCAGCCGCCCGAGGGTCCCCTCTGTCTCGCTCGCTGCAGGCCCTGACCCGGGTGTCGCAGGACTGCTTTCCCCTGCTGGACGGCTGCCGGAAGAACCGGCGGAAGTGGCAGGCCCTGGCGGAGCAGCAGGAGAAGGCGCTGGTGAACGGGGCCGGCGGCCCGGCGCAGCGGAGCTGATCCCCGCGGGCTGCGCGCCCGGCCCCGAGGGCCACCCCAGGGCCCGTGGGGCCTTCCCTGTCCTGGTCTTTTCGCGCCGCCTCCACGCACCGGGGGGCTGCTCCTCGGGGCGATGCCACCCTGCGTCCGTGTGCGGCACCTCGGAGCGCGGGATGCGTGAGGCACCGTCAGCACGGGACCGCGTGGCCCCCCGTGGGATAGAGGAAAATTGCAGGTTGGGGGGGATGTGGAGGGAAAAGCGAGTATTTGCCAACCACGTATCGTGTGAACCCAAAAGGCCGACGCCTGAACAAGTGCAAAACTCTGTAAGGCAGTATTGGAACGCCGATCAATTCAAATCATTGAGTTGATTATCGCTGAAATCCAGGGACTCGTGGGGCCCGGGAACGCCGGGGTCGCCAGTTCGGCCCCCGTGTGTCCGGTTTCCTCATCCATCGCCTTTCAAACCAGCTCGCTGGGCCCCCGGGGCTGCGGGAGACCCGACCGTGGATCCGTGAGTCCGGCAAAGCGCTCCCTGTGATGTGGCGCCAGAAACTAACCCGAGGGGCGGCCGGGCAAGGAAGCAGGTGGGACTGAGGGTCGGCGGGGCTGGGCGTGTGCCTGAGAAATCACCCATTTCTGTTTGCTGGGACTCGTCAGCCCCAGCCACTTAGCAAAGATCCGTCCCTAAACCAGTTCCCTGGGTATCCTTTTTTCTCCAAACTGCCTGAAATTCAACAAGTTCCTGAAGGTTTTAAAATTCTGAGTGTGTATATGTATCTGGCGATCGTGTGTCTTTATTCTCACCATTCGGGTAGGAAAAAAGACTGTAAGGCAACACGTCACACGGCCTTTCCTTGGTCACGCGGAAGACCGATCTGGAAAACTGTCCACGGTGTAAGGCTCCGTGTGTTCCCGTCCTGGAACGTGCCTTTTCGGGCTGTTACTGTTCTCCGTTGCTGCCGAAAGAGAAGAGATCCGTAAGGTCGCCTCTTGGTGGCGCTCGTGTGTAACTTACAGGTTGTTGCTGACATCCCGTGTACAGACTGGTGGGCACCCTTCCCACGGACCACGGAAGAGTGGCACGTGTTAATAACCGGACCGGACCGCACGCGGTGACTGAGGCGGACTTTCACCCACGTGCTCCTGTTTGTTTTGGCATCCCTGTGATTTCAAGACGTAGCAGACCATGTGTGGGGGGTGGGTATGCGTGACATCTTCCCAGGCAAGAAGCTATTCTTAGGTTAGAGATGGTGTGGTTGACCCTTCGATCATGATTGATTTTACTTCACGAGTTTAGAAATTAGAAGCGAGGCGGTACACCAAGCCTGGGTATTTTGGTTCCTGCAGGAGCAGAGTTCTTTAGGGCTGTGAGCCGGTTCACGTCACTTCAACTTAGGGGAAGGTCATTCTGCACATGGATTTCTATCTGGGACGTGGGCGCAAATCAAAGTTTCCATTCTCGCATGAATATTTTTTTTGTCCAGGGTCGGGCAACAAGTCACTCCACCTCGCCTGTGCTTGGGGTGGCCAAGTAGCTGGGTAACACGACACACTGCTTTCCCGGGGGGGGGGTCCCTTCACGGCCCTCATGGCCACAGCGCTGGGCTCCGGGAGGACACTGGCCGCGTTCCTGCCTGGTGGCGAAGTGCCTTTATGCGCAGCCCCCTGCACGCCTGCCGCAGCCTGATTTTCCGTTTTCCCGAGTTTTTCACCAGACTGCACTCCTAGCCCGTGTCACGTGGGACCAGAGGAGGACAGGTCACTTGGCTTCCCCGGGGACCTAGGGAGCCCGAGTGGCCGTCTGCCGGCCGCCTAGACAGCACCCCGCGCCCCAGCCAGTCAGCTGCACCCAGAGGGGACCCTCCTGCTCCCCCGGGGGAGCCAGGGAGAAAGGATGGAGGTTCACTTTGATTGTATTGTCTTTAAAAAAAAAAAAAAAAGCCTGTGTAAACGTGTCTGAAGGACGCTGTTGAAACCCGTGTACATAGTTGAAAGTATACATTTCTATCACGGTTTAAGAAAACCTGAGCATCACCACTTCGCCCCTGTTCATACCTCTTTGTATTCCGATACCTTTTCGACGTATTTGAACAAATGTATAGTTTCTGGCACTATTTTTGTACTAGGATAAAGGAGTTACGGGGTCCGTACTACGTTGGGCTCGGGAGTGGTTGGAAGTCATGGTGACGGTGGGTTTCTTGCTCCCCCTGTCCCCACCACGAGCCGCACTGCAGAGACAAGTCGCCACAGGGACACGCCCGGGGGCGGTGTCCCGCCATGCAGACCCCTCACTGCTGTGCTCTGGAAAAATAAAGGATGAACAGCCGGTGGTGCGTGTGGCGTGATTGCTCATCGGCGCTGAATTGGAGGCGCCGTGCGTGGGCCTCGTAGACTGAGGGGCCTGAGCCTGAGCTTTCCTGTGCTCGTATGTGCGTGAAGAAGGCCCCTCCGCGGCCTGGACACCTCCCCGTGACCACCCGCTTTTAATGCCCTGTGCTCCCCCGGAGGCCGCGTTTTCCGACCCCCGTCCGCGCGAGCCCGGGCTGCCCCGCGGGCTGGAGGGGGGCTTGGGGGGAAACGCTGGCCGGCCCGGCCCCCGGCGCCCGTGGGTCCCCTCAGGTGCGTAGCACACGCAGCGCCCTGGCTCACTTGCGCCGTCAGAGGCCCGCGCCCGCTCTCGGGGGCACACGGGAGACACGCAGGGTTGGGGTGCTCAGGTCACGTGCTCAGGTAGTGGCAGGGGGGACGGCTCCGGGCAGGGTGTGTCCCCCTTTGGTTCGGCCCTGTACAAGCCCCTGGGCGGGGGGCAGAGCCTCCAGGGGCGCCCGATTCACAGCCCTGCCGGCCACCAAAGCCAACGCCCAGCGAAACAGGGTGTTCGGTTCTCCGGCCACCAGGGAGCACCAGACACTGCGAGGACTCGTCCTCCCAGACGGGAAACGGAGCAGGACCGCTTTTCACGGTTCCCAGCAGAGGCAACAGAAACGGGGGAATGAATACAGAATTGAGGGGGACCTGTTGCTCTGTGTCCTGCGACCCCTCCCCAGGGTTTTCTCGGTGAATAATCACTGATGCGGCCGGCCCGGCTCGCGCGGGGGCAGAGACCCTCCAGCAGCTGTTTGAACCCACGTGCTGGGGTCAGCTGGGCGGCCTCCCCACCAGCGGGGCCAGGGCCACACGTCTGTTTTCAAAGCCACAGAGTGTCCCCCGAGCGCACGCTTGCAGCAGAGGGGACACTCGGACATAAGGCCGTCGGCCTCGCGCGGAAGGAAGGTTGCACGTTTCCCATCCACAGGCCGCTTGTTCAAAATAGGAACCCACACGAGTGAGCCGTGGCGCCGAGACTCTAGTTACTGACAGACGTGACCAGAAGGCTAATGGCCTGAGAGGTTCCCCTCTCCCTCACGTGTGCGTGGGCGTGTGGGCGTGTGTACGACGAACAGCAACTAAGCTGACCCTCGACCGTCTGACAATCCCACAGGCGCCTCCTGGATTCCTCTCTCTCAACCCCGGCTCAGACGGCGGCGGCCGCCTTCGGGACGGCAGGTCACTTCCCGTCCCTGTTCCCCTCACTCCGTGGGCGTGTTTCAGCCTTCAGGTGGCCCCGATCCACCAAATTCCTGTAGGAAACAAGGTTGCCCTGTTCCCAGCCTGCCCCGTGCACGTCACGAATTTCCTGGCCTGGCTGATCGGCCCACCCGGGACAGGTCTGTTCCGACTGTATCTCTACCTTGTCTCAAAGCCTCTGCTCCTCCTCCCCTGTCTGGCTCCACCCCACGCTGTCACGCGTCCTCCATGCTGCCTGCCCGGGGAACACGTGCCTGGGTCCGCCACCCACCCTTGCCACCGGCACCTTGACATTCCTCCCTATCCTACTTGCCATAAAATGGAATTTTTTAGACAGAAAGGGGCAGGTCCTCTCCCTGAAGGGCGATAGCAAGATCAACACACCACATTCGGAGACTCTCAGTGGGACGAGAGCTGAAATGTAAGGTGACGTAACACGCCGACTGGAACCCGTTCTCAGGAACAATACTGGTTTCCTCCCCTGAAAACCAAGCCGGCCGCCACGCCTGCGCGGCCACACCGATAACCACCGTGGGATTCCCCTTCGTGGGGGTCCCCTTCGCGGGGCTTCCCGTGTTGCTCGGAGCAACATGGGAATGGTTTTGATGCAGCACTTGGAATTCCGGGGTTCCGCTGCCAGGGGCTAAAACAGCAGTTTGGATTATAATTCATTCAAACCCCAGGTACGCTGCTGCGGGCACACGTGGCCCCGGGCCGTCCCGCTGCCCTTAGCCACACGTGGCAGCTGGTTTCTGCACCGTGGCCCCTGAGAACGGGGCGCGTCACGGACAGCAGGCTGCACGCCGGAGGAAACATGCTCACGCGTACCTGCTCACACGCGTTGGCCAAAGGTGCCTGCGATGACTTGAGAGAATTATCTTTGACCGTTGGCACCAATAATGGCCCCGTGTGCAGTAACCTACATAGATAACAAGTATTTCTTGAGTAAATTACCCCTTTAACCCACCAGCTGTAAGGGGAAAGAGAAAAAAAACACCTTGAAAGTGTTTCCCAAACACTCTCCAGGGCCGACAAGGATTTGCCTACCTGGGTCTTGGACACAAAGTTGGACCTGTCCCCTGTTGCCAGCTGCCCCCTGAAGCAGCTGACGGTTAGAAAAGCACCCGGCACGGGGCCTGCCGTTCTGTTCCTGAAGGTCCTTCGTTCTTCCCCGAAGGAGACCGCGCTCCTTGCACCCCTGCAGGTGACGGGCAGCCGGTCAGAAACGGGGGGCTGAGCCAACTGAGCGCCCGCCAAGGTGGCCCCTGCAAGGGCCGCAGTGGCCTCAGCGGCCACCATGACCGTCTTATGTGCCCCCGCCTCGGGCCGGCCCCCTCGCTGGGCCCACGTGGTCAGGCGGACACCTGGGTGCCCCTTCCTTCCCGTCCGCAGCTGATGGCGGTTGATCGCCCGCCTGGAAGACGGGGTTGACTCTCCCCCACGCACACCTGGGGCAACTGGGGCTGACATGAAAACCGGCTGAGGCCACGAGGGGCAGGACCCAGTCCGCGTAGCTACAAGGCGGCATTAAGGACGATTTCGACGGACAGCGATGGGCCGTGGGGACCCGGCGAGCCCAGGACAGCCCCAGAGCCTAGCGTGGTCAGCGGCTGCCTCAACACCCTGCCTTCGCCTGAGCTCTCCTACCCTGCTCGTGTTTGCGCGTTCACATTTGGTTTTTGACATAGTTCATTAAAATGTTGTTTCTCTTGGTTGCTGGGGTTTTGTCCACCTCACCTCAACTCTGTACCCAGCTGCCTGCCGTCTGTCCGGGTCCTGGCTGAGGGGCACCGGTGGAAGCCTGTGACAGCCAAGAGAGGCGGGTGAATGCAAAGGTCCCACGGGCTCCTCCTCTGGTGGGTTCAAGTATGGGAAGGCCAGGGCTGGGAGGAACCTAGAGACAGAACTATCAGCCGGGGTCCTTCAGCCAGCATCTTAGGCCGGAGGAAGCTGGAGGGCTGCCTGGAGTAGGTGGCTCCAGGATACACTATGGGGGGCAGAAGCGCAGGGCACTGGTGGTGGCCGTCTACAGGATGGCCTGCTCCTGTGGGCAGGAGACCGGGCCGGAGCAACCAGAGGGCCGCCTCGTGCCCTCCACCCCCACCCACCCCCAACACTCCAGGGGAGAAGCAGGAAGCCCACAGCACGCTGTTGCCTGCAGACAGCAGGGAACCCACAGCCAGGCCCGCAGGGAAGCCAGTGGGGACTGGATGTCTTCACTGAATGAAGAGAGAAGTGTTCTTTCACATCCAACATATCACTTCTAAACGCTGAATTAAAACCATGGCTTCCACCGTAACGTGACCTTGGGACTCCAGGCCCAGTGATGAAACTTTCATATTACACCCTCTGGGAGGGGCCTCGGGAAGATTGCAGTGTGGCCTGCTGTCCCTCCACACCCCCCGGGGACGCGCCCTCCAGGTCCCCCGCTGGAGACACGTGTGCACCCAAGGCCCTGGGAGTGTTCCTTACTAACGTGGTCGGGAAAACTGTGTTTTGTTTTGTTTTTGTTTTAAAGAGTTTATTCATTAGTTTCAGAGAGAAGGGCGGGGAGGGAGAGAGACATCCATGTGTGGTTGCCCTTCACCTGCCTCCAGCTACGGACCTGGCTGGAGACCTGGCTGCAGCCTGGTCATGTGCCCTGGCTGGGGATCGAACCAGCGACCTTTGGGGTCACAGGCTGGCGCCTTATCCACTGAGCCAGCAGCCAGGGCTCAAACTGCATTTTTATGCAGACATAGGAGTCAACCTCTCCGAGGGAGAGAGACACAGGCAACCTTGAATGTGCACTTTAGCTCAAGTCCCTAACGGGGCTCCTTCCCCTGTGTCGTGGGGATGGAGAATGACGGGGTTAGCAAAAGATAGTGAGAGGCCAATTAAGTCATTAAAGAGAGTGATTCCACTTCAATTAATCGGTGTCCTGGCCAGGTAGGCGATCTGAGAAGCACCAGAGCCTGGGGACAAATGTCAATGTCCGACTGCGGTTGTTCAGGGGCCTTATCTGAATTTCAAAGGTCCTTCTGCCACCAAGGAGAGGCAGCAGCAGCACAGGCTGCACCCAGATGCCACCCCCGGCCCCGCGGGCACCGCTGCCGGGCGCCCTCACCCGTCCCACTGCACTTCCACGTGCACGGTTCTCGGCAGGTGGGCTCCAAGGCCGCTGTATCTGGTGCCTGACAAAAGGGGGTGCGTGTGTGTGGCACACACATATGTACACAGGGATGTATGAAAAGACGCACATGCATGTACGCACGCGTGCATACGAGCACACGTGCACCTCAACCCGGGAGAATCTCACGCATAAACGGTACAGTGACGTCCCGTTGGCAGGGTCGGGAGTCCTTGGTTTGAAGTTTTCTTTATGCCTTTGCGTATTTCTAGTTCCTACGCATTCACTGCTCGTCGACTTGGGATCTGAATTTCCTTCGTGATGGAAGGGGAGGCTTCCTGGAGAATAAGCTACTTGTTTGTTCGTAAAGTGTTGGCTAGAGCAACATTCTGCCAACTGCAGCTCCCGGCCTGGCGTCTGTGTTTAGCTTCCCCTGGGAAAGTCTGCCAGGGGTTCTTCCGTTGGGTGGCCCAGCTGGACAGGCCCGGTCGCCCTGGGGACGCCCTGGGGTCACGGGAAAAAGCAGGGGTCCCAGCTGCTGTCACAGGAGGCAGGAAGGTGGGATGACAGCCCACAGGCTGCAGCCCTGGATGTCCTAGGCCAAGTGTGGCGGTGACGAGGGTCAGGTGAGGACAGGGTATGGAGGTCACAGAGGGTGATGGCGGTGAGCCAGGCTGTCGGTGTAGATGGCAGAGAGCAGGCGGGATGGAAGGGGACAGGCTGTAGATCATGATAGACGGGGCAAGGGGCAGATGTCAGACAGCGTGGAGCTGCAGACCAGAAGCCGATGTCCCCGCGGAGGTGGGCACAGAAAATAAGATTTTCTCAAAAACAAAAGCACAGGCAAGACCTCGAGGCTTAACTGCGGGGGTCGGGGGTGGGGACAGAGACCATGTGAGTCCCCCCACCCCACCCTGCACCCTGCCTGGGGCCTCAGTGGGTGGGGATGGAGCCTGGTGACAGGGACCAGGAGCGGTGAGGGGGCCGCCCGCTGACCAGCAGGGTGTGAGCATCTAGTCAGTCTAGTTCCTCATTCCTAAGTGGGAAGCAGCAGCGCCCACCCCGCCCTGGCCAGGCACGCCTGCACCCCTGCCTTTGGGGAAGAAAGCAGACCGGCCCCCGGGGGCAGCTCTCAGCCAGGCTGAACTCGGCTCTCGTTCCTGGACTCCAGCAGCTGTGGGGGAACCAGAGGCTCGTCAGCTGGGCTCCCCGCCCCCTGGCTGCTGGGCCCTGGCCGGGCTCCACGGGCCCCGCACCCTCCCGTGCTCTGTGGCCCCCGTGGGCCAGCCGGCCCCCTGGCGGCTGAAAAGCAGGCTTCAGAAATGCCCAGGTGGCTGGCAAAGGCCTGAAGATGCGGCTTCCCAGAAATAATGTTAAAAAACTGCTCTAGGAGCCCTTTCCCTCCTTTGGGCAAGGGGCAGGAGGGTTCTCACCAGGTCTGGAACCTTTGGGACACGCTGGAGACACGGGTCTCTGGACTTTGGAGTGACACTGGTGTCCCCCTGGTGCCCACCTGGGCTGTTTGCCTCTTAGGAGCGAGGCTGAGACCTTGGGATGGTCACTGTCCCGAAGGCCGCTTGCCCGGCACCTGGGGGCCCAGGGCCGGCGGGAGAGCCGTGAGCCACGCGGGCAGCACACTGGGGCGGGATCTGCAGGACACTTGCGCGTTTACCCAGCAGGGATGGAGAGAGCCCGCAGGTGCGGGTGTCCAGGTGACGAAACAGAAAACAGGGCAGCTCCCCTGAGAGGTGCGCCCAGAAGGTGCCAGCAGGTGGAAGCCCCCCTGTCTCTGTCCAAATGTATGTGACCTGTGTCCTTCCTTGGGCCCTGAATGAGATCTAGGTGTGCCAGGTAGTAATGCTAATGCTAATGCTAATGACCTTGATGATCATCACAATGATGATGATGATCATGATCATGATGAAGATGATGATGATAGGTTCTCTAGTCCCGTTCACTCACGAGAACCCTCTCCTTCAACTCAGGCTGGTCAGTCTTCCCAACTCGGCTCTCATGCTCAGTTCTGGGTTTTCCCCAGCGGCTCAGGCCTGTGTTAGGAGGGGGGCTGGGCTCCTTCCGGCGCCCCTCAGACCCTCGCTGCCCCCCACCCACCCACTCGCAGGGGGTCTCGGTGTCCGGCTGCACCAGGTTGGGGGGGGCAGGGACAAAGGAATGGTGCTCGGGACAGTGGGGCTGACGGCTGGCTGTTGCTTCCCTCATACGTGGCAGCTGTTTCGGGAGCTGGCAAGTTACCCATTGAAATTCCCCCCGGCAGCCTAGCGCCGTTCAAGGGCAAAACCAACCCAGGCTGAGCCGGCCTTGCGCCCCGTCTGGCTCCACCCCAGGCCCTTTATCCAAACCCCCGGCAGCCCCAAGGCACAAGGCAGTGCCCACCTGGAAAACCAAACGCCAGTCCCTTCTCCACATCACGTTCACTTTGGTCTGTCAGCTGTGTTTGCCCAGAAAGTCTTACTGACGAGGTGGGAGCTACTGTAAAAGGAAAGGTCGTTAACAGCCTCACTTCCCAGATGCTATTGGCCAGGCCCCCCAGATTGTGTGCCCGCCGATAAAGTGCGCACTTTGAACTTGCGATCGGAAAAAAAAAACAGGACCTATCGTCAGGGAGCACACGCTCTAATTCTTGAAATAACTGTGCCCGCAAATTAAAGTTCCAGAAGGCACATGCTTATCATGTTCTCATCCCGTGGAATTTCAGACGAGGAAGTAAGGAATTTACAGCATGCCTAGCGGCTGGGCATGCGGTGCACCTGGGTGACCTTTAAACTTCCACGAAGCCGGTTCTAAGATAAGCAGCAGCATAAATTCTCTCCTGGGCACGGCTCTAGGTCTCGCATCACCTGGAGGCTGACTCACCCGGGCACCATGGCGTTTGATGGCACCTGGAAGATCGACCGGAACGAGAACTATGACAAGTTCATGGAGAAAATGGGTAAGGGCTTCATTCTCCCGCGGCTCCTTCTTCGGCCTCTCACGGGGGTCTTTCCACCTCCCTTAAGGCGAGGGGCTCCTAGCAGCAGATGGAGGGCCAGGCAGGGTGCCGGGCGGGAGACCCCCTTCCCCTGCGTCCACCCGGCAGAGAAAACATGCCAGGGGCCGTGTCCTCTGGGCACAGGAACGCCAACGTCCAGCTGAGCCGCCTCAGGGAAAAGGGGCTGGTGTTTTTGTTCAGAAAGTAGCAAATGGCGGTGGGTAACGGGAACTCCGGACGCGGGACCTTGAATTCCAGGGGTGGAAAAGCGAAGAGCATGTCAGGAAGCTAGGGGAGCGTTCTGTCCAAAGTCACGGCCCAGCGAGACATGGTTCTCTTTCCTCCGAGGGGAAAACCTGCGGGAATAATCTCATGACAGAGCGTCGTGTCTGAAGGAGGCTTTAATTTAACCTCCTTTCGTACCTATACGCTGGCAGTGCCGTGGCTTCCAGAATGGGGGGAAAAAATAACCTGCGTCATGACCATAAAATCAGAATCGGCTTCCACTGTTACCTACATACAGCTCAGGAATTCCAAGTGCGGATGTGTGGCATCTGTACATTCCACAACGAACTGGGCTGTCATGATCGCACATTGTCTCAGGGGTGCCCAGAAAGGCAAAGAAAATGACAAAGTTTGAAATGTAAAAAAAAACATTCCGAGAAGGGAAGGTGCAGGGGAAAAAAAAAAATACTGCCCGTGCAGAATGAACGCTGAACAAACACCCTTACAAACTACATGAATAGAGTTTGAACCCTCCCTTTGTCCTGTCTGGACTTGGGCTTCCTTAACCCTGAAACAAAAAGGTGGATCACATTATTCATATTGATTCTTAGATCCCGTAACGTTATGCTGTAACATTTCATTTTCCGTCCGTTGTGGAAAAAGGGTTCTTTCTCTGTTGGGGTGGAACTTTCTCCGCAGAGGCAATCGGAATGTTCTTGAGCGAAGGCCATGCTTCCAGATTTCCCACTCCCCCCCCCCCCCCAAGAAACAGGACTGTGGCTCTGACTATTGATTGAATTCTCTGCAGGCATTAACATGGTGAAGAGGAAGCTGGCCGCCCATGACAATCTGAAACTGATCATCACACAGGAAGGAAACAAATTCACAATCAAAGAATCCAGCAACTTCCGGACGGTCGAAATCGTGTTTGATCTTGGTGTTACTTTTAATTACAGCCTGGCCGACGGAACTGAACTCACTGTAAGGAATTTGTTTTATCTTTTTTTAATAAGCAGGGTGTACTTGATTTTTCTAAATAATACTGAAGTAATCTGTGCTTTCTGTCACTGGACGGTTTAAGTCATGGAGGTCTCTTTCATTTCTGAGTGTGTCCACGTAATATATCACACAAGCGGGTTTCAGTGTTTTTATTTTCATTCATATCCATAAGGAACCTGGATTGAATAATAAGAATGAGAAAAAAACCCTTTCCATGACCAGGTATAGGCCTATTCATAGGCTACAACTTGGTGTTTTCAACTTCACATAGCTGACAGCAACAAAAACTTAGAGTTCTCTACTTTAAATATAACCGGCGTTTAATAAATGTAATTGAAATTAGACATAACTTTGTGAACGGGTGGGTGCCCACCTGGAAGGGCCTCATGCGCAAGGTAGGTCCTACCTTTTCATGTCTAAGATCCTCACCTTGAGGGGATCCCTACGTTGCAACAGACTTTTGAAAACTTTCCCGTCCTCACAACTTTCCTAGTTAACTTGCACGTTTGCAAGGACACTTCCATCATTAAGTTATCAGGGACGGCCCTTTAAAAACTGCTGTCACGAGGACGCCAGGTAAAGCGGCACAGAGCCAGTTCGCACCTGGAGCAGGTGTGTGGGGCCAGGTGGGGCGGCCCTGGCCCCGTGGCTGCCGGCACCTGCCCCTCGGGGGCACCAGGGGCAGGACACCTGCACACCCCAGAGCAGCACCTGGCACGTGCAAGACCCTCGAAACGCCCCTTCATTCTTTTATCGTTTCTTCACCCAGGGGACCTGGAGCCTGGAAGGAGGCAAATTGGTCGGCAACTTCAAGAGGGTGGACAACGGAAACGCGCTGAACGCCGTCCGGGAAATCGTGGGCGGGGAACTGGTGCAGGTGAGCCCAAGTGCCCGGGGTAACGGTTCTGTTCCCGCCGCGCGGACTCTTGCTTTTCCGCTACGCGCTCGGATCTTAAACGCACGGATCCTTCCCGAGGCCTCGTTATGGGAGAGAACTTAGGTGCCGGTCACATACGGGGATGCTTGTTCTAACTGAAAAGGTGGCTACCAGCCAAAGCACGTTTTTTTAAAGGGTGCGTCCGGCCCCTGTTCTGCGCGCGGGGAAACACTGTTCGTTCACTGGGAGGCTGTAACGATACTGCATGAATCTGCCAACCTTGGCTTACGGTAGCCTGAAGTCTTGACGGTCAATTGTCTGTTTCAGACGTACGTGTACGAAGGAGTGGAAGCCAAGAGGATCTTCAAAAAGGAGTGAGCGTCGCCCCTGGAGCTCAGCCCGGCCACCGGCTGACGGAACCCCACATGGTCCCGGAGCTGCTTTCCCCCGCCCACCACCCCGAAGCTTCTGACCCACCCGTCGCCCTATTGTAAACAGTGACCCCTGGCTTGGATTCCCAGCCTCGCCGAGGGAGAAGTGAAAGCAAACGAGGGTTACACCTGGGGTACCTGCTCTAAGATGTACAGCGATGGGGGTTCTCAAAGAATGTGTGACAGAGTCTAAAACCGGCAAATAAACGTTGTCCTGCATTGCTTTACAAGTGGTTTCTTCTTTAAAATAAAAGCAAAGCTATGTGATGTGAATATGTGTATTGATACTGTGGGGTATGTTTCCCCCCACACTTGGGAAACTAAAAACGTAGACTGGGTTGGGGGGAGGGGGTCTTTTAAATCTTGCACGGGTTTCTAAAACACTCCTTACTAAACCAGAGTGTTATATAAACTATATGTTCAGCCAGGAAACTTAAGAGATAAGAAGAGCCAGCGAGGAGTAAACTTTGCATGAACCCCGCTCGGAGCTCCCCGGAGTCTGAACTCCGCCCACTCCCCGGAGTCTGAACTGCTGCCCCGGGGTGGGACTGTGCACCCCCCACACACACCTGTCCCTGCAAAAGGCAGGGAGGAAACAAAGGACAGGCCCATCCAAGACCTGTAATGGGTCCCCACCTCCGTGACTCCCAGGCCTGGCTGAGAAGCCACGTCAACGTCCCAGTCCTTCTGTCCCCAGCCGCCCTCCCAGGTCAGTGTCTGAGCGGGGAGCCCGTGCGTTGGGGCACGTCTGGGGTTCCGCCCCCACCACCCATCCTCCGGGCTCTGAGCTGTCCCTGCAGGAAGTGGGGGTGCAGCAGGGAGCGTCGGAGCGGGCGGAGGCAGAGGCCACTTTTCACAACATCACTCCATGGAGTTTGTTCCGGGCGCCTCTTTTCCACACTGTGTTCACCTAGTTCGTGCCGGGGTCCCGCACCCATCTGGCCGCTCAGCGTGGGGCCGACACACCAGAACATGGGAGAAAAAGATCTGGGTCCAGGGCGGAAAAGAGCAGATCGGGGAACACATCATCTTCTGCAAAGGCAAGAACTTGAGTTCACCGTTCACTTACAATGTCACTGAAAACTTCACACAGGGGACAGGATTGAATTCTCAGGTGCTTTTATTAAAAACGAAGATTCAGAGCGCTTCCACCGCTCTCACCCCACCCGCCTACTTGACACAAAGAAAGGCACCTGGGAGAGGAGCGGGGCGGGGACAGGAGGGCCGCCAGCGCGGAGGCCTGAGGAATGCAGACGTTCTCGGCAGGCCTAGACCTGCAGCTCCCCAGCCTGCTAGAAACAAGCACGTCCTTGGAAAAGCGAGGTGCCTCCCCAGAACACCACTCCGGGCAATCAGGCCCATCTCTGTCCCTGGCCTCACCGTGGGCCCCACTGTTGACACCCTCTGGGGTGACGTCCCCACTGTGTACTCGCAGGGGACGGCAGCCTATCAGTTGCTAAGTGGCTGCAGGGCTACGACCCGCCATGGGGAAGCCGACCTTGGCATCAGGCCCACCCGGCTGACAGCAGCAAGTGCCGACCAGGCTGCCAGCCTCACGCAGCCTGGCCAGGTCACGGGCGCGGGGCGTAGGGTCACCCTGCCACCTGAGCCCAGGAGAACCACAGAGTGTGCGCTGGGAAAACGCACAGCAGCCGGCAGGAAGGAAAGGGGTGCGAAGGGGCACAGCGTTGGGGCAGCTGTGCGTTGGGACCGAGGGCGGAGACGGGCAGTCAGGGGCAGACGGGGCAGAAAGAGCCGAAATGCTCCCGTGCAGAACAGTGTCCAGGATGTGCTTTAAAAGTGCCTCCCTGTCCAGGGTGGGGCAGAGGGCAGTACAG
Source organism: Noctilio leporinus (assembly GCA_004026585.1). Lineage (NCBI taxonomy): Eukaryota > Metazoa > Chordata > Mammalia > Chiroptera > Noctilionidae > Noctilio > Noctilio leporinus. The sequence goes on along the minus strand of PVIW01000928.1, from coordinate 81,902 downwards.
ATGACGCAGGACGGGTCGCCGCTGATCACCATCGCAGCTCCTGGAAAGTGCCTGGCACGTGGCGGGGCCACTGGGTGCTGAGTAGGAGCAGGACCATTCGTTAGATTGTTCTCTTTGTATCTGAGGTTTTTCCGTAATAAAAACTTTTATCATGCCTACATGTGTGTAATTCCAGAAGCCAAGTGCTCCGCGTCCCTTCCTCGCTGTGACCTTGGTCTGATTCACCACCGACTCTCCCCTGGGTTCCTGGAGTGACCCTAAAAGACCTCCTGCCTTCTACATCCCCTGCCCCACCCTCAGCCTCTTTCAACACAGCTGCCAGGAAGATCCTTTAAAAATCTACCTGCGATCAGGCCCCTCCTCTGAGCTGAGCATGGCCTGTCACCCAGGCCACTCAGAGGACAGCGAGGGCCCTCGAGGTGGTCGGCAGGGCTGCGTGGTCAGGTCCTCCAGCCGGTCTGACATCCTGCTGCCGGCAATGCCTAGGGATTTGGGGGGATCCCAAGGAGGGAGCAGTGGGGCGAAAGCCCAGGAAACACAGCGCACACAGGGAGCCTGGCCGGAACCCCCAGAACTGGCCAGAACTGACCAGAACAAGCGCAAAGTCCAGGGCACGCGGGCGGACTCAGCCCTCCTGGCTGTTAGGGTTGGTGAGTGAAACAGAATGAGGGGGTCGCACGGACTCCCACCTGCTCACGCACACTCAAGGGCTGGGCCTCCGCTTTCCTCCCTTGGAGAGCGGGGACAGTGGTAATGACCTCAGAGACGGCTGCTGGTTGGTTTTATATACAACACCCCGCCAGAGCCCAGCCGGAGGCCACACTCAACAACCGGACTGATTCAAACCTGTCCATTCAAACTTGCACCCGTGCCCTGCGGAGAAAGCGGGGCGCAGCCTGAGCAACGGGAAGCAGGCGGCGAGGATGCCCTTGCTCAGCCCCGGAGGTCGGCCAGCTGGGGGTCAGGCAAGCCACTCCCCTCTGCAGGTCAGAGCAGTGCTCTCCGCAAGGGGAAACAGGCCCAGATGACCCCCCAGTTCCCCCCTGGGCTGAGAGTCTACACCTCCGGGCAACACGCGGTGACCCTGCCGTGAAGGAGCGCTTGTGTCACTGGGCCGCAGGGACGAGGGCGGGGACAGGGAGCCATCTCCTGACCCCCAGCATGGCGGCCCCGTGGGTGTGCTTGGGTGGGCGCCCCACAGCCGCGTCTGGACCGGGCCCCGAATTTCCACCGTCTACATGGCCCTGCAGACGGGCCACCAGGCCGGTCCCTGCCAGTGATCTGTGACTAAGTGCAAAAGCTCACTTTTCTCCAGCAGCTAGACTGGGGCGCCTGCAGACGGGTGACAGGGTGGGCGCCCGGCCACCTGCCTCTGTGGGAACCGGGACGGGGGGAAGGTGAGGAACAGACACCAGGGTTGTCCATGCAACGCTTCTGACCCTCGGGCCATCGGCCGCCGGCTGGGGACCCCACTCAGGGGCCCGGAACATGCGGGTGCTGCAGTGTGAAACGCTGATCAAGTTCCGCCTCCCTGACTCAACAGGAAGCCCTTCCCCATCCCTGCCTAGATGGAGTCCCCTGTGGCGGCCATTCTTGATTCTTGGACACAGGCGTCCGGCATCCAAGTCATCGACAGACTCAAATCCTCAGTCAGTCCTGGGTCTGACTGGGGCACGAGAGCAGCAGTGTCACCTTCTGGGTGGCGTCCGCCTGGGACCGCAGGCCCAGGGACCACCCTCAGGCTGCTGGCTGGAAGGGTGGTCGCTGGAGAACTGACAGCAAGCAATGCAGGCAACGGCAGGAGATGAGAGGTGTCAGGGGCTCGGGCTGATGAGAAGTGTCCGGGGGCTGCTGGGGCCTCTGCACACCCTCAGACTCCCCTGGGGGTAGGGGCCCCGAGGCCGCCCTGCAGTGAAGGGGACAGAGGAGGGGACTTAACCATGGCCCCTGGCCTGCGGGCAGAACCTTGGGAGGGAGCGGAGGGAGGACACCCTCTCCCAGGTCCCCGCCCAGTTCCAAGGTCACGTCCCCAGAGCCCAGGTGTCGAGACCGGTTCTCTCCAGGCAGCGCCAACGCTGGGACGCTTGGCACCCTCCCGGAAAGCACCCGGGAGCCAGAACGCTGTCCCTGTTCTAAAGGGAACAAACCAGACAGCGTTAGGGAAGGAGGGTGCACAGTGCTACTTCCTGACTTTGCTCTACAGGATTTATCTAGACAAGAAAGCGAGGGAACAAGGATATCAGAGGCTGTACCCCAACGTCTTGGCTGCCACAGGTCCTTAGAATAACCTGCGGGAGGCGGGCACCTGATTTCACACCCCAGCCCCCACCGAGCGTCCATCCTGTGGGAACCACGGAAAAGCACAGAGCGAGATGCCCCGGACCTCGTCTCCCAGAGGCAGCAGCTGCGGGCTTGCCCCCCGCTTGCCCAAGGGGCCCGGGTCTGGGGAGTATGTAGGGACAGCACTCGGCACCCCCTCTTGCCGGGGGCTGTTCAGGGCCACGCCCGCGCGAGGCTCCCCGAGTCCGCCCTCTGAGCCCAACATGCCGGTTCAGGTCGGATATTGAGTAACCTGCAGCCTCCGCCCCGCGACAGCCCCCGGCCGCTTCCAACGGGACGGAATCAGGTGATTTGCTCAGCTGATGACCGTCAGGATGTTTCCAGACCGTGTCACCATCTTTGCCATCGAGGCCCTGCTGAGTTGTTTCAAACTTGAGAAAGCAGAAAATACCTTTTTTTTAAATTTTAAATAAAAAAATGTTTAAAGATTTTATTTCATCATTTCTAGAAAGAGGGGAAAGGAGACATATGTTTAAAATAAAACCTCCTAGGACACCGTGAAACACGCAGAAAACAAGACCGCAGCTGGGCCCAGAGTGTGGAAGGTGGGGGGGTGGCAGCCTGCCCCCCGCGGTCCCGCCTGGTCTCCCCAACACCAGCACGTGGACGCCCCAGCGGCTCAGGGACGGGGCGAGTCAACTGGACCCAAAAACGCCCCTGAGCAGCTCAAGGACGGAGCCACCGGAAGGGAAACCGAGGCAGCAGGGCGGCCGCACGTGGCGCGACTCCCAGGCGGCATCCTCGGGGCCCCCGGGGTCGCAGGGCCTCCCACGGGCACCCGCAAACCACGGGACCGCACGCGCGGGCAGCCTCGGCTGTGCACGGGGCTCGGGGCTCGCGAGGGGCCGGCCCGGGAGGGGGCGCTGCGGCCCGCCGCGCCCGGACGAAGCCGCCGCCCCGCGCCCGGTGAGGGCCCGAGTCCCTGGGGCCGTGACTGAGCGCCGGCCAGTGGCCGAAGACGCGGACCCGGTCCGGGGGACACGCTGCACGGGATGTGGGGGGCCGAGCCCCGGTCGGCGCTTTCCTGCCGACTCGCCCCACTCTGACCTGCAGGTCCCCTAACTTCCTTCTGTCCCGCGACTCCGCGCGCCCCGCGCTCGAGCTGGGGTGGCGCTGCCGGAGCCCCCGCGCCCGGGACGCTCCGCGCCCGCAACCCTGGCGGCCGCGCCGGGAAGCCGGAGCTGCCGGTGGACCCGCCGCCCGTGGGAACGGGGCGCGGCGGCAGCTTCCGCCCCGCCGGGGGACTTCCTGCCCGGAACCCGAGCCGCTTCCGCCCCGCCGGGGGACTTCCTGCCCCGTAACCTGAGCGGGTTTCCGCCCGAGGCGGTGGGAGCGGCGGCGGGCGGTGGCGGGGCCTTGCGCCGGGGGCGGGGCGGCCCCCACTTCCGGGGCGGGGCTGCCTCGTGCGTGCGTACGTGCGTGCGTGCGCGCGTAGGCGGCGGCCGGGGGCCTGGGTCTGGCCGCCAGGCGGAAGTGCGCACGGGCGGCGGCGGCGGCGGCGATGGAGGCGGATGGGCCCCGGGAGCGGCGGGGCGAGGCGGCGGGCCCGCAGCAGAACCACCAGGCGCGGCCCGCGGGGGCCCCGCCGCGCGCGGCCTCGTACTGGCTGGACCTGTGGCTGTTCGCGCTGGTGGACCTGGCGCTGCTGCTGGGCGTGTACCTGTGGCCGTGGTGAGCCGCCGCAGGTGCTGCCGCGCGCGGGCGGGTGCGGGTGCGGGTGCGGGTGCGGGTGCGGGTGCGGGTGCGGGTGCGGATGCGGATGCGGGCGCGGGCGCGGCGGGGCGTGGGGCGGGAGCTCAGCCGCGGGCTCCGCGCCGCCCGCCCGGCCGCAGGTGTCACGCCCGAGCCTGGGACGCGGACCCCTCCCGCGCGGCTCCGAACCCCGGCGGCCCCGCGGCGCAGCTCGTGGAGGCCGGTCCGCCGCGGAAGAGGCCGGTGCAGGGCGGGCGCGGAGGCTGCGGCGAGGCAGCGGGCGGCCCGGACTTAAGATCGGAGACGCAGCCTCCCTGGTGCGCCGGGCGCGGCCGGCCGGAGACAGCGGCGTCTCCCTTCCCCACCTTGGCCCGCGCCCCGCCGGGAGCTGAGCTGAGCGCCTGGCCGAGCGCCCCCTCGTCTGGTGCCTTGGGTCTGTGGCAGGTCGGGAGGGAGGGGAGCGTGGGGCTCCTGGAAGATTTGGGTAGAAGGAGAGCGTCACCCCTTCTGCACGCCCCCCGATTGCAGAGACGGACCTCCAGCGTAGGGGGGTTTGTTTTTTATTGACCTGAATTTCCAGCTCTGGGTAGAGATCAGGAACCTTTCGATGCATAGTTGAGGCTGTTTTTTTACTCTTAATGTATCAGTGAGTAAGAATAGGCAGGCAACTAAGAATGGGTTTCAGAAGTTGACAAGGGATTATCACGGGGAGGAAAAGGAAACACTGTTGACAAACAACGGGTTTTTACAGATGGACCGCCTGGTCCCTACATGGAGATGTTGGCGCCTGGACTGGATTCTGAAAACGACTGCAACGTCTTGAACAAGGAAGACAGGCGGGATTGTGCAAAAGAACCGAAAACGCTAAGGGACCTTCCTGTTCCTGCTTTCTTACACATTTGTTACCCTTTTGGGGACTATATTAAATCTGTAATGATCTCACCTGTTCACAGCTAAATTCTTAAAGCTAGACTGATTCATGTTAAAACTTTTTCCAAGAGCTTTACAGAAGCTGAATTAAAATATTTATACAGAAAGGTTTAGCGTGTTCATTAAGAGCTACAGTAATACCTTCCACGTTTTTAGGGTTGGCCAGGCATGATGCAGGTAAGGATCAAGTTACTAAAGGCGAGGGAAGGATTTTGAGAAAAGCAGCTGAACGCTGTACGGAAAACGCAGGTCTGCGAAGTATTGGCCGCACATGGCCTCTGACTGGCACAACCTCGGGGAAGGTGTACGATGCTCAGTATTGGGAAACCAGAACGTACGTGGGGCCTTGGGCCCCAGCCCGTCCCCTTCTTGTAAGCTCCTGGACTCCCTAAAATAGGGTGCCTTTTTATATTGGGGTACCATTGAGAATGCTTGGTGGCCGAAACATGTTTATTTTTATAATTTCTGTAACTTAGCTACTTCAACAAATAGAGTTGACCTCGTCCACGGGCTGGGCACAGCACGGAGGGGTACCGTGAAATCTGGGACGGGCTGGGGGGATTCCTGTCCCCTGGAAGGTTGACAGTGGTGCCTTCCAGGACTGTGACACCCGTCTGAAGAAAACCTTCAGGTAAAGGCGGGAGCATCCCGAGAAACAGAACGGGGGTGTTCCGGAGGGATCCCCGACGCTGAGCTGCTGTGTGCTGCTTGCTAATGCTTGTGTCCAGTACGTACATGCTTGTCACTACACTAATTTGGTCTGATTTGCATCTGAGGTGGTGACAGGAGTCACAGTCCTTACGGAACCGAGTGTTGAGTCACGCAGGAAGACTGACGGGCGTGGTGTGCACGGCATACAGCGGCGGCCGTGAGGGTGGCATTGAGTTAGAGACGCCCAACACCAAACTGCCACCTCGGGAGCAGTGGCGGCACCGTCCCCACCCCGATGGCTGGCGGCTACTTTTCCACACTGAGCCATAGGACACCATGGAAAGCTGGTAAACCTGTGACAGAAACACACATGTCAGACAAATGGCCGGCAGTGTGATTTTCACCTGGTACTTTCATGAAAGTGAAATGACTGTTTTCACAGCCACGTGAAACGAACTGGCCGACCCTGAAGACGGCCGGCCGTGCAAGCTCCGTGCACCCAGTCCCGGAAGGGCTGGGGCGGCCTTCCGAGGCCACGGGCGTCTAGGTCAGCGGGGCCCCGGGTGTAGAGGGTGCCCCGGGAGAAGGGTCCTTGAACGGGGGCCGAAGGGCCAGGCCTGGCCCGCTGCCTCTTTCTTAAGGCCTGTGAGCTAAGAATTACGTTTACATCTTTAAATGACTGAAAAGCACCAAGACTCTTGTAACGTGTAAAAGCTGCATGAAGTCCAGGTTGCCAGGCCAGAGGCCCCTGGAACTGGACCCTCGCCTCACCTGGACTGCGGCGGAGCCGAGCACCGCTGGTTAGAGACGGCGACCCGCAGGCCTGCGCCGCTGCTCTTCACGGAGAGCAGGGCCCTGCCGCGACCCCGCTGTGCAAACATGCTGTGGTCGGCAATAGTTCTGGGCCCCCTGAATTTTCCACGGACTTACACTTTTCATAAAATACATGATCCCCATCAGGGGAGAGGAAGCCCCAGTTCATGAATGCAAACCATACCAACTTGAAGATCACTTTGTAAAACAAAACTTGAACCAGGGAAACAGATGTCACATGAAAATAGAATATTCAGGAGACAAATGGAATATTTTGAGTACAACAATTGGTTGCATTGTTTAAAAAATGACCACAGCTGGTTGACTAGAAGAAAACAGCTATAAAAATAAAGAGGCACCCTAAAAAACACTTTACGGGTGAATTATTCATTACTAAATATGCATTCAAACTATACTTGGGAGTGTTGAGTCACCAAAAACAAATGAGCCTCCTGGCTGGAGGCTCAGTGGATCAGGCGCCGGGCTGTGAACCCAAAGGTCGCTGGTTCGAATTCCCAGCCAGGGCACAGAACCAGGTTGCAAGCCAGGTCTCCAGCCAGGTCTCCAGCTGGAGGTGGGTGAAAGGCAACCACACATGGATATCTCTCTCCCTTTCTTCCTCTCTTCCTTCCCCTCTCTCTGGAAATATATATATATTTTTAATGGTTTTAGTTTGTTAGTACTATTGACTTGATCTGGGGGGTTCCAACTGGACAGGACTTTACAAAGAGCCCAAGCAGGGCATTTCTAGTTGATGTTTGCAGCTTAATTATGAGTTGAAAATACAAACTTAGGAGATTGCTGTTGAATATCAGAAATTAGTTTTTATTTCAAATAATACATTTCAAAGAGACATCTTGTCCAAACAGAACAAACAACAAAAAAAACCTACACAGAGTTTTTGAAAGCTATTAAAAATACTTTAAGGAAGCCCATTTCCTAGTATTTTAAATGTTACAAAAGCATTATTTATATACACTGACATTTCAAATACAATTTTACAACGTTTACAGTATTTACAAATGTCCCATACTAAAAGTTATTTTAAAAAATCAGCTTTCCTAAAAGATAAATTTAGATGCTATTCAAGTATTTCTAAACTCAGAGAAAGTGATCATCACTGTTATAGTTAAAAAAAAAAGGCTAAAAAACTTGATGGAAGATGCCTTTGATCAAGATTTAGGAATTGGGTGAAGTTAGACTTTTATAAGCAATTATACTTGTCTAAATGTATTTTTAACCATTTACATTTTGGAATATTTTAATTTATGGAACTGGCCAAAACATTAAATTTAGTCATTCACAGATCTATCAAGTTGTATCTGTAGACTGTATCCATTGATAAATGCAAGGAAAATTTTAATTCCGTAATTCTTAATTCTCTGGAGTAGACAATATAAAAGTAGTTTACCAGCTTAGTACAACAAAATGACAACTAATGAAATAAGGCACTTTAACTTATTTTCCCACTTATCATAATGGGAAATTCCTTTATTAAAAAAATAAAGCCCTCTCCTGTGACAGTAGTGAGGGTAAAGTGACATTTCATTACAACTAAGCCTTTAAATCAAAGGCCGGGATTTTCCCTGGAAACCCGGGCCGGTTTTCAGACTGGGCTCAGAAAGGCCACCCAACAGGGAACACCCTGCAGGCAGGTCAGGCAACGGCAGGGGCAGGCCAGGCGCCGGGTGCCTCCCGGGAGCAGGGTGCCAGGCTAACCTGTAACCTGGACATCGGCTGCCCGAAGTAAATCAGACCCAAGAAAAAACCCTGCCCTTTCATATCAAAGTAGAAAACCGTCACGTGATCAGTAAATCCACGTGAAGCTGTCTTGGCTGGAGTGGTGTCTGGCGCGGAGTCAGGGCCTAAGTTTTGCTAAGCTGGTGTCTGAACCTGCAGGTTCCAGGAGCAACGCTTGCTTCTGTCTGGGCCCTGGAACGGAATCGAAACTTGACCTTGAGCCCCACCCCAGGCCCTCGGCCTCACCAGCGGGTTCCCAGTGGTCCCGGAAGCCGGAGCCACAGCCGAGTGCGAAGTGGCCCTGGGTTCTTCCTAAAGCAGCTCCGCTGTGCCCAGCGCAGCCCAGCGCAGCGCACCCGCCCACACAGGCGTCTGTGAACCACGGAACAGAGGCCACTTTTGCTCGGCTGCAGGCGAGGGCAGGGACTTGGCACACGGACTTCCTGCTTCCCAGGCTCGCCAGGCTCGTCAGGCTGCTCTAAAACGTGCGGTAAGCTGATGTCAGGAAACAAACACGGAGGGAGCGTTTGGGGTCAACGCCCTTAAGGAGGCCAGGTTTTCACTGCGTCTTCCACGGGGCCTGGTCAGGGAACGCTGGAGGCCCCCGTCCACCCTTCCGCCGCGGCTGCAGCGGGCACCGGCCTCCGGCCGTGCTCCCAGGGGCGGGGCGGCCCTGCGCTGTCGCGGGACGCAGCCCCCAGCCCCGTGGCACCCGCGGACGCTGCAGCCGCAGGGCAGATGCCCGCGCGCTCGGGGAGGCAGAGCCGCGGCCTCCGGTGGTACTTGAGCCTGTACGTGTCGGTCATGCAGCTGTCCACAGAGAAATAGGTGGTCAGGGACACCGGCTCAGCCGAGGGGCAGCGCGGCTCCACTTCGGGCTGGCAGAGCTCAGCGACGCTTGGCTCCCCGTCGGCCGGAGCCCCGTGGGTTGAGGGGCTGGACGGGTGGCCCCATGTGGCGCCCGCGGGCCCTCTGGCAGGCGAGGTCCCCGGGGGTCTTCGGTCCCCCCTGCACGTCCTCACCTCTGAGCCGGGCTCGGAGGCCACGCCTGCCCCACACTGCGGGGGTACCGAGAATTGAGCCCTGGGGGCATCCTTCTCCGATGGTGGCACGCTGGGGACAGCACGCTTTTTTGGTGGCAGAGGGGGTGGTGGACTCTGACAGAGCTCTGACATCGGACCAGCATCAGGCCTGCAGGCTGCCCGGGGCCCCTGCTCCCCGCGGGCAGTGCCCTCCGAGGGGCACAGCTCCAGGGGGCACGACGGGGACACTGCGCCCGCCGTGAGCCCGGCAGCCGCCCCCCAGTGCGAGACAGCAGTTCCACCTGCCGCTGTCCTCCCAGAAGCAGGGTGGTCGTCCGGGTGAGGGAGGACGCCTGTTCCCTCAGCGCGCCCTGCGCCGGTGCCCGGGCCGTCCAGCGCCTGCTCCTCCGGCCGGTGGGCGAGCTCGCTGGCTGCACGGGCCTTGCGGGTCTGCGGGCTGGACCAAGGTGGCACCTCCCCGCCGGCGTCCTGCCCTGGCGACCTGCAGCACGGAAACGACCACAGCTGCACCACCTCGCGCGCGGGGCCCACGGGAGGCAAAGGCAGACATCTGCCTGCTGATGTAACCCCCAAATACAGCCTGTGTGATTTTTGTTAACAGAGATGGGAGATGCTTGAAGCCATTACCATTCACACGCTGACTAATAAATACATCAACGCTTGCCAGAAACACCTGTCACTACTCAAGTCAAATTTCCAATAATTAGAAGTGCGGTTTTAAAAATTGAAATTTCAAAAAGACTAATTTCCACTTACAAACCCTGAAATTGCTTTTACGGGTGTTCCTCTGTAGCGGACTTGGGCAGAGGTGGCGAACACTTCCATACCCCACGCCCTTCCCAACGGCCTACAAAGGGCTCAGGAACAGAGCACTTGGCTTTTGACCTGCGAGCACAGAGTCTCTGAAAATGGTTTAGTTAGTCAGGATTACTTCTATCTAGGTAGTAATTAACTTGAAACTGGAGACAATGGTGTCACACTGCAAGTGATTGTCCCTCGTCTGACTGTTTCTCCTGTGAGTTCCAGGGACCGCACGCACGTGGAGCGCACGGAGGGGCTGGGCTCTGCGGGTGGACAAGGGCTGTGTTCCGATTTCAGTCCCTTGCTTGGCGCACTTTCCATCTCACCCCGATTCTGAAACTCTGTGGCAGCACCATGAGGACCGGCCCCATCCGGCTGCAGCTGGGGCCCCTGTCCGCGGGTCTCCTGCCCCGAAGGCCCCACCGCAGGGCGCCCACGCTGCCGGCCCCCTGCCCGGAGCTGTCACGTGTGTAGTCGCGTTCCTCCGACACAGGCTTCGGAGAGGAGACGTCTGCTTACCTTTTCCCCAGCGGGGGTCTGGTCTGCGGGTGGCACTCGGGGTGGAACTCCTGAGGTTTCCCGCGTAGCTCCAAGCTCTTCCATTCCCTGCCAAAGGCTGAGGGGGGAGAGAAAGTCACTGAAATCCTTCCAATTAACGAACTCAGGTCAAATAAAAGCTCTTTTCTGACCCTTTATACGGAAGGATCTGCGGTTTCCCACCCTCACCGCTGACAGAACCCGCAACCCCCAGCCAACCACGCTCCTTGCTGCGCCGGCCGTCACAGGACACACTGAGCCACCCGTCAGAGCCACAACCCCTACATTCTTCAAGAGTTTCTTCCTCGTGTTAAAAGTAGCCATCCACCCAGCGGGCAGCAGGAGGCAGCAACGGTTTTATAAATGTGTTTGAGATTTTAAAATCGCGATGACAGGCATTCAATCAACCAAGTGGCTCGACTGCAGAATTCCAACTCGCCTAAAAATAGACGTGTTATTTTCTCTCTCGCTGACACAGACGTCCACGGGCCTTTGCCGGGAACCTTGGCTCCCAGTTCTTTGCAAACCTAAAAGGCGCCACTGTTAACACCTGGCAGACGGACCTCAACGTCAAGGCAAGAAGCTTTAAGGACAGGAAAGCTAACTTTGACTCTGTGTGAAAACACCCCAAGCCCAACAGTCAAGAAATTAAAGTGACGGCTCCGAAAGAGGCCTGGGTGTGAGCCGGGTCCTGGGGCGGCCCTGCTGCGGCGGGGCGGGCAGACCTGCGTGAACCTCCCTTACTTCCCTGCGACTCAGCTATCCCACCGTGCAAACGCCTCGTCTGAACATGATTTCGGGAAGTTCAGAGGAACCAAGGGCTAAAAGGGGCACAAACAACACCTGCGCACCCGTTACAGACTGTGAGGACGCCGGAGCCCCGGCCCCTCGGAGCCGTTTGGGAGGACGGCTCAGCCACAGGGCGCGTCTGGGACACCCGGTCCCTTGGCCTGGCTCCTGCTTTCTGTCCCGCTAGCCTGGCTGCTAAGCCGCCCGCTGGCTCCTGGCTCCGCCTCCCCTGCAGCAGCACCGGCCCGGGAGCCCCACTTGCAGGCCCCCCAGACCCGCTCCTGTGGGGTCCCGGCGCCCAGGGCACTCGCGCGGCAGCCGGGCTGAGGCCGGGCCCCGAAGCCCAGGACGCGGTTGGCCCCGCGCTGCTTCCTGCCACGCTTGCTGCCAGGCGGCCATCAGATTTTCAAGCAGGCGAGCGTTTCACTGGGAAAGGAAGCTCATTTCCCCAGTAGCAGAGCCGCCTCCTGACACTACGCCCTTCGCAGACAACACAGCAACCCGAGCTCCCCCTCGTGCAGAGCCTGCAGCCCCAAGTGCAACGCCCGCAAAAGCCACAGAAGGAGAAAGGCTGAGAAACATCCAGATCCGTTTCTCACAGCGTGTTTAGTTTGAAAAGTACAGCCCTTCCCACCCTCTGAATGTTAAGATTGGGACACAGGCCCCCAACCCTGAGCACGAGGCGCCCAGACGCCCCGCCCTCTGCTCCTGGGCCACTTCTGCGCGCTGACGCCTCCGGGACAACAGCGCCAACCAGCCTCGCTGTCCCACACGGAACCTGCCTGCCGGCGGCGCCCCACCATCCCCAGCCCAGGGGAGTGAGCAGGGGGGCCGCCGCTTGCAGGGCTGCCTCACCGGCCCACCCTTCCCGCCAGGGACACGAGGGGGGCCGTGCGGGCCGCTCCAGGCTGAAGCGCGAGGGACAGGCGTGCGCTGGGCTCCCCGCTGCCCCCCAACCCCTCCGGCTGCGGTCAGACACGTACAGAGGCTGGGAGGCGGCAGCCCTGCCCACCCTAGTGAGACCCTCGGCACCCCCACCTGCGCGGGCTGCCCCCGCCCAGAGGCAGAAGCCGGCCACCCGGCCGCTCCCCCAGCCCCTCCTTACGGCCCCCCCACGACGAGCCCCGACACAGCCTCACCTGCCACGCGCCTCCTGCTCTGGTGCGGGGCGCAGTCCACACATCCCAGGCTGCGGCCCGTCCTCGCGGGGTCGCTGAAAAGCAGAACACAAGCCGGCAGGTCACTGCCGTGGTTGCGCTCTCGGTCCACTCCCCGGCGAAGGAAGGAAACAGCCTCCGCTGGACAACTGTGATTCGCCCCGTGCGTCCCCGCGCGTGAGGCACGTTACTGAACTGGCACCTCCCAGCAACCCTTACGAGTCCTTGCCACCCGACCCGACAGAGCCAACGGGAGCGCCTGGCGGGGCAGCGCCCTGACCCTGGTACCTGGGGGCCGCCGTGTCGGGCAGGCTGGGGGGCTGCGCCCCGGTCCCTCCGCCGTCGGCCACCGGGGAGTCCGGGTGGGCAGACCCGTTACTGCTCTCGTAGCCGGACTCGGCCCTCTGCACCTGCCACGCGTCGCCGGGCGCCCCGGCCTCTCGGGGGCCCCCCCTCTTCTCGGCCGCTTTCCTGCCGGGCTCCGGGGAGCCCCTGCCTGCCGCCTCCTGCCCCGGGTCCACCTCGTAGATGGTCGTTAAGCCCTTCGGAGGATCCTGGCTCGGCCCGTCCTGGAAGCTCTGGTCTTTGCCACGTTTAGGCTTGTGGCCGACACCCGAGTTCCGCGTCAGACGCTCCTGCCGGGTTTCACTTTCGCTGAAAACGCTGTCGACGTTCAGCGTTTCTCTCAGAGGCTTCCAGCCGCGGGGGCGGCCCCTGCTGCTACTGTTCCAGCTGCGCCCTCTGTCGCGAGAGTCCTGGCTGCTGTCCGTGTCGTAGCCGGTGGCTCCCTCACCCTGCGCCCGGCCGGGCGCCCCCGTCCCCGCGGTGGGAGCCCCGGGTTGAACCGCGCCGGGCGTCTGCGGGGCCAGGGGGGCCAGCCGCCCCCGCCCCCGCCCCCGCCCGCGGCCGCGCTGCAGGTGAGGACTGTCGCTGCGCCTGACGCCATCCGGGGCTGGAGGGAACCCGGGCTTGAGCTGGGGCAGGTCTTCCCCCGGCAAACCTGCAAAGGCAGCGGGTCAGTAGAGGGACGCAGGCTCCTCGGAGCCACTGTGCCCAGGCCAAGGCCCTGCCAGGGAAGAGGTGCCCAGCGTGGGAGGCAGTAGGGTGAGGACTGAGGCTACACCACGGCTCCGAGATCGCAAAGTGCTTTTTAACCTACGTTTCGTGAGGGGCGTTCATAAAATAAATGGTTGTAGGTCTTTCAAGGCGATCTCGGAAGTAGATCGTAAGACTTGAAACCGTATTCCAATGCACTTGTTAACTACAAGCATAAACACAGAAACAGTTTCTACGCCTCCTACTGGTACAGCCTCAAGTCTGTGAAAGCAAATCGCGGCTGGAGCCAGGAGGGGGCATCTGGTCGCTTCCGTGCGGCGCAGCCAGGCCGACCCCAAGGGGCGCGTCCTGCCGTCACCTGCTGCGGCCCAACGTGCAGGACCCGCTGCGGCAGAGACCTCGAGCCACCGCCCGTCCGCAGCCCCGCGACACTGCTGTGCCCAGACGGAGGCACCCGCCCCTGCAGGGAGGCCGGCTGGCGGCCCAGAGACTGAGGACGGGGGCTGGAGGGACGAACAGGGGCCTCAGGAGACAGCCCGTCATTCACGGCTACCTCCTCCCCACTCGCTGAATGCACCACAGGTTGAATTATGATGAAAACTTAGTCACTTTTCTTAACTTTCAATTAAAAGTTAAGACAGCAAAACAAAGCCAAGTGTTTTAAACTAGAATTGAAATAAGAATGGGGAAGATTTTACATTTATAGACTTACTACATTACACAAACCTTATGAAGTACATAATGTATCTCAACAAACACGTATCACTACGTTCAAAGCTGTGTTAAAGTTATAAAATGTGTTTTCGGGTAAGATTTCAGCGCACGCACACGCACACACGCACACGCACACACACACACACACGCACCCTGCTGTCCAGCGAACGGTCCCAGCGCCCCGCCTACCTCGCTGCCGCCGGTCGTTCCTGTGTGAGGACAGCAAGTTTCTCTGCTCCAGCGCTTTCAGGGCACATTCCCTGGAAATGTCTTTGATTTTCTCCCTTTGATCGTTGTAATTTAACTTAACTGTAAAAGAAGAGCCATTCTTACAAAGCAAGTCATTTTCCAACGGCTCAATAGCAACACAAGCTGTGCAAAATGTTGGAGACGCTCCACGCGAAGAACAGAACTCCCGGCGAAGGACACGGTGAACTTGTCTCACATTGAACTGAAGTCCGCGCGCCGCACCCGCCCCGGCCACGAGCTTCGTCTTCACAACTGCTCGCGGAGCACAGACCACGTGTGCGGGGAAACCGCAGTGGCGGTGAGCACGGTCCCGGCCCACCCGCCTTGCGGGTGAGAAGCACGCTCTCCACTGCCAGGGGACACGGTCAAACCTGCCCAAGTTCGCGTCACTCGTAACGCAGACTAGAGACCCAAGCTGCCTGGTTCCAACGTTTCCAGGCTTAAAACTGGGTTTCCTCAGGCGAACAGGCCATGGCTGGACCCAGCCGTTTGCAACCTGCGCCAGCAGACGTTGGAAGCACGTGGCACACGGCTGCTTAGGCAGGTGCGCTGCCCTCCTTCCCATGACCGTCGAGGGAAACGCAATGTCGCCACCGGCCAGAGCCGCTGCGTGGGAGTGGCCCTGCTGACCCGTCCACACGCCACAGGAGCTGCGGCTTGTGGGTCACGCTGCTCAGGGTGGGGTGTCTGCTCACTTAACACTGTGCCCCAAATCCTTACGCTCAAGTACCGGCACCTATTTACTTACTTCTAAAGATTTTATTCACTCTTTCCAGAGAGAGGGGCAGGGAGAGGCAGAGAGGGAGAGAGACATCCGTGTGTGGTTGCCTTTCACCTGCCTCCAGCTATGGACCTGGCTGGAGACCTGGCTCGCAACCTGGTTATGTGCCCTGGCTGGGAATCAAACCAGCGACCTTTGGGGTCACAAGCCGGCACCTTATCCACTGAGCCACCAGCCAGGTGGCACCTGATTTTTTAAAAGGTCAAGTTGGAGCAAAAAGGTAGGTAATTACTATCATTACCTTCTGGTAAATCAATCAAAATGACACCTATTTTTTGTCAGATTGGCAATAAATACACTTTTCAGCGTGCAGCAGGGTTTCAGTGATGAACTGTGTGTGCCGTGAGACGAAAGGACTGGAAAGGTGTAGTTCCATCCATGAAGGGTTTTGAGAGCACGTAAGGAGCATACATTTCACTTCTGACTCTTCCTGCCCTTGACACATGATTTCATGAACACAGTGTAAAGCTGCTTCCCAAAACCACCGTGACGTCCACCAGGTGGACGATGTGCTTCCGACCCTCACTGCACCGCAGGCCGGGACGTCCCACGGTGGCCCCGTCAGGCGGTGACAGTAGGAAAGGCGCGGAGTAAGACTGGGGCTAAGAGCGAACTAGTCACCAACGGGACGTGCCGTCTTGGCGCCGCGGCCCAACTATCAGCCCCGCTTCCCCTGCGCCCCCGACACGGCCACCCGGAAGGAGCGCCCACGGCCTCAGGTGACCGTCCGACGGCCTCCAGCCTGTGCGCTGCGCGCGGAGCACCCCACACGCAGGCGAGGCGCACGGCGCACGTCCCGCTGAACCCGCGGTCCCAGAGGCCTGCCTGCCGCCCGTGCTCCTGCCGGCCCCCAGGACAACGAGGACACCCACCTGGTCCTCGGCCACCACTTGCTTGAATGTGGCTCCGACTAAATGATGAAACATCATCCACTTGGAGTTTCTGACTTTCTCTCTGTTTGGTCTGCTCACCAAATTCGTTTTCCCTTGAGTTATCTGGCTTGTACGTGGAGGGCTTCCCACAGCCTGAGAAAGAAAGAAAAACGCGTCACCCCCTCCTTCTCCTCTACAAGAGACGTTTGAATCCTCTTCTCAGAGTGGGGACAGCACTACTGAAAGCTGAGCGGCCCGACACCTCCGAGGATTTCTGCGGCCTCGCCCTGTGCCCTCAGGGGGCCAGGCGCTGTGGCCCCGGGGCCCACCTGCCTCACACCAGTGTGCACGGCGGGCTGGCGGCCGGCCACTCGGCCCCTGTGACCGCAGACGTGGTGGCTCCTGAGGCCACCGGTGAGGACAGACAACGGTTAACTCAGGTGTTGGCATTTCCTGAGCTCCATCCTGAACCAAACTTGGCCATTAGTCTCACCATCCATTTTCCATTCAGTGGGTTCCTATCCTAGTGCGACTGTGGAGGTAGGAAAACACTACATTTTAAGGAGAGAGAATTACCCGTATTTCCCACCACAGGTTTGTGGTGGGACCAGCTGACGACCTGCCTGAGGGCGTCCTCGGTGGACACGGCCGTGCCGTCGGGGTTGGCGAAGAACAGGAGCAGCGGCTGGAAGTGGCAGCGGAGGCACTTGGCGACCACGTCTCTCCATCTCGCGCCCACCTGCACACAAGCACAGGGACCCCCGCCCTGCGGTCAGCACCGCCGGGCAAGGCAGAGCAGGGCCGAGCCTCTCAAGACGTTCCCATGCAAGCAGTGCAACTGTTCGCTGTGTTCAGGTTATTTTATTCAGTAACGGGTCTAAGTTTTAAAAATCTTCAAACACTAACGTTTTAGAAAGTGACAGGCAGAATTACGTCCCCTACGTCACGATTTGGGTGACTGAATTTTAGAAAGCTTTTCACGTGCGTGCTTGGCTTCTGACAAAGATTTCAAGGCACTTTAATGGCAAAACATAAATGGTGATTTCACAGGTGAAGTGAGAGCCAAGATGGGAAGAGAAACGACGCCCAGGAGGGAACCCGGGAGGAGCCCCCCAAACCACGGAGCTGCGGCCAACACGCGGGCCGCTCAGCCGCCGCGGGAAGGAGCAGGGCCGCCCCGGGGTCGCGAGCTGCAGAAGGCCCTCCTGCTCGCCAGGAGCACCACGGGGACAACGGAAAACGCAGGCCACGTCCCACAGCTCCCGAGCCGCTGCCGCAAGGTCAGAGGGGGGGCACCTGGGAACAGGTCCCCCCAGAAGGACTGAGTGGGCCGCAAGACTAGACGGATCGGCCCCAAATGTGATGCATCGGGGGGCAGGCCAGGCACCCCGTGAGACAGCACGGGCTCCCGGGAAGGCTGGGGGGGGGGCGCCTACGGGGATCCGGGGACAGAGCAGCGGCCGGGCAGCGGGGCCCCCAGTCACCGGGGACAGCGCGGAGCCCACTCCCCTCCCGCTGAACTACACTCGCAACGTGCGGGCGTCATGTAAGAGCAACGGGGGAGAAGCTCACCCCTTTTTTTTAAGATTTATTTTTATTATTTTTAGAAAGAGGAGTAGGGAGGGAGGCACAGGGAGAGAGACATCCATGTGTGGTCGCCTTTCACCGGCCTCCAACCATGGACCTGGCTGGGGATGGAACCAGCGACCTGTGGGTCCGCAGGCTGGCGCCTCGTCCACTGAGCCACCGCAGGGCGGGACGCAACAGGACGGCAGAGGCACACGGCCAGCGTGAATTTTAAAAGACGCTGCGCTTAGTGAAGGAAGCCAGCGCCTGGAACACCGAGGGGAGACGGTTCACGGCGCTGGAGGGGGGGCCACTACAGGAACCTCTGTAATTTCTGGGGTCCAGGGAGGGGACTGGCAGGGACATGACACAATTCTGGGGCGAAGGAAATGTTCTGTACGATTGTAGAGGAAACACAGGTGTACACACAGCTGCCCGATCTTAAACTACGCTCTTAAAATGGGGGCATTTTAATTACACATCTATGAAGTCCACTTAACCAACCATGTAAAACCAATCAAAAAGCAAAGCCTTCCAGAATGCCGGTGTTTGCAGGGAAGGGAGGGTCAGGAAAAATGGCCGAGTTGTTTTCCAAACGACACGTATTTAGCTTTTACCCTCCTTGCCAGGGAGGCTGGGACACTTGGGGAACTCGTCCTCTGGAAACAAACACAACCCACGGGTGTCCCCACGCCCAGCGCCCTTCCAAGTGTGACGATTCAAGCTATAGGCTAAGGGTGCCCAGTAGGGCAGCCCACGCGCGGCTGCCCCGGCTGCAGGAGGGACGGTGAGAACCTGCTGCTGTCACCCCGTCCTCGGAGGCGGAGCAAAGAGCTGATTCTAGGACATCACGTAAACACTGGAACTTTCCCCTGGCTTTACCGGGGGCAATTCACACAAAACCCTGCCCGGGTTTACTGTGCGCGTCCAACGCACACAGGCCTGTGGTCCGCCCCCCAAACCTGCCTGTTGCCCTTCGCAGCGGCCGGCAACCCACGGCCGCCCACCTCCCGCCAGGTGAGTGGGGCTGTTTCTGCCGCGTGTCTTCCACCGGCACGAGCTCTGAGGCCTCCCACCCGCTGCTGGACCTGCTGGTGGGCGGGCGTCGCTGGGCGGTTGGACCCCCTCCAGCTGCCCCCTCCTGCGGTGGGTGCGCGCTGCTGAGGCCCGTTGTGGGGAGACAGCCGTGAGCACTGGTGCACCGCGGTGTGTGGGCTGCGCTCGTGGACGTTCACGGAAGCCGCGCGCTGTCCCGGGGGGGGGGGGTGCCCTCCCCGCAGGCCTGTGCCCGGGTCCCCTCCTCCGGATCCGAGCTCTTCCGCCAGGAGCCGCGGCGCTGCCGGGACGTGCGCCTGGCTGCCCTGCGCCCCGTCTCGCTGACACCCCGGCCTCTGCTTCCGTGAAGCGCCCGGCCCTCCGGCCCACTTCACCCGTTTGCCTTTGTCCCGCCGAGTTGTAAGAGTCCCTGGAGAACCTCGACCTGTCCCTCGCGCACGGGCTCCTGACAAGCCCTTCCCGCCAGCCTGCCGCGCCTTGACCCCATCAGCACCGCCCCGCACGGTTCCGGTGCCTCCCGCTCACCAGTTACGGCGCCGGCCGTGCTCACGACTGTTACCAACAGGTCTCTGCATGTGAACAGCGGTTTGAACGTTCTGGTCTGGTGCTTCCATCTCTACCATTTTTTGTTTTGATTTTTGCGCAAGGCAACGACCTGCCCGTGCGGGTCACCTGACTGGTCCAGGGACAGCTCAGCCCGCAGGGCTCGGCCGTCGCACTGCGAGGCCCCTGCCGGGGGCGGGGAGCCCCGGGCTGTGCCACCTCTGGGGCCGGCCCCAGCCCCTGCCCCGCGGGGCTTCCGTCCTCACCCAGCGGGTGCCGACCTGCAGGGCTCCCTCGTGTGTGACACGCGTGCCGGGCGCCTGTCCCGCAAGTTCCGCACCCTGGCCTGGCCTAACTGCACTGCGTGGAGTTACACGTTCACGTTACCCTGACACCGCAGCGGCGGTTCCGGTCGGGGAGGGGGCGCCTCTCACCTCCTTCACGTTCGCGTCATCGAAAAGCACCCACTTGGAGCTCTTGGCGTGGAAGGTGAAGGCGCAGTAGTGGCGGCTGGAGTAGCAGATCATGCCGACCAGGTGAAGTTCGCTAGTTCTGGCATTTTCATCCGTCACCCTGTAAAAAAGCTGTTTAAAAAATTAACAGTGTACATTTTAATACAGTACTTTTTACAAAATGAAGTGATCTGATGTCGTGTATGTGCCTCTCGGTAAGAAAACACGTCCCGGGCCCACGGCCCTGACCCCGTGCTGCCCTGTGAGAAGCCGCCACCCAGGTTGGTGGTAGCGGACTCGCCCCTGCCCACCGTCCAGAAACAGAGTGAACCCCTAAACCTCGCGCAGCAGCGTGGTATCTCCAATCACGCAAACGGGCGCGTTACATGCATCAACTCAACATGTGAGATCAATCACACATTTTCTGGCAATGCTTGATTGAATCACATACTTGAACTCCGTTAAACATGTCACCTAAAAGATAATCCCCTAGAAGTCTGTGACGTAAACCCCCCCCTAACGACGTTCGCGGGACGGCAGAGGGAGGAAGGGGTCGAGCTGCGGATGGAGGCTCGGGCAGGCGGTGCCCCGGAGCAGCAACACGAGTTCCACGTGGAGCCCCGGCCCCCACGGGGGTTCCAGCCTTTGTCAGAGCTGCATCTGAGGCAGCGTTTCGTCAGAGGGGTACAGCAAGGGAGGGGGGGAGCGGAGGTACCCCGGGAAGGCAGAGCTGCGTCGCCAGGTTCCGGACCACGTCCTCCGTCAGGTCCGAGTGCGCGGAGTCCCAGACCAAGCCAATCGTCACGATCTCCGGGCAATTCATCAAAACACGGCGGATTTTTATCTTTTGGCCACAGTTACTCTGAAAGAAAAACACAACAGGCAAGTCTGGGAGTTAGTGGAACAGCTGCACCTCAGGCAGCACCTTAGGGCCTGTCACGTGCAGCACCAGGCGGAGCCTACCCTGGACACCTATTTCTTCTGCCGGCGAAACAAAGGTGCTCTTAATTACTGAGACTCAACAGGAAGTTTACTTTAAATCAGAGTGCTTTTCTTTGCTATTTATGGGAATCTATTAACACAGGAATTCAGCCTAAAAAACCAGGAATAGAAGCCCTGGCTGGTAGCACAGTGGATAAGGTGCCGGCCTGCGAACCCAAAGGTCGCTGGTTCGATTCCCAGCCAGGGCTCATAACCAGGTTGCAGCCAGGTCTCCAGTCAGATCTGTAGCTGGAGGCAGGTGAAAGGCAACCAAACATGGATGTCTCTCTCCCTCTCTGCCTCTGTCCCTTCCCCTCTCTCTAAAAATAATAAATAAAATCTTTAAAAAAAAAAATCAGGACTAGAACCCTTGGAATTATTAATCATAGTATATCAGAAACGAGGGATACCACCTGTCAAGTTTAAAGACAAAAGGAAAAATTAATTCTGTCTTTAGTCGAATGGTGAAATTTCGGGATTACAAGTAAGTTAGCGTCCACCGCCTGACATCCTTCGCAAAGTCGGGGCTTTCAAAGGAATGGAGCTAAGGGAAAAGCTCCCAGGGCAGGGCTGCCTAGCGTAACACGGGAACGCAAATGCTTCCTAGCTCATCCGCGGAGACGGGAGCTTCCGCACTAACTCCGAGGGCTGCCGCCGACCGACGCGGGCGGGGGGCCCGCACCCCACTCACAGGGCACTCCCGGTAGTCGTCCGCCGTGCTGGCCGCCTGCAGCAGCTCCGCAAACGTGTCGGGCCGGCCGCGCTCCTGCCGCCCCTGCGTCCTCTCCACCTCCTTGCTGCAAAGCAAAGTCCCAGACCTGGGCCAGGGGCTTCGGCCAGATCTGATCAATTATGCACGCAAAATACTACGTTGTCAATAGACGCAGGATCATTTTTTTTCATCTTAAAACATGGTTTTGCGTAAAAAAAAAATAACCATAAAGTTCCATCAAGTAAAACACCATGAAACTTGGCAGGTGTATGATAAAAAATCAGGTCAAGAATAAAATAACACAAAAATTAGCCCTGGCTGGTGGCACAGTGGATAAGGTGCCGGCCTGTGAACCCAAAGGTCGCAGGTTCGATTCCCCAGCCAGGGCACATGGCAAAATTGCAAACCAGGTCTCCAGCCAGGTCCATGGCTGGAGGCAGGTGAAAGGCAACCACACATGGATGTCTCTCTCCCCCTCTGCCTCTCTCTCTTCCCCTCTTTCTAGAAATAATGAAATAAAATAAAAAACACACACAAAAAAGTTATACCACTGTTTGGAACCAAATGACTTAGGTAAAATGCTCTGTCTGAAGGTCTAAGTCAAATGACTGTTTTACATTGTTACTTGTTTCGCACGTAAGAAGGTAGGAAAGGCTCCCTCTCTGGCCAGCGCCTAGAACGTTTCCATTTTCAGCTGCGAGAGGGGCTCGCAGGTTAACAGGGGCCCCGTGGAGGATTCACGGGGTCCCTGCTGCGTGCGGACGTCTCCTCAAGAGCCCCGCTTGCTCAACTCCCAGGAGCCCACGTTTCACGCAGCAAAGTATTAAGAGTCTCTCCCCTTACCCATCTACATCTTCTCCTTTACTTGAGGGGGCAGGAGGGAGAGAGAGGGGGCGAAGCACGGATGTTAGAGAGACATGGGTGGGCTGCCTCCCGCGGGCACCCCGCCTGCAGCCCTGGCCAGTGCCCTGACCAGGGGTCAAACCTGTGACCTGCTTTGCAGGACGACACCCAACTCAGCCACCCCAGTCAGGGTGCTATTACCTTTAATTAAACAAATATTTTGATATATTTCAAAAAGAAACATAGTGCAAGCAACAACACCCCCACTGGCTTCCCAGCCCTACTTCCCGTGCGTGTCCCGGGGCCGGTCGTGCTCAGAGCCCCGAGGACGGGGAGGACACGCACCCCACCGCAGCGGCGGCCCTAATGCTCGCAGGCTCGCCAGGCCCGGCCAGGCGGGTGCCCCGTTTGAAATGACACCCGACCTGGGTTTCAACACAAACGGATTTCAAGCCAGGTTCCAGGTCAACCTTACGAATCTGCTCTTCACCAGGAGGGCTTGCGTTGGGGTTCAGGTGACAACTTGGGCGAAGCCTAGACGCAGGAGGCTTCCCGCAGCGTGAACGGACACGCCGTGCGTGAGGGAAGTGCCCACGGGGGGAGCCGTCTTACCAGAGGGCGGTGGTGGAGATGTACCACACGAACTCCGTGAAGGGCAGCGGGTCGGACGACGCCCCGCAGCTGCTGCACACGCGCTGCGGGAAGACACGCGCCGTCACCCACCTGGCGGCGTGAGGCGGGGCACGCGGGGGCGGGGCGGGGGGCTCACCTGCTCGTACAGGGTCATGGCGAACTTGCGGTGGGCGATGCAGCACTTGGAGGTGCACATGTCCGCGTCCCGGCTGGGCACGATGTGGAAGTGGATCCGCTCCAAGATGTTCTCCTGATTGAAAAGCCGGGGACACGTGAGGGGAGGACGCTCCCAAAGGCAACCACATTAACTTCAGAAACTCAAAAACCTTCTTAAGGTGTCCTGAAGCCTCAGATTCAAGAGCGCCCTACATGCTGTCAGCTTTTCTACCCAGTCAACACGGGAAACCTTCCTCAGTTGTTCACTGCTGCGGTGCTAGACTTAAAAAATGAACAACAACAAAAAAAATGAGCCAAAGAAACATTGTAATATTATGTGTGGTTTTAATAAAGATTTTTAAATCCTTTTAAAAATCAACTCACGGTGGCTGACATCTAGAAGTGAATTCTAGAAAACAGAGTTCCCTATGTTTCCAGCATCTCACAATGATAAACGCAGTTCATTACAAAAAACATCCTGCTTGGATCACACGGACAGTCTACGTAACGCGCACCAGCTGTCGGTGAATAGCGGTGAAAACACCTGCGTCAACGGCCGAAGGCCGAGTGTGCTCTGTGTTTACAACGCAGATTAATAAGGGCCACCTATTTCTTCAACAAGTAACTCTCCTTCTGATCAAAGCTTAATCAGGGGACTCTTTTTCTCCCCGTTTGCCCCATGACACCTGAACACAGCTTTCAACCCTGGGTTTGCAGGGGCTGTGTGACTATCGCACCGTCTCTGAGTGAACCGCGTTTCAGTGAAAATAAACTAAACTTCTGCCTTGCGCCAAGTTCATTTCTTTATTTCCTAAGCGTGGATCCACGACGCGGTGAGAATTAGGGAAAGGCTGGTTCATCGGTGGGCGTGCTGTTGGGCTGTTTTAATCAGCACGGCAGGTGTGCCCTGCAGGGACCCCATCAGGGGCTCCCATCCACCTCTGGGGCGGTCGCAGTGCCCGTGAAGACGGTCCCAGCACGAGAACGCCAGGTGACCTGCAGGACGGTCGGGGCCCTGGCGGGCTTCCGGGGGACAGCAGGCAGCCCTTCGGCGGCACCTGCACCAGAAGACATCAGAAGTGCTTGGAAGTATTTCGGGACCCTGAGCAAAGGCCATGAGGACAGGAAAGCAGCCGCCTCTCAGGGAGGGACCGAGAGGTGACCTGGACGTGAATGTCAGGGGTCTGGATCCAGTCAGAGAAACAGCTGAAGAGCAAGCATTGATCTGAAGGACAGAAGAGACGGGGGGCAGGCTGGAGGGTCCCCAGCAAGGGGGCTGAACCAGGAGGAAGGGGGCAGGACGGCTGAAGGCAAGGCAACCGCGAGGCCGGATGACCCGACGAGCACGTGCTGACACGGGCGAGGCTGCGGGGAGAGCCGGCCGCAAGGCAGGCGCAGGCGGCACCTCCGGCCCTGGAGCACTGCCGCAGACGGTGGGCGCTGCACGCGTCCCTGGGGTGGCCGTGTCTCAGCCCCACTGTCCCAAGGGCCGCGGGCAGGACTCTCCTGCCCCCCGAGTCACCGGGGCCTGTGCCCCCGACACCCCTGCAAACCCAGGGCGGCGCAGGAGGGCACCAGCCTAAGGGATAGGATTTAACTGAATGACCTTCCCACTCCAATAAACACATTGTAAAACACCCCAGTAGCCCAACACTCAATGAAATCTGGAGCAGCGCACAAGTCCGTGAGCGCAACGCTGTGGCCTGCTGACGGGCCCCTCCGGGGTCTGCACGTGGCCCGAGCCCCCCGCGCAGAGGACGGGGCCGTCCTTACAAAGCACTCGGCCGCGTCGTCCATGAGGCCCAGCTGGAACCTCTGCTCGTCCCGGAAGCTCTCGGCCAGCGCGCGCCGCACGTTGTCGGACGGGAGGGCCTTCTCCCGGCTGTGCTGGAACTGCGCAAACATCACCTGCGGGGGCGCCACACAGGGTCAGGTGGGCGCCCACCACGCCGCTGCGACAGGCCGACGCAAAACAGGGATGAAGACCAACACCGAAGGGGCGCTTCCCCCCCGCCAGTTCCCCACGAGGACCCCGCGCAGAAGGGCTGCCTGCCTCTCCCGCAGGGGCCGCGGGGCCAGCGGACAGGGGGGTCCCACCCTCCAGCACCTCCCAGGGGGCCTGAGGGGAGGGGCTCTGAAACTGTCCCCAGCAGGTCTGAGGCGGGTGCAGGAACTCGGGGTGCTGCTCTGAATCTGCAAGTGCACCAGAGGGCTGCCCAGCGAGCTGACCAAGGACGTCAAACCCACCAGGTAGAACCAGCTGCCTGGGGAAGCGCTGGCTTCTCAAAACCACCCCGAGTTACCTTCAGTGCGCAGAATATGCAGGCCTCCCCCTGACACGCGTGGCCCGTCAGCACCCGCAGGCTCCTTCGGAACACATCCAGCTGCCACAGAACCTGGGCACAGCGAGGGGCGGGGAAGGACAGACGTCAGGTCCTCTCACTGGGGTGAGACGCACGAGTCCCCAGCCCGCAGGCTTCGCTCGCGCTGTGGACTCGATCAGACCCAAGGAGCCGCCGCAGGCCCCGCACGGCTGCGCAGCCCGTGCGCCTGTAGCCAGGGACGCGGGCGCCACTCCCACTGATTCATACTTGAGACGGACTAACGTGCAGCCGGCCACAGGAATCCCCCAGGACGGGAACGAGGGATACTGGCCGGCTAGAGCACTTGGCAGGGACACAAGAGAGGAAGTGATTGTAGCACTTGGAACGAACTGAAATTTCGGGAGGAAACGCAACTGGAGTTGCAGCCAGGGCGTGGCCCCCGGGGGAGCGTGGGGTGAGCAGAGGCGGGGGGGTAGGGGGGGTCCCTGAAGGAGAGGCCCAGGCTGGGGGTCGGGGCGTCAGCCGCGGAGGTGTCACCTGAGGGACAACTGTAGAAGCGCAACCTAGAAAATATTTTTAGAAGAAACCACCTGAGAGCCCTGGCTGGGGAGACTCAGTGGACCGAGCACCAGCCTCGAACCAAAAGGTCACCATTCAGCCCTGTCAGGGCACAGCCTGGGCTGCGGGCCAGGTGCCCATCGGGGGAGCAGGAGAGGCCCACACGTGGGTCTTTCACTCTTCTCCCTCCCTCCCCCTCTCTCTAAAAAATAAAATCTTATAAAAAGAAATAGAAAAAGAAACAACCTGAGTACTTTTGCTAAATTACCCATTCACCATTTGCTACCACAAGAACAAAATAAGTAAGACTGCCATGGTTTCAATCTTCAGCCTGGTCCTTGAACTGGTTCTGAGCGGAGCAGGTGCCGGCCCTAAGCGCCTAGTGGGACCACCGGGCTCCGGAGCGCGTGCCGGCCCTAAGCACTGAGTGGGACCACGGGGCTCCGGAGCAGGTGCCGGCCCTAAGCGCCTAGTGGGACCACGGGGCTCCCGGAGCGCGTGCCGGCCCTAAGCGCCGAGTAGGACCACCAGGCCTCCGGAGTGCGTGCCGGCCCTAAGCGCTGAGTGGGACCACGGGGCTCCGGAGCGCGTGCCGGCCCTAAGCGCCTAGTGGGACCACGGGGCTCCGGAGCAGGTGCCAGCCCTAAGCGCCTAGTGGGACCACGGGGCTCCGGAGCAGGTGCCAGCCCTAAGCGCCTAGTGGGACCACGGGGCTCCGGAGCGCGTGCCGGCCCTAAGCGCTGAGTGGGACCACGGGGCTCCGGAGCAGGTGCCGGCCCTAAGCGCCGAGGGCCCTTCCAGCAGGGAGAGGAGCCCGCCGCACTCAGAGCCCACAGAGGAGCGGGACGGCGAGCAGCCATGCAGGGGGCAGTGACCCCAAGGTAAAGGCCAAGGCCATGTCCACTTGACAAGTGCATCCTGATGGGAGCACGTCTCTCTTTTCTAGGTGGCCTTACTCAGACGTTTCCCTCACTGTAACATGCCTCTCGTTCCCATCTCCCTAAATCACACGTTATTCTGGCCCCCAGCCCCGTTCCATCCGAGTAGGGGCTCCTGATCTCCGGGTGGGTGAGGGTCCCTGATCTGGCGTTACTCAGTGGCCACCTTCTTGCATGTCTCACAGCCCCTGATGCAGGGGCACCTCCCAGCCAGGGAGCAGGCACCCCCATGCGGGGCCGGAGGGTCCAAGCATCAGCTCTCCATCCTGGGCGGGTGGCAGACAGAGGGCAACTGGGCACACGGCCCCACCAGGGGCAGGGGCAGGACTGAGCATCCTCACACAGTCATTAAACGAATGACTCATCCATTGATACTTATCCTTCTCCTCTCAGTTCTCAAGAGAAAACAAAGAGCATTGGAAACTACGTGAAAAGTGACTTATTCCAAGTGAGTTCTTCTCGGGTCTATTCCAGGGTCAAGAGAGCAACATGCAACCTCCCACTCCTGCCTTGTGTTAGAAATGGCCAGAGGACACGGTCCCGCAGGGCCTCCCCCGCGGGTGCAACTGTCAGACGCAAGAGGACGTGCGTCTGAGACGGAAGGGGGGCTCACACTTGCCAACGACAAGAATCTCAACAAGGACGGAGCAACGAGGGTTCACCCTGGACTCCGGAAACAGCGGGTTCCCGATTACGAGTCTGCAGCTGGGGGAGGAGCTGGGATGCTGAGACCAAAATCCCACACGTTTCAACCCAAGGGGCCCGCTGCTTCGCACGCACACCATTCCCGGGAGACGGATTTCTTTTCCCTTTTAAAGTATGCGTGTGGGGGGACAGATCCGCTGATTCGAACAACGATCATTTTACACCTTTACAGACGTGGTCATTAAGTAACCCTTACACATCAGAGGATGTTTCTCCATCCTGTGCTACATGATTCCGTTGGGGGAGGGAAACCCGCCCGCTGGCTACAGTAACGAGGCGCCTGCCCGACTACTTGCCGCCCTTGGAAGGTAACAATGAAACCCACTCCCGTCGGGCCCGGCGCCTCACCTGCACGGCGCTGTTGAGGAAGCAGCTGTTCTGCCCCGGCTCGTTGAGCAGGCCCTTGGTGGGCGCCAGGGACAGCACGCTGCCCGGCTGGTAGGCCCGGCCCAGGTTGCTGCCCGGCCGCCGCAGGAACCGCACCCAGGCCATGGCCGCGCTGGAGCGCCCACCTCCTCCGGCCACGCTCCCTGCGGCGGCTGCGGTCTCGGTCCGCCCGCGGGCGCTGCGGCTACGGCGGCGTCAGCGGCCACGTCCCCATCTTCCGCCGCCGCCGCGCTGAGGACGTTGTCGGGGAAGACAGGGCCCAGACACGGGCCGGCCGGAAAACGGAACAAGACGGCTGTTTGAAACCCGGCCTTCACGGTTACGTGTTGAATTTCAAAAGAGGTCTGTGTAGCTTAAGATGAAAACCATTTTTTTAGCTGCTCAAAGGAATGTCAACGAATGAATCATTTTCCTTAAGGCACAACCGTTTGTCTCGTGGGCACTGGCCCGATTCCTCGGGGGGCCGGTCTCCTCACGGTCTCTCAACGAGAAAGAAGGCCGTCGCCCTCTCCGGTGACATTATCAGAGGCGAGTCCATGTTCCACAGCCGTGCGACCTTCCAGCGACTCTGCAACAGAGACGAACGTTTCAAGGTCAAGGCTCATCAAGACCCTTTACTCCTCGAACATAAATACTGAATGTACAGTGTGTTCAAAATGTTGAGCATGAAAGGGTTAGCACTAAAGTCCTAAAACATGAACATGAAATCACAGTTTACCATTAAAAATGCTCAGACATCCACATGACATCAGACACTACAGGAGGCACACGGACAATCACACGCGCGAGGGTGTGAGAACAGCCAAACGGGTTAGGGGTACAAACCCCCAGGTACCAACTCAGTCACGAGGAGGTGACAGCACAGGACACACTCCACGACAGCGTCATGACAGTATCACGCCATCACAACCACACGGAACTGGTCAGGCTGGGCACTGCTGTAAACTATGCAACCATGTGGCTTCTCCGAGACACCGGCTTTCCTTCTGCAAGTCTGGAATGTGGGTCCGCCCGGGCCCGGGGTGCCCCTGTGACCACCGGGGAAGCCTGGGTCCTCAGCAGCCTCCTGGTGGACATTTTACACATCATCACATTGCGTTGCTCCAGGAGTGACGTGTCCCAAGTGACCCCACTGGGAGAAAATACGGCAAGATTGTGCCCGGGTTCCAGCAGCTCCACCGTTGGCTGTCCCGCTTCCAGGCCTTTCTCCGCCACTGGCACAGCAGGGAGACACTCCCACCCCAGGCAGGCGGAGGGGCTCGGAGCCCCCAGACACAGTGACCCAGTGCTACTTTGTTTCCATCAGCAATGGAAGCAGGACAGACACCAAAGGCAATTACACTGTCGCCCGTGTGGCTACCAGGTGGCGACTGCTAGCACACGCTGACCAGTCACACAACGTGTTTTCAAGTCCCAAAAGTCGTTGACCCATAACAAGTTAACCCGTGTTTACACCTGTATTAGGTTTTGTGTAAAATTGCCAGTCAACAATGTGTTAAAAACAACAACACACGTCCGTCTTCTTAGAAACACCCGTGCTGACCACCTGTGCCCTAGGACAGAGGCCACGTTGAGAGGTGCTGGGCGGGTGCTGTGAAGCAGGAAGGAAACAAAATCGATGCCCGTCAACAGGAGCACCACGTAACGGTGTTTTCCAGGGACAACGGCAAAGGGCAGAAACGTAAAATGACCCCATTCTGGTAAAATAACACGTGGAAACACGTGTGCTTTCTGTGGGCGCCTGAGCGAGGCGCAGTTGCGTGAGTCGCTGAAATGGGGACGGACAGTCAACTGGAAAATACACATGGAAAACCTACATCCGGGCTCCCACGCCCTCCCCGTGGGTTACGTCGCCAGCACGGCCACGGACTGGGCCCCAGGGTGGCGGCACAAGGAGGCCGCCCGGCCGACGCAGGAGGCAGCAAGGCGCCCGTGGAGGGCCGCCCCGCACCGCTGCCTGCTCACCAGCCCAGGGCCCCCCAGGACCTGTGTCACTGCCTGACACGCAAGGTTGCGGAGGCTGCGTGACGGCAGCGCCCAGGGGACAGATGTCCGCTTCTCATGCTCCGCACCGGCCCTGCGGCACCCGGAGCCCCTCTCCCTCTGCGATCCGTCAGCCGCCTGCCCTCAGCGGCGCTGCCGCCCCACCGCACAGAGGCCCCCGCCCTCCGCCGGCACTGCCCTTCCCTTCCCCACATGGCTCCCCTCCAGGTCCCCTCGTGCTTTGCTCAAAAATCACCCCCGAAATGAGGCCTACTCAGCGCCGACCCCACTCCCAGTCACCCTTACTGCTCCGCGGTCTCTTCTCCTTGGCATCCTTCGCAGCCGACACGCTGTGTGACGGACGCTGTTCCTTATGGTTCCCCCCTGCTCCCCCAGGACACAGTGGGCTGCAGGCCTGGACCGTGCGCGGGGCGGGGTGGGGCCTCACGCAACACCGACTGGATGGAAACGGACTATCAAGCGGAGCCTCCGGGAACAAACCCTCGGAAACCAGTGTTCCTGGGAAAGACGACCCAGGCGCTAAGGGTCCGGGACAGACCCTTCCCCTGGCGCGAGCTCAGCGAGGCCTGGCACCGAGGGGTGCCCTGCGGGCTTCCCAGCGGCCCGAGGAGGAAACGGCTTCCAGGACTCAGCCCTCACCTGGCGAGGGCGGAGCCCCCGAGAGCCAGGCTGCAGCGGCCCGGTGAGAGGTCTCGCAGAAGCCGAAGTAAACCGTGTCTGCCGGGTCGCTGGTGGGCTCCGAACTGACTCAGTCACTCACTCCACCCTGCCCGGTGTCCAGGAGCCCGGCACTTGACCGCTACCCGTGAGTAAACGCAGGCCCGGCCATCGTCCTCTGGCGGTCACCACCCCCACAGGAGAGGCTCACAGGGTGACGGTAGGGATCCAAGCCGTGAATGGGTAAGATAACTAATCAATACCCACCCCGAGCAGGCACTCGGTAAACGCAAGCTGGTGATCAGGACAACGACACTGTCTTTGCCGCAAGATGACAGCCGAAGCAAACGTCGGAACAAAAAGGGGAAGCTGTGTTACGTGACATTTTACGTTGTTTGCCATCTTTCCGCCGTTTTTTTAAACTAGTGTCTCGATCTTGACTTCAGCCTTTATCCAGATCAGTGGGATCAGATAAGCTGCACACTGAAGCATCCATTTCTCAATTTTA
Source organism: Noctilio leporinus (assembly GCA_004026585.1). NCBI lineage: Eukaryota > Metazoa > Chordata > Mammalia > Chiroptera > Noctilionidae > Noctilio > Noctilio leporinus. Next base: position 50,714 of record PVIW01000928.1, on the reverse strand, counting down.
AAATGTGTTAACGAGTCATTCTTAGCTGAAAATAAGCAACTTCGTGTACAGGGCTCCGTACTACTCTAAAAAAACGTCATGTGAAAAAACCCATTTACAAAGCACTGGCAATGCTTCGCTGCACCAGTGGACTTTACCCTTCACGGGCTAACGGCACCGGGAAGGAGAACGGAGCTACCGCCCAGAAGACAGCGCAGCTGCAGCCCAGCGGGGCGACTCCACCGCAGGCCGGACGCAACAGGGAAGAGGCATTTAGGAAAAGCTACCCCGCCATGGGAGTCCCTGCTGCCGGCAGCGGCGGCCGTCCGAAGCGGCAGGTGCCCCAAGTCCGTATGTGCTGTTCTTCCCTGCACACACCTAGGGTAAAGCTGAACTTACAAACCAGGCACAGTAACAGACAACAACTAAGAATAATGAAAACTTACACACTGCAGGAAACATTACGTGAGCGTTTTCCCCGCTCCCCCTCAGCCAACGACACAAACGTTTTCCTTCCTCCCAAGCTCACGGGTGGAAGATGCCTCCTTGCTGCCATCTTAGCGACCTCGGCTTACCAGCTCAGGAAAACGCCTCTCACTCACAGGAGCCGCCAGCTTCCCTTCGGCACGCTGTCTGGGGCTCCGGGGCTGTTCATTCAAACCAGGGTGACTCGCACACGAGCACCGCGACCTCGCGACAGGTGGGGCCCCCAGACGGCCATGAGGTGGCGGCGGGGGGCACCTGCAGAGGCTGGGGCACACTGGGGCAGCAACGGCAAGTGTGAGCTGTCACGCTCCTCAGGACCGCGCACATCAAGGCTTCTGAACGGTTTATTTCCGGAATTTTCCACCTGATATTTTCAGCCTGAGGTGGACCACACGGAACTGTAACGGAGAAACTAAACTGCAGACGGGGGCAGGATGCCTGTCCGTAAAACTTTTCAGGAAAAGAACTACAATGCCGCCCATGACTACTTCATTCATAAATAACGTGACGGTCCATCCAGCCATACCAAAGGACAGCACCCGAAATGTAACCTTCACGTTGCTGGCACCACGCCTGAGCCCCGCGAGTGCCCTCCCAGCCACACCCCGTCCCCACTGGGGCCCGCAGCACCCTCCTGACTCCAGCCGCCAGGACACACCACCGTCTTCAGGTGCCCCCAGCTCTTCAGGCTTCCCTTCGCACGACACAGCATCAGTCCTTCACAAAAGGATGTACAAAGTAAGGGGGCTCCCAGCATTTCTGTGGGTGTCCCAGAGACTTCTGGTAGCCCACGGAAGCCTGCGTGCTCCTGAGACTAATGTTGGTGAATTACGTCAATGTTCAGCTCTAACCACACACTACAGTTCTCATCATGGAGCCCCACTTAAGAACTGATAGAAGATTCGGGTTAACTTGGAAAAAAGCAAAGAACAGATACTTTTTGCCTAAATATTCTATATATCTCATGTTCCTATTATTAAAAAACAAAGATCATCATAACTTGCCAAGATTAGGCTTTTACATGAAGTTTAAGTAACTTTTGAAGATTTTCTCAGTGGTAGAACAGGTTGCATCCACTTCTTGCTCCTGCTACATGCATGTGAGGTCAGTCCCAAAAGTATTGGCTACACAAGCTGTTGTATTGATATTGGCTCCACACTTTAGGGACAGACCTTGCATGCTGCCATGCAAAGGTTTCTAAAGTCATTAACATCTGTACAAAGTTAAAGTAATATGCTAACTTTGCATCTGTACCTTCCTTCGCTCTTTTCTAGCTGACTCTCCAAAAATGACATCAAGTAGCTCGCTCCTCCCTTCATCCAGGGCCCATGCGCAATGCTGGGCTGAACTGAACATTCTGGGCCCTCACACACGGCGTTCAAAACACTCCCGGGTGCGAAGGCCACTCTGCTGGAGGGTGTGTTTGGGGGTTGTCATTAAGAAACACCTTCCAGTTCAAGCTGTCAAGTAACATGGGCTAAGTATTTTAGGAACTAAACATCTCTGTAGGGTAGCGTAATCTACTACTTTATGGATTTCAAACATATTTTTGGAAAATTATAGGGTAAAGCAACATCGTCTGTAGAATGGAAGGTAAGTGAATTCCAAACAGTGCTTGCAGGCAAAATAACTCTGACTTTGACTTTTAAATGTGTACATCACCTCAAAATAGATCGGAATTTTCAGTTTAACTCTTCTCCTGCTAAAACAAACTCCTAAGCCGTAGGATTCCAGAACTTATTTCTTGATCCTACACAATTTAAAATAAGCATTGGACACTAAATAATATAAAAGATCTTGAATCATAATATGACCCAAAATCATAAGAATTCTGTGGTCATCCTTTTTTTTTAAATTTTTTTTAAAATTTTATTATTTTTAGAGCGGAAGGGAGACAGGCAGAGAGGGACAGAGACTTCAATATTCTTTTTCTTTAAGGAAAAAATAATCTAGGTGGAAAGTAAAATACCTATCTTTTTTAAAACTACTTTTAATATCTCCTAGGGAAAATAATATTAAGGCAGTGCCTATTCGTATGAAGTTTCCTAAACAATTCACCATCTCCAAACATTTATAAACATATTTATAAACAAAAATTAATAGAGGAAAAGAAAGGTCTATTTTGGGAACTTCTTTTTTATACACTGTAGGAAAGAATACACATAGCTATCAGTGAGTTTAATTTGTGAACAAATTTAAATAAACTTTCAAGGTTTATGAGCAGTAACCATGAGCCTCGTCAAATTGTCCAAACGGCTAAGTTTTTAAATCCTCTAAAATGTAACACAAAAGCAAAAAAAAAAAAAAAAAAACCTTATTTTCTTCAGGCTGTGACTGCTACCTACAGTGAGTTAGGCTGTTTGGCATTCTCGTGACTAAGGGCAGATAAACCACATATTACTTCTGCAAAATAAGTTCTGTCTGTTTTGTTTAATTTCTCCATAACAGGGCAGAGGACCTTCGCCTGGATTATTATCAATGGAACTTAAAAGAACAGAAAATAAAAGGAACCAGCCTCAGTGTGCCGGAAAGGTCACTTCAATCAGCCTTGCGTGTTAGCATCGCTAACTCCTCTTAAATTTGAGAACTGGCGATGCTTTTCTTCAGGGACCACGACTAAAGTGAATCAGAGCCTCGTCACAAAGAACTTCCTACACTTACTGTTAAACATCCCTCGAAAAACAGCCTTGAGAATTCCTTAAAAAAAAACAACCTGTTTTTTCCCCTCCAGATAAAGCCACGTTTGGCACACTGCGCCGGGTGACACAGCCTCGCCGCGCATTCTGCGAGCCTTAATCAGCGCGAGCTGGAAAGAAAACTTTGTAGCGGGGCAACAGGACCCGGGCGCGCCCAGCGCGCAGGCCCGCCGACCCCCACACCTGTGCAGGTGCTTCCTGCTCCCCCGCGGGGTCCCAGCACCCCGGGAAAGGTCCCGGGCGAGATCGCTCAGAAGCTGAACGTTAACCTGGACTGTGACTGCCACCACCCAGCCGACAGCGGCCGCGGGTCCCGGCGATCCGTCCCCGGCGGCCTCCGACGAGGCCCAGAGCCGGGGGCGCCCTCGGACGGCGGCGGGAGGCGCCCGCACCCACCGACCCGAGCGCCCCGCGGGCTCCGGGCCACCCGCCCGGGAACGCGGCAGCGCCAGCGCCGCGCCCTGCCGGCGCCGCCCCGCCGGCCCCGCCAATTGCCGCCTCGGCCCCGGGAGCGGGGGCGCGGGGCGCCGGTCGCCGGGTCGCCGGGTCGCCGCCCCGGGCGCAGTTCCCGGACCTACCTGCGCCGGCCCTGCCTCTCCCGCCGGGCCGCCTCCCGCCGCCGCCGCCCGCAGGCTGGCTCGCCCGCCGCCGCCAACACCGCCCCGAAGCGCGCGGGGAACCGGAGCCGCCGCGCCGCACTCCGCCGTCCCGGGCGCGACCCGCCGCACGGAGCATGCGCACACGGCGACCCCCGCGCGGGGACACCTGCAGCCTCAGGTCCCGCCGACCCCGCCCCCGTCTGGCCCCGCCCCGCGCGCCCGGCCCCGCCCCCGTCTGGCCCCGCCCCGCCCACCCCCCAGCGTCTGGACTCCCGGGCGGTATTCCCGCGGGGCTGGCGCGACGGGCGCGAGATCCCGCGAGAGCAGAGCCCGAGCGCTTCCCTGGGGGTGTCGGGGGGTCCGGGGCGGCGGGCGGGCGGGCGGCGATCGGCGCCGCTGTTTCCCCGGGGCTCGTCCGGCCTCTCGCTGCGCGGGAGCGCGAGTCCGCCGCGCGGCTCGGGGGCGCTGGGACCTCAGCGCCCGCGGGGGGGCGGGGACGGGCGCCCCTCGGCGACCCCGCGCTGCGTCCTCCCCGCGCCCCGCCCGCCCCGTCGGGTCCCGGCCGAGGAGGCTCCGGGCTGCGCCAACGTTCCTGCCCGCCCAACTCCCTGCGTTTCGGGGGTCCGGCCGGTGCCCCCACGGCCCTCCAGGCCTCTGCCCGTGCCCGCGTCCCCCTGGAGCCTGCCGCCACGTTTCCAGGCGGGCTGCCCCTCGTCACCGGTTCTCGGCTTATTCCTGTGGGGGCGCCGCTTGTCCTGTGATTGTCCCCGTGCGAACTCCGTGCAGGGAACAGGCTTGGGAGGAGGACGCGAACCGTGCGGCGGCCCCCACCTCTGCTCCCCGCGCGGGGAGGGTGGAAAAGCGCCCGCACAGCTGGCGCTGCCCGTGCGTTTGCCTAAACCCTGACTTGCTAAGTCACGCGCTTTCGAACGTTCCCGGTTTGTGGCGCTTCTCCGTAGTGAGTTTTAAATGACAGGCGTGGCAGGGGTCGCCGGGGAAGCATCAGGAGGCCAGGCTGACGCAAACATGGAAAAAGGGGAAAATTGACGTTGCCCTGCCGGGGAGGGTAGAAACACGCACCTTCCAAAACACTTGAAACCCATGGTGTGACATTGCTAATTGCAAAAGATCCCAGAAAACTATGGTTAGGACTTTCACGAGGTAGGGGTTTGGGGGGGGGGGGGGTTGACTATCATTTTGGATGGACCCAAGTTTACAAAGAAGAATCTCTGCCCCTCGTGTTGGCGTAAAATCACCGGAGGGGTGGCGGAGACCACTTCACGTTCTTCGGTGGAGGGCGAGCCAGTGCTGACGTCACCTGCCCCAGGACACTTTCACACCCATCGCCATTATTCTGGAGTGGCCAGGACTCAGGCTTTGGGAAACAGCTGGACCCCACCCTGTCCATAGTGAGCAGCAGGGGTAGCCGTGTCCGTCTGAGGAGCTGTGACCACAGAGCTCTAGGAGGCGAGCCACGGGGAAAGTCCCGGGTGCCATATTCCCCGGGCGGGGCAGGGGAGCGCCTGCCCCAAGGCTGGAGAAAGAGCAGCCGAGTGGCTGACTCAGGGTTAGATTTCAGACACCCTCCTGTTTTCCTGAATGCTTGGAAGAAATGGTGAGGGCTGACAGGGGTATCTACCCACTAACTGAAGCCCCCTGAGAGCAGAGCAGAAAGTATCTTTGTTGTATTTCCCCGGGCGTGGTGTGGCACCTGGTACAGATGCTGGCTAAGTGCGTGCTCAGTGGGTGGAGTGACAAATGGAAAGTTTTACTGATGTCTTTTAGAGAATAGAGACATCTGCATGGACCAGAAGTGCCGGGGGCCAGGGGCTCAGCTTTCGGGGTGCACGGTAGGCGTACGGGAAGGCATCGAGGAAGAGACACAAGGGTACATGTTTAGAAACAGGAATAAATGAGGCTGAGCTAGGGCTGTCGTAGGAGGCCTCCTCGTGTTCTTGAACAAGATGATTAATTTGGAAGTACGGGCAGAAGATTTGCAAGGGAAATTGTGGCTTAGCAAGAAGAGAACCAAAACCGGGCTGCTTGAGAGAAGTTTTCAGGCTGTGACAAGCGGCGGAGGCCACCAGGACGATGCAGCCACCACCCGTGCCACACCCCTCCTCACACACACTCACACTCACTCCAGCCCCTGTGACCGCTCCTCTCCAACCGACTTTTATTTTCCTAACACCAGGCCCCAGTGCCCGGCCCTGAGAGCTCAGTTGTCCTCGTTGATTTAAACCCACTTCCCCCCAGGAGTCAAAGTCGTCCACCCTGAATGTAGACAGATTATCTCCAATTGTTCGACGACTTACCGTTTATATGAAATAAAACCCACATTTTCGGCAAGGCCCGCAGACCCTGAAGGGCCAGCCCCTGGTGCTGGTGCTGTCCGAAGCTCTGCGTTCTCTGTCCCTGCGTCCAGAACAGAGCTCCTCCGCTGGGGCTGATGTGGCCTTCCAGGGGACATTTGTCAGTGGCCAGAAATGCTGTCACATGGAGGCATCCAGCGGGAGAGGCCAGGGATGCTGCAAGGGACCGTCCCCTACGGCAGAATCTGCACGGCCCGCAGGTCAGCAGTGCCGCGGTCCCCCCTCCACAGCCGCAGCCCCCCACTTGCCTCGGTCATGGGGCCCTGCCGGGTCCCCTCATATTTATCACATCCGGGGACTGCTGTGCCGCTTGACTTGCCTACTTGCTCGTCATCTGTCCCGCGATCTACGAAGAAAATTCCGGGAAGGGCGTGGTGTCTCCCCTGCTGGCCATCCTGTCCGGGAAGCCAGACACAGGGCATCCGCAGGGTGGTTCAACACCCAAGTTTGTATCCACAATAAGCCACAGAAGGCGAACTTAACAAGAGGACCTCTTACTCTTTTTCTGTCTTCCTGCCAAGCTGAAATGTGCAGCTCCTCAGGGAGCAGAGTGAAGGCTCCTAGGGGGACGTGGGGATGACGCAGCTGGGGGTCTGCGGGGCCCTGGGGTCCTCCTCCCCGAATGGTCCTGAGCAGCTTCCCACAGCCAGAGCCGGAAGTGGAGACGCGTCCTGGCCAAGTTCACTGCTGTCTCTACGATGGTACCAAGGGGTCAGGAGGGAAACCAGGTAAGGGATCCTAGTACCCAATAGTGAGAGAAAATTATAATATTTTTGGTGATCTCTTAAAAAGTTAGAAAACCTAGTTATTCCATGGGCACACAGCTGAAGGGAAAAGAAAAAGTGGGTGAAAATGGATTTGCAAGTGTGGTGGACACACCTTCCGTCTCCTTCAGCCGAAGAAGCGTCTGTGTCTCTTTCTGCTTTCAGGAAGAGGTCCAGACGATGGGCGCACAGCGTGGGCATAGCTGCCCGTGGGCATGTCTCCCTTTTCTGGCCACAGAGGTTGCTCCAAAGTGACTCAGGCTGATTAGCACCCTCTCCCAGGAGTTCTCAGATTGCAACTGACAGAAAAGATCCCCTTTTTCTCGGCAAAACTGGGAAGACGTGGGCCCCGGGCTGCTTGTGGTAACCGCCGTCCCTGCCACGGGTCAGCTGGTCCGAAAGAACCAGGCAGAAGCGGGCGCGAGAGGAGAGGGAGCGCCCGGGGGTCCCCACATCCTCTTATCAAACACGGGGCTTGAGAGTTGAACGTTCACTGGGGTCCCCGAAACACGGCATCCAGGCATCCTGTTAACCAGCGGAGGTCAGGCTCAGTTCCCATGGCGCCTTCCCAGTCAACCCGCGCCGGTTAACCAGTTACTGGCTTAACCAGCGGACCCTCCATCTTGCTGCCTTGTGAGCTGAGGCGGTTTCGTGACCCTTTACGTCACTTCACTTTGAAGCATTCTGGCTTCTCGTTTTCTTAGCCGGAGAACTGGGAGGGGGAATAATACCCAGGCCCGATGTCTTTGACGGAGCCGGGATAAAAGCACCTGCAAAGCCGGCGGCTGTGTTGGGACATGAGCGCTGCTCCTAGGGGCGCTGTTGGCATCGGGGGTGATGTCATGCTTGCGGGACCTGCCGCTGTTGTCCCTGTGTGGCCGCGTGTTTTCCTGAAACCTCAGAGGTGAGGAGGGAGGCCGTGGGTGTCCCCTGGCCCAGCCTCCCCTCCCCGAGGATGGTCCCCGCCCCCAGTTCCCATCAGGTGACAGGGATGGAAAACCTGATGCTTCCTGGGGCCGTCTTTTCTATTTAAGATTTCTCTCGCTGTTAATAAACTTTTGCGACAATGAATGAAATCCACCTCCCAGTTATTTCCACACGCTGGTCTTACGTCCATTCTTTTTCACACCTGAAATCTGTGTCCCATAAGCCTGTTTACCTTTGAAAACATCTCATATTTTCCAGCTGCAAATGGTTCTCTCCATTTTTGAAGGCCTACTTGCTATTAAATTAATCAGTTCAACCTCACCTCACCCTACACAGGATTAAAGTACAGCCTTAACCAGGTAAGATGAAGGTGAATGCTAGCACATCATCTCAAACACTGGTCAAACTCAAATAAGAAAGAGAATCGGGGCCAGGGACATCAAGATGCAAGTAGAATATTAAAAAAAAAAAAAAAAAAAAAAAATTGAGAGCCCTGGCCAGTGGCACAGTGGATAAGGGACTGGCCTGCGAACCTAAAGGTCGCTGGTTCGATTCCCAGCCAGGGCACATAACCAGGTTGCAAGCCAGGTCTCCAGCCAGGTCCCCAGCTAGAGGCAGGTGAAAGGCAACCACACATGGATGTTTCTCTCTCTGTCTCTCTCCCTTTCTCTCTCTGGAAATAATAAATAAAATCTTTTAAAAAATAAATAAAATTAAAAAAAAATGAAATCCAGAGAACGGACATACGTGGAAGCCTGTAGTTTCCACTCGTGGGCCGGGACCCGAAGTCAAAAGCGTCAGTGCCACCGAAGTTATCAGGAGCAGGAAAGCACGCTCCTGTCGTCACCTCACACACGCTGCTCGCCGGCCTTCAGCTGAGGAGGCGTTACCCGTGTTCACTGACGCAGGCTCATCCCCGGTGCCCGGAATTCACCGCGCACCTCTGTTATCAACTCCAGGAAAAGAGCGTGGCTCCAAAAATAAAAACAGGTTTTTACAGTCAGCCTGATTTATGGCTTGGGGCACCGATATCCTCTCTCGGTTCAGACACGGTGTTTTTATCAGGGCAGAGTAAGAGGGTTTTAACTTAGTTGGCAACTACAGCATGTGTGAGCCAGTGTAAGGCTTCACAGGCGGCCATGCAGATTCAGCGCTCAGGAATGAAAGGTATGCACGCCACTGAACGATCCAAAAGGGAAGGGTTTTTTAAAATGTTTTATTTCCTTTGAGAGAGGGGGGACGAGAGTGAGAAAGAGAGGGAAAGAAACATCCACGTGGGGTTGCCTCTCGCTTGCCTCCAACGGGGCACCGGGCCCACAACCCAGGCCTGGGCCCTGACTGGGACGCGAACCAGAGACCCTTTGGTTCGCAGGCCGGCGCTCCATCCACTGAGCCCCACCAGCCAGGACTGAAGTGAAGGGTGTTTGTGCAAACATCTCTCTCTTGAATTTGTTATGAAACCAAGTTGATAGCATGCTTTAGAACTGCAGAGACCGAAAGGATCTCAGAGGTTTGTTTATTGAACTCCCTCCCTGTACAGACCAGCTGAGCTCTGGGGGGAGGCTTCCCAAGCCCACGCCGGACGCGGCTGGACCAGGACTGCGGCCCTGCCCCGGACACCGGCGGCTGGCCTGCTGTGGCGAATCCCGTCCCATTTCTTCAAGTTCAGGACACTTGTCTGCACAGCAGCATTGGCACCGCTGTGCCCCGCAAAGGCCCAGGGCAGGGGAGCCTAAGGAGGAAGTCTGGAGCACTGCACGGCGCTGGTTGCCCCTTTCTGTCCTGTGCTGCCCAGCCTGGTTCTCGGACTGGATGAAAAACACAGAGGTGGTTGGACACTGACCAGTCATCCTCCGGCCCTGGGGAACCTGACCAACGGCAGCCCCTGGGATAGGCCTGCAATCTCACTCTCAAGCACGCAGCCCTCCCCCACTGGCCTGTTTTGAAAGCCAGTCCTTCAAGAACCCAGTAGGGAAATAACACCCTGTCCCCTGCCCCGGGCATGTTGGCTGAAGCCCCAAGGCCTGTGCGGCAGGAAGTCACCCGAGCACAGCACTTTGCGCAGGTGATGAAAGTGTTCAGGGCCCCGTGTTTTCAAGGGCACTTCCTTGTCGAAAGGCCCTTCACGGCTGAAAGAAAAGGGGGAAATAAGACTTTCCTTTTTCGACAGAGCACTAGCATTGTTGGAAAGTATTCAGGGGTAGAAAGACTTCCAAGAATTATGGGTCTGTGTGGAAGCAGCCCTTCTGCAGGACTGAGTTTGTTTCCTGTTCTTCCATCTGCCTCCTCTCGGCGAAGCCAGCCCCGAACCTGGACTTTACTGGACAATAAATAACCCCTGGCAAGTACTACCCCTGGAATGCGTGCAAACGCCTTTCGGTACGTTTTAAAATCACAGTTTTCCGATGAAGTTGTTTGGACCAAGTTTTGTTCCGCGGTGCCCACGTCTTTGAGTTCAGAGGAACTCGGCTCATCAAACTGGTCACGGCAGTTTTTATGTGATGGAGAGAAGCCATTTCAGTCGCTGCCAATGACGCTGACGGTGTCCTTTGAAATAGCAATGGGCAGTAGGCAGAATGTCAGCCTTTAGCCCCGGGGGGGCAGCGTGTCTGCCGTGACCCTGGTCACGGGACGGACGAAAACTGATCATTCGTGAGACGGTGCTGTCCCTGGGGGTGACGTGCTCCCATATTTTTGTTCTCGTTTGACAAGTGGCTGACGGCAGCCACCGCGTTGATTTCCAGGTCTCTCGTCAGAGCACAACCGCAGTTTGAAAGACGCGGAGCCGGTTTTCAGGGGAACGAGCTACGTTCTCTCGTTTCTTCAGCACAGAATGGAAATTCACTCCCACTCGGAAAAGGGGATTCATTTTGGTTTGATACGGATTTTTTTTACGGATGGAAGTGAAACCTGCAGCATCGTGAAAAAGGCCTCGACCTCTTTGGCTGTGCATTTCCCTAACAGTACCCCTCACCAAGCCTTATTTCTCAGGGGTTAGTAAGAAGGCGCACAGATGCACAGGACGGTGCCTAGGCAGGTGTTACTTCCTGTCGTCCCCAGAGCGTGTGAGGGGCAGTGTTGGGAGGAGGCAGGAGACAGAATCAGGCAGGGGAGGAGGGGTCGGATCCAAAGCGGACCCTGGGCCCTGACTTTCAGACACGCGTTGAGATTGGACTGGTTCCTTCACTTCTCTGGGTTTTCATTCTGTACATGCAAGAACCGACCTAGAACTTTCTACAAGTGTCTAATTCTAAAGTCCTTTGATTCTACACAAATGGTTGTTTACTGAAGCTAAAGGAGTGTTTCGTGACACTAGCAACAGTATTAGCAGGTTGTGGTTGGCAAAATAGTAGCTCATTCTTTGCTTATTCTTTGCTTATTCTTACAGCCAAAATATGTACATCCTTTTCCTGTGCTAACAGGGGACACAAATAAGTGTCAGGTTATTGAAGTGCACAAATGGGATAGTGAAATGTAGTCTGATAGCTATGCTGTCAATCATAACCGGTACATGGATGCATACACGCGTCTGACAACATGAGAAGTCCCGTGCACTATGTGTCTTAGCGTGCCCAGGCTACTCTAACCAACACGTGTTTGTCTCTCCTGGCTCCAGAAGCTGGAAGACCAAGATAAAGGCCCCAACAGATTCAGTGTCATCTGAGAGTTTGCCGCCAGGTTCATAGAGGGCTGCTACCTGCAAGTGGGATGGAGGTCCCTGGGGTCCCCTTCATGAGGGCGCTAATCCCATCCAGGAGGGCTGCACCCTCATGACCTCATGACCTCTCCAAGGCCTCGCCTCCACAGCCATCCCACAGTCAGGCCATGGCATTGTAAGTGTAGCGTATTTTTAATCAACTTTGATGAGTTTGTGAAGATACACACTAACGAATGACATTCTATGTTCACATCTCCTTCTGTGTATCAGAAGTAATGAAGATGTTTGTTAAATGTGGACCACTTGACGCCACGGTGCTGGGCAGGTGGCCCAGAGGAGGGCCTGGCCCCGGAGACCAGGCCCTGTGGCCCGTCGGTGGCACCCCAGGTTCTTCATGGCCCCTGGCGCCCACCGGGAGAAATGAAGCCCAACGGGTATCAGGAACCGAGGTTTATAATTAAGCTTGAGAGTGGAAACAGTTTCTGCCTGTTCTTCCAAGGTCAGGTGGGAAAGAAGAAACGGTCATTCCAGGTTGGCTGTATGGAGGTCCACTTTCCGTTATTTTATAAAAGACTCGCCCCCTTGCCCTGGCGATGACTGCCAGGCGCCAGGTCCTTTAGCAGAATGGAAACCCCCGGAGGAAAGAGCTCAAGGGGAGGGGTTTCTTCTTTCCACGGCCGAGATGGTCTACGGTGCCCACGCACTGCCACCCAAGTGCAACAGGTTTCTCGATTGGACATACCACAAACAGGTGTTTAAATGGAAAAAAAAAAGCCATTTTAGTTTAAAAAAGAGTCATGCAGCCGTTGGCCTGAGGGGAGCTGCCTTCTGGGGGAGCAAGACGTTTCCCGAGGAGGAAGGGGATTCTGACTGAGGAACGCGCCCCCGGCGCTGATTTTCTCAATTTCCCAAGCGACCTGAAGAATACAGGGGTGGTCCCAGGAGACCCCGCGCCTGGAGGACGAGCCCACGTTAGTGCTTTTCCCAGACGGCAGAGGGGCCGCCTCCGCCTTTCTGGTTTTTATTTAATACGCTCACTGCATGGACGTGGGCGAGTCCCCAGTGAGGACCAGGTGTGTGTATCCCAACGCGATTCCGGGGTGACCTCGAATTTAGCCCTGAATGCCTTGCTCTCTTACCGGGTGATGGTGACCACGTGTATCTTGTGAACACCAGTTGACCAACCTTTATCAGGCCCTTGCGATGCGTTGGGTAGCGTACATCGTCATGCCGCAGTTTTGAGATCGGTACTGGTACTCTCCCCATAATTCAGATATTTATTTTATTCACATTTTTGTTGTTCCTCACTGTGCCCCGGGCACAGAGGATGCAGAGCTCCTAAAAAGGCAAGTCCCCACCTCAAGGGGGAAGTCATTCCGGTCCGTGAGATAAGCAATGAAGGAAACGATACATACATGTACCTTCTGGTGGCTCCCTCCCCAGGCTGCCCCCGCGGTCGGCTCCCAGCCAGCAACTGACCACGGCAGTGACGACCTGTTTTGGGAAAACACAGGACCTTTCCTGCAGGTGACTTTGGCTCAAGGGTCTCCCAAGAGCCTTGGGGAAGTCTACCTGGGGCTACACGACCACCTAGAACATGCCCGAGTCTAGAACATGATCACGGGGGGTCTCTGACTTACCATGTTTTCCCCCACGGACAGTTTTCCTCACACAATTTCTGCAGGTGTCACCCCATCCTGGCATCTGCTTCTCAGGGGACCCGGACGAGACTGACGCTACGTTAGGCAGCGATGAGTGCCACAGAGAAGAACAAAAACATCAGGAGGGGTCTCTCCAATAAAAGGTGGTCGGAGGAGGTCTCAGGTAGAGGTGGCGTGTGGGTCATGTAAAGGGAACGCCGGCCAGCGTTGGGCCTTGAGGGCGGTGAACTGCTGACCGGGTGACCGTTCCCGTCAGACAGTCCCACGTGCGTGAACGGAGGGCCGCTGCACGGGGACCCGGAGTGTCCGTCCCTCCAGCCTGCGCTGGCCCAGCCTCCGGCTCTCCTGCCCTTTATCATTCATTCGGCTGGCTTTTCCGGTCCCGTTCCCGCCCCGTGTGAGGGAACCGTGTTCCCGCACATCCCTCACTGCTGAATGATGAGCAGCTCCTTCGGGGTTTGAACCCTAATCTTCTTGAGACAACTCCCCATCCCCCCCGCCTTGCCCATGATTAGCGAGTTTCCTCCTGAAATCACCAGAAGCCGGGGGAAGCTGGCAATCAGGGTTGCCACCCAGCTCTTCCGCGTCAGGGATTTAAATTCCTCATCGAAGCCGCTCAGTGCCTTAGACCGTTTTCCCTCTTTGTCCGTTGTGAAAAGGTTCGCCTCTGCAAGCGTCAGAACTTTCTGAAAGTCCTTGGGCACCTGCTCGGGTGCTGGGATCAGCGAGCCTGGCACCCGTTCCCCGGGTCCTGGGCAGGAGCCTGGCCCCCACCCACCTTCCGTAGGAAGCGGCGGCCGCTGTGGGCAGCACAGTGCGGGGGTGGCAGGGCGCGGTCCCAAGAAAGCGGGTGTTCGCAGCAACTCTGCTGAACTGGGCGGAAAGCAGCTGGGGGGAGAAGCCACCGGCCCTGACGCGGGAGGCTGACCTTGCTGCCCAGCGGAGGGGAAACCCCGGCATTCAGAGCTGCACAGGGGTGGGGGGCGCAGGGCGTTCACACGGCCCCTTCACGGCAGGGCATCCCACCCCACCGTCGCCTTCGGGGAGAACGGGCTTCCCCGGGCCGGGCTGCTAAGCCATTTTTAGGTGCGTCCGACAGGACAATGTACACTCGTCAGGGGAGGCGAGAAACGGCTGTTTCCAATGAAAAGCGTTTTTCATGCTTGTGCTTGATTTTGTCACAAGCAACCACGGGCTGTTTGTCAGGGTCACGTCCCCCCAGGGGCTCAGGAAGGGACCGTGAGAGGCGCGGAGGCAGTGGGGACTTTCCAGCCCAGAGGGTCTTGAACCGTAGCTGTTACAGGAGCTCTAGCTGTGGGGAGAACAACTGGCCAGGGGTCACCAAGAAACTCGCTAAATAAAGTAGGAAATTAATTCATGACCCCGCCGTCTGCGGGACGACAGAACGCAGGCTGGGAGCTGGGAAGCAGGGAGAGCTTGTGTCGGGAGGGTGAGCTGGGCGGCCTGTCCACCGCTGGCCTCCAGCCGCGAGGGTCCCTCAGCAGCCAACCAGCCGCTGGCACCGGAGCTGGTGTCCCCTGTCCGCGTCTCCATGTCACAGTGGGGCAGCTGGCCACCCCGCAGGGCGCGTCCGACCTCCGTGTGAGATCACGGAAGGGCTTGTGTTTGCCCAGACGGAATAAAATAGTTTACGGCTGGATTTTACTCTACCTGCTCTTAGGCGTGAGACCTCAATTCTGGGAACCCCAGTGTGACCTCAGCCAACCCCTTAAATCTGCTGCCTCCCCAGCAAACTGCTGATGGCAGAAGCCGCCTGCGCGCTTCTGCGGCCTCAGCTGCCGACCAGCTCAGTGTCCTTCAAGGATTTCATAGCCTGCCCGTGAGCTCCTGGCCACTGCCCTCGTGTAGCCAGCCCCTCTGTCCCCAGGGCCACCCCCCAAAGCCATCCACAGGGTCTCCTCAAGTCCCTCCTCCCCTGTGCCCTTTAACAGCGGCCGCCTTTCTTTTCTTCGCTGCTGACACCTTCCTGCCTCCCTGGTCCCAGGGCGGTGCCGGTGCGGCCGGCCGGGTAAATCTTTGAAAACCTGTCCCTTGTCCTTTCTCCTCCCCCCTCGCAGGACCTGACCCTGACAAGTCGAGGGGACGAAGCGGCCCATCCCCAGCCCGACACCACGACCCAACGATTCAGGCGCACGGAGCCAGACAAAGCCCTTTGGACCGTGTAAGAAAGTCTGACGGCGATTCTTCAGCCTGACATGCTATTTAGCGAGGTGGCCAGGAAGAGCCCACCCAACCCTCTCCCACCGACCACGCGTGTGCGCCGTCGCCCGCGGCGGCTTCCGTTTCTGCGGCAAAGCCGGGACTGAGTCTCACCGCCTTGCCTGTGTTTCGACCCTGGGTTCCTTCGAAAAGCTCGTTCCTGAAGAACAGGCCGCGGCCACGGAGCGAGGGTGGACCCTCCCGTGGTCGGCTTTGCCCGGGCTCCGTGGGTCCGGCCTGGCGAAACCGAAAGGAGGCACCCGACAGGCAAGTTAGAAGTTTTTAAAACACGGTGACGAGCTGTTTATTAGCATGTGGACCTGAGGTTGAAATACATGCCGTGAAGGGAAAATCGCTACATTTCTATTGCGTTACGGCTACTGATGAAAAGTGCGCACAGAGAAATGACACCGTGACACCTGCGGTCGGATCGGGGGCACCGGCAGCCTTCTTGTCATAGGTCCTCTGACTCGGGCACGGCGGCGGCGTCCGTGGGTTCCGGTTCCACCGTGATCACCACAGGGATGTTCTCCGATGCCCACCCCTTAGGAGTCCTGTTGAAGGACCGTCGGCCAGAGAGAGGGTTTCCGAAGGCCATGAACCTGGAATCCGTGAGAAGCAGTAGCTCGAAATCTGGGACCTTGAATTTAACCATTTTCGATGCTTTTTCAAACCCTCCGAAGGGAGTGGCCACTCTGCGGGGAAAGAAAAGCAAAGGGATCCGTTCGTTTTCAAGTTCGTTGAGCGGAACCCGGAAAACAGCTTCATTCATCATTTCATGGGCATGTTAAGTAATTCTCCGTATGACCTGTTTTGACCTCTGGGCAACCAGGCCTTGAGGACAAACTGGTGTAAAGTCCCTTCCCGTGTCCTCTGGGTTTGGGACAAAACTCATCTATTCCCTGTCCCCGGGGACTGTCACAAGCATGTCTTACAAGTTTCCCTACGTAAGATATTTCTTCCCCGCCTCCTCTCCACCTGTGGCCTGTAGGTCCCAGCCCACCCTCTTCCCGAGCCCCATGCCTGCCGCCCTGACTCTCTTCTGTCAGCCACCCAGGCCTCATGAGAGGGGCTTCCGTGGTCCTTAATCTTAGCTTTTCCCCAAGAACTTGATTCTCATTCCGGGGCTCTGCGATGATTAACTTCAGCAGGCACAACTCACGATGAGCCCTGGCTGGTGGCTCAGTGGATAAGGCACCGGCCTGCGAACCCAAAGGTCGCAGGTTCGATTCCCAGCCAGGGCACATAACCAGGTTGCAAGCCAGGTCCTTGGCTGGAGGCAGGTGAAAGGTAACCATACATGGATGTTTCTCTCTCTCTCTCTTCCTCTCTCTCTGGAAATAATAAATAAAATCTTTTTATAAAAAAAAGTAACAATGAAAGCTAACAGCTTGGGGCTACGGGCCGGCAGCAGCCACTGCTGGGGGTGCTTCTCAGGCTGTACAGGTATAGGGGTCACCCTGGACCCTGTGGTGGTGCAGATGCCGATTTAGTCCGGGGCTTGTCCAGAGGGTCCGCCTCTCCGGCCAGTTCCCGCAGACGCCTGTGCTGGTCTGTGGCCCCCACACTGAGTACGGAGACTTGGCCGGGTGGGTCTCATCATGTCCTTATAACCCGTGAGTCGGTTCTGTTAATAGCCCCATGTTTACGCATTCCAGAAGTGAATGTTGCCGATTTATTTATTTAGTTTTCTCCTGCACGGAATCAAAGAAGAAATGCCCCTCAGGCCTGGAAACCCAGCACTTGGGTTTGGTATGAAGCTACCACTTTGCCCCTTTTCGTCCAGGTCCGGGTTGTTTTCCCTCCCGGTTTGTGGGCCATTTTCTTTTCTCGTAAATGAAAACATTCCCTTCCGCTCCGTCACCGGCCTCCTGCCTCCCACCTCGACCAGCGACCAGGGAAAAGCTCTTTGAAAAGCAGAGTGTTCTTTTCTTTGGCACCATGGAGGCTGTATCCTGTTTGCTTGAGTTTTTATTGCCCTCGGCACACGGAGTAAAGAAAGTCCATCAACAGAGACGGTCCATGTTCAAAGGGAGACCACCTGTGGGGCACCGGACACGTCTGGAAACAGTTTCAAGTTTAAGTCAAAGACCCGTGAAGCCAAACTTTCCACGAAGAGACTTGGAACGTTCTACTGAAAGATAACCATGCACCCTTACAGTTCCTACAGAAATCCTTCAAACATCCATCTGACTTAACGTGACTTTATCCTTGGCCACCTGTGGAGTGAGTCAGAGGCCTGTTTCACTAGGGTTCACAGCTGGTAGATGCTCTCTGGTTTATTTAGATGGATCAGAAATGGGATTGCCTATGCACTAATTAATAGTGCTAGACTTACAGTACACCCCTAATAATGACTGATTATTCTGTAAGGTGAAGAATGTTGTAAATGGCCCTGGATAGTGGCTCAGTGGATAAGGCGCCAGCCTGCGAACCCAAAGGTCGCTGGTTCGACTCCCAGCCAGGGCACATAACCAGGTTGCAAGCCAGGTCTCCAGCCAGGTCCCCAGCTGGAGGCAGGGGAAAGACAACCATACATGGATGTTTCTCTCCTTCTCTGCCTCTCTCCCTTCCCCTCTCTCTGGAAATAATGAATAAAATCTTAAAAAAAAAAAAAAGAATGTTGTAAATGATTGTAGCAACTTAAGTTATTCAACTACCTACCTAATGTACGTAATATATTTATAGGTACTTAACCATGGAGTCATAGAATTTATGTTACAGATGAGGAAAGTGATAGATACAGAGGGTTAAGTGACTGCCACATGGTTTCTGAAACCAGCAACCTGGCTCCCAGTTTACTGTTCCTCTCCTGGTACATAGGTTTAATACAGCATTATTTCAATATAGCATAATATGTAAATAGTACATTCAAAATGAGTACAGGACTACTAGTTGTATTAACTGTGGGCTATTGTAAAGTCACGATGAGATTGGAAGCATCTGCTCACTATCCCTGATGAACGCTACTAGACTGTGTCTCATCTATACACTTTGTTAACAATATCTAATGATTATGTATAATAATGTGGGCCCACCAAATATTACTCTTTGCAAAGGACTTTGGGAATATCTAGAATCTCTCTCTCCCTTGCTCTCGCTCTCATTTGTTTTTGCAAAAATGAAAAACAAAGTGTGTATTAGATTAAAGTGTTAATATCATGTTAATTATTTAAGAAAGGGCCAGGGAAAACTGCACCTCTTGCTACACTTTATTTTTAAAATGTATAATAGTTGTGTGAAGAACTAAATTCCTGGTCAAATTATTTTCTCATCACCTGGAGTCGTTTGACAAAATAAAATCCCATTAAGTAACCTATAGCAGGAAAGATATTCACCCACTTTGACCCTAGAAATTATTTTAAACTTTTTGAATTATTGGAATGTGTTCTGGACTAATTCAACAAATGGCTTTTATCACATTAAATTTATAAAGACCCGGATAACCATGCAGGTGATGTTGCCCATGTGACTTTTTAAAAATAAAAGTGTATTGAGGTGTAAGATACATTCTAAAAAGTGTAGAAATCATAAGGCGAAACTTGACGAGCGTTAATTTCTAATTACTGGTGCTGGTAGATGACACTGTCGTAAATTTTTCTTGACCTTGACTCTGATCACGCTGTTGACCGACTGAATTTCCTGAGGACAGGGCATGTCATTTGTGAATAAAGGACAGTTTTATTTTTCCTTTTTCTACAGCGACACTTCTGGTTTACCAAGTGACGTCTGTGTGTGAAAACGTGCAGGGGTGTCTTTACTGTCATTTTTACCTTGCAGAACATTTGCGCTGCACGTAGACTCATGGGCTGGTAGTCACTCATTTCATGACCCGAAAGGTGTCGCTCTTGCGCTTTTTGGGGTCCAGTGGACCGAAGGCTCCGTGTGTTTCCTCGCTGGGGTTGAGGGGCTCCTCTAGAATCTGCCGTTGAGGCCTTTTGTTGATTTTGAAAAATTCTCAGCCACGAGCCTCGGACAGGGCTCTGCCTTACTCTCCCTATTCCCTCCCGAGACGCTCATCACAGCCCCAGCGTGTCTTCCGTGTCCCGCGTGGTGCACCCACATGTCTGTCCCTCCGCGCTGCCTGCTCCTCGTCTGTGAACCTGCCGCCAAATCTACGGAGGTCGTTTTCGAAACCATTTCTACCGTGAACTGGAACCCAAGCACGGAAAACCTCACAAGCACATGTCCTAGCTCGTTCGGAAGCGGGCGGTCCGGTCACACACACACACACACACACACGTGTGTGTGTGGGCAGAACCCCCGCGGCACCAGCTGAGCCCTGCAGGGCAGTTGCCGCTATTCTAACGTGGCGATGCCACCCCCTTGTGAAATACTTTGTAAAACCTTCTTCCTGGGTGAACAAGCCACCTGGGTCTGTCGGGCCCAATGGCCCCCTTGCGCCCGTCTTTTAAAATAACGTCTCTCAAGTCTTTCCCGGGCTGCAGACGTCCCTTTGCATTTCGGTCCTTGAAGACACGGGACCCTGCGGTTGCCATGGCTCCCCACGGAATGAACTGTCCCGATGACACGCCCCTGGTGTACGTTATGCTTCCGGTAGCTTTTATAGCGACCCGGGGACGGATGGGTTCGACCTCTTCCTTTCAGTGGCTGCGTTTCTGCTTCGTGCGGAATTTCCACAGCAGCATTTCCAGCCGCTGGAATTCTTCATCTCGTGCTCCTGCCGTTGCTTCTCACCGTTGTTTTCATGTTCCAGCAGTGGGCTCGTCCACCTGTCCGTTTCTCTGGCTCATGATTTTTCTCTCCACTTGGAGTCTGTTGACCGATGCACGGGGCGGGGTAACCCGAGTCTCTGGGCAGTGCTGCGGCTCCTGCACACCGGACGTACTTCCGTCCATGGCGCTGGTGCCTGACCCAACGGTCCTTTATGCACCACCACTGATTCCTCACTTGTGTGCCCTGGTTCCAGTGACACAGCTTTCGAGTCCCCAACCAAAACCGTGGACTATTTGGATCCCTCCCTGGGCTGGGGGTTTCCTCCCTGAGGGCTCAGCGCTGGGCACCGGGGTCGCCGCCTTACCTGTTGAAGCTCTGGTAATCGGGCAGTTCCGCCCTTCCTTCGGGCTTGAACAGTTTCGGGTACAAAGCCTCCAGGAGCTCCGGGTCCCCGCCGATGGCCTGCTCCCAGGGGGACTGGTAGTACTTGGGAACGGCGGTGGTGTTGAACCTCTCCGGGGGGACCTCCTTCAGCGGCCCCGAGTACCCTTGGGGAAAACAGCGAGGACCGGTAAACATGGAGCCCCTGAGGGTGGCAGGGCTGCCCCTGGCAGCCCCCCAGGTTTAACGTCTCATGCAAAATACAGTTGCCAAGAAAGCAGCCTTTTTTTGTGACCTCTCCGCGGTGAGAAGTCTAAAAATATCATCAGGGCCCTTCAGAGGAACTTTCCAAAGAAGCCTCCACCGTGGGATACGTTTGTTCAGTGGAACCATTCATTTCCTTTTTAAAAAATTGGGTCCCTTCCACAAGCTGGCACCAGCCTTTACGTGTCACAATTAATGAACCCATTTGAAAATACGCATTGCGTGCCTACTGTGGTCTGGGGTCTTGGGAAATAGCACTGCAGACAGATATCCCTCGTCTTGCAGGTGACTTCTTGGAGGGTCCAGTCGGGTCTGGACGACCCTAAACTGCCAAGCGGGCAGTCTGTAAGCAGAGACTGGTTCCCACGGCCGCAGCCAGCCCTGCTCTTCCCCAAGTGGCTGGGGGCACATGTTTAACGGACAGCAGCTGTATTCTGTGGGTCAGGGGTGGCTTACCTGGGGCTATGTTTTCTGGGTTCGGGGGGCTCTTTGGATCCGGGGTGTTGGGCGGTGTGAACGGGGCTGGCTGTGACCCGCCTTCCAAGGGGGAGCTGTCCATCTTCCCATTCTGCATGGCGAGGTTGTACTGGGTTTGATCAGAAGACACTGCTGAAAACTCAAAGGCACCGGACGCACCAAGGGGAGACACCGTAGGTGCCCCCACGCGCACTTAGGGGGTTTAAACGTGAGGGCTGGTCACCTTCCGTGGGACCTTGATCATTGACATGGTCCCTGGTCAGGCTGCTGAGTGAGAAATTTCACTGAAACCCTCTAAGATCCATTTTTATAATGACAGTCTCCTCCTAACAGTTCACTGAGCCCTTGCTGTGTGTGAGATGCTGTATCTGGGCTTTGTACCAGTTAGTTAATTTCCATTCACAGCGTCCCTGTCAGGTGACTCTGTCCAATTCTAGGCCTTCACTAATCCAATATGGAGCACACTGGTCAGACATTCGGCTTGGTCATTGTCACACGACTATTTTATGTAGACTCAGGCTTTAATTAGCTTCCTTAATATGTCTTGTTTTAACATTTAACCTGGTATTTGAACATTAGTCACGTGTAACAAAAAATATACCTTAAGAGGCATAAACTTATAGAAGACAGACTTAGGGATTTCTAGGGGAAAAAAATGCTTGAAGGATGTTTGTCTTTCATTTTTAGGCGAACTTATTTATTATTATAACTTCAGGTTTATTCTATGGCAATAACAAAGGAGTTTAAAAATAGCCCATCTGCCTTTTCACAGAGAAAAGAATGTAACAGGTTACGTCCTCAGAAGTATGGCTAGGACTTAACGTCTACAATAAAGCACTGTTTTACTTCTACATAGGAAACACATGTTTTTTAAGCCAACCTACAATGTATAAGAAGTGTATAAAGTCAGATTAGCTTTCAAATTTAGAAAGAAAAATTTAGTAAAGAGTAGAGCAAATAAAGACCGATTTTGACTATTTTCTGTGAGATAGGCAGAAAATATTTTTAATGTTTTTTATTTATCTATAAGGTGATATAGTGAAGTAAATTGTATACTTCAATACCTAACATTAAAGGGCTGTGAGGATAAAAGCCTTTTTATTCCCCTCCCCCAAAATCCAAGTACCATAATAAAGGCCACACGTTAAGGGCCTCACCTGAAGTGTCATGTAATTTGTGCCAAATGTGTAGTAAAAGTTCTTCTTTGGACAACATGAATGCTTCTTCAGACTCCCGCTATGTTTAGTTTGTTCTTATTTCAGAATTAGTTTGTATAGCATACTTTCCCTTCTCCCAATATTACCTCAGATTCCTAGGGATTCCAGGAAGTCCCTTGTTACTAAATACAAAAGTAGTCTCAGCCTGTAAAGCAGGCTTTATACCTTCGCAGTGATTTATGGAAGAGAATCTTAGTTCCCGTGAACCGCACTTCTGTTCTATTTTCCCCTGAACACTTATTTCCATCGCCCATTTCCTTTCCTGCCCTTCTGGGCGTGAAGCTGACTCATCCAATGGGCCAGAGCCCCAGGACGGGCTCCGTGTGAGCAGGGGCCTCCCCGCTTCTCCAGAATTCACGTTTCCTGTTGGTACTGTTCACGCTGCGCTGGGTGGTGCGGCTGGAACTGGCCGTTTCTGACCAGAAGCCTTAGCCCAGAACAGCACCTGCACTTGTGTTTTTAAAACCGTGATTAATCTTCGAGCAAGTAGCATTGGTTGCCAGGAAGGGGGCGGGTGGGTTGGTTAAAGCTTTTCATTTAGGAAACCTCTGGTCTGAAGAGTTTGGTCCTCCCGGTTTTGTGGTGAGCAGGCAGCAGACCCTCCACTCCACTCGGGGTCCGTGCTCCGGAGGTGGGGCGCTGAGGTGCCCAGCCTGGTTCAGTGCCGGGGGAGGCGGGGGGCATCGGACCACGACACGCTCCTGCGGGCCCAGGCAGCGCCCCGCGCTCTGGCCGGGTCCCACCCCAAATGTCTAACGGTCACGATAAGGCCGTGGTCACCTGCTGTGTCCTGACCTGCACCCTCCCCCACCCCTAGCGGATGGACAGGGTTGGGGGCGCGATCAAAGGTACCTACATTGATCTGCGCCTTTGATTCGTACTGGAAATTCTCAAACGTGTACTTGTCAGATCTTCTCTGCCGCATCTTGAACAGCCGGGCGCCACGGTTGCCGAGATGGGACAGCTCTTCCAGCATGATGTCTCTGGGGACGCTAACCTTCTTGCCCAGGTCCATGCCATCTGCGTCTGGAAAACAACACCCACACGCGTGAGCTGATTCCCAAGCTCCACTCTGTGCCGCCTGCTCGGAGCTGGCCTGCGGGCTGATGCCCGTCCTGGGCACACGCACCGCCCCGGGCGGAATCCTGGCCTCGCTGCTTTCTAACCACGGATCACACACTTGTCACTTGCTTCTTCTGAACGCAGCGTCCTCATCTCTGCCCTGGGGCTCGTAGGAGTGGTTTTTAAACAGCCCAGACTGGAGTCCTCTTACTGCGCTCAGGGTGGCTCCCCGCACGTCTGCAGCAGCCTGAGCTGCACTGAGACTGGCACCCACGTGTGAGACACGGCCACTGGCTCTTTCACACACTCTGAGGTTTGACGCATTTTATGTTCTAGTCTTTGTGAGCCCCAGGCATTAAACACAGAGGAATCACCCTAGAAATCGGAGCGATAACAGGAAAATCTCCAAACGTTCGGAACCTAATCAACACACTTCTAAATAACCAGTGGGCCAAAGAGGGAGCCCTGGGGGAAATCAAAGTGCTATGAGCGGAATGGAAGTGAAAACAGAGGGTACCAACTGTGTGGGTACCCACAGGGTAGCAGAAACATTTATAGCACTAAACGTATACATTGAAAAAGAGAAAGAGAGCCTTGGCTGGTGGCGCAGTGGATAAGGCGCCAGCCTGCGAACCCAAAGGTCTCAGGTTCGATTCCCAGCCAGGGCACATGACCAGGTTGCAAGCCAGGTCTCCAGCCAGGTCCGTAGCTGGAGGCAGGTGAAAAGCAACCACACATGGATGTCTCTCTCCCTCTCTGCCTCTCTCCCTTCCTCTCTCTCTAAAAATAATAAATAAAATCTTTAAAAAAAAAAAAAAAAAAAGAGGAAGAGTTTCAAGCCAATGATCTAAGCTCCCATCGTGGAAATGGAGAAGAAAAGCCAAAGAGAGGAAGCAAGTGAAGGGAAGAGCGGAGCTGAGGGCAGCAGCTAAGCCCAGAAACACGGTGGAGAGAACCAGCTAAACGTGGAGTTGGTTTGCAAAGAGCTCGATAAAACTGCCGATCCTCTGGTTCCACCCACACAGAGAAGATGTGGAAGACCCAGTTACCCGCATCAACAACAGGAGGTGAGCTCTACAGGCAGACACGGCAGACAGCAGGGGGCCAAGGCGCTGCTATGAACAGCTCTACACAAAAATGCTCCTCAGTTTGAAAACTTGGGGAAAATGGGCCCCATTTCTTGGAAAGTACGAAGTACCACCTCTCCCCCCATCTGCATTAGTTAATCCAATTATGTCTAAATCTACAAAGACACTGGATTTATACATGTAAAATGTCTCAAAGAAGTAATCTTTGGAGCGAGATAGTGTCATTGGCGAATCCTACCATTTGAGGAAGAATTCGCACCAATGCTACATCATCCCTGCCTGAAAATGGAAGGAGCAGGAAAGACCCCAAATCATTATTAAGCGAATAGACCCTGGCACCCAAACTCAACAAGGACGACATGCAAAAAGCCACAGGACAATATCCCTCCTGCATAGAGAAGCGTAAGAAAATATTAGTAAACAGAATTCAAACATGGTTCTACACTATGAGCAAGCATCCCAGGGGTAGGAGGTTGGTCCAATATAAAAGAATCAATCAATATGATCCACTGTCCATTTAACAGCTAAAGAAGAGAAGTCACACGATCGTGCCTTTGGTATGTAGGGCAGGCAAATCCTTGTGACCCCTAAAAGCACAACCCGCTAAAGAATAGCTGATCAATCAGATTTCACCAACATTAAAAACTTTCCTTCCAAGGAAGAGCCTGTCAGAAGGATGACAGACATGCTACAAAGTAGGAAACAGTATTTGTAAAACACATATTAGGGGGGCCAGGGGAAGGCCCACGGGGTAGCTCTGTGTTATTCCCCACATTTGCATGGGAAGCTACAACCATCTCTAAATAAAAAGTTAAATCAAGAGCTATGAAGCCACCAAAAGGCACAAAGGATCTTTAGATGCGCATGGCTCAGTCTGAAAGTATCACTTTCTCAACCTTTTGCTACTTTTTTTTTTTTTTTTGCTATTATCTGAGCTCTTGGTGTTATTTATAGCTAATGTGTCTGTTGCATGGAAACTCTACAAGGTCCCAACAATGCACATCTCCTCCCAGGCTTGCACGCAGTCACCCCTTCATGGTGGGAGTATTTGCAGCACGGAAATGAGCCAACTCCCCAAATCGAAGCATGCACCCCCAGGAGCCGGTTAGAAAGCTGTGAGTCGGGCGCCTAGAACCAAGCTGGCTGCGCCCTGCCCTTGTCTGCCACCCTGCGCTGCCGCTCAGCCGTGTGTGCGAGCTGGAGGCTGGGCAAGTGACATCAGGACGCACAGCCTGGCCTCACGGGTTAGGAGTTTGTCTTTGGGGCATTAGTCATCCATTGAAAATAATATCGCGAGGCATCCTTTCCTGCTGACATCATGGGTCCTGATCCGGAGGTCCCCAGCCATTACACGTTCATGTTAAAGAACTTCATCTGTTGTATTTTGCCACTCTTTCCAGGAAAATCAGTGATTATCTTTGAATACTTATCTTTAACTATAAAAGGATAGCAACCTAAAGCTTGAGGGTCTTGACCCTCATCACGTTAATTTCCACCGAAAAGCACGCAGGTTTGAATCTACTAGAAAGATTAAATCCTTCTTGCCAATACTCTTTCTCGGTAGTATCCTCAAATGTACGATATTTTTATAGTTGAATTAAGATTTAAAATCTGGCCCTAAAAAGTTCACATGTTCCTACTTTTGAGGGCATGTCCCTTCCACATCTCACATGGGCATTGCATTGCTCCGAGTGCCAGGGGTCACATGGAAACACATGTCTGACTGGGAAAAGAGCTGTCACCACTGCCATGTCACCACTGCCTTTTCAACCTCACTTCAGTGTCGTCTGATGAGTCCACCCTGAGCTTCAATGCATCCAGACGCAAACCTTCTTTTTGTCACGTTAGCTTCAGCGATGACCATTCACAAATGGTATAAACAGGGTCTTCATACTTTCCTCTGTATTATCAAGGTGATACTGAAATCCGCCTGGGATGTTTTAAATGTGCCTGTTTTATGTCTCTTAACCTTGACTTGAGTTCTAAGACTAGTTTGCAAAGTTCTCACAAGTTACTGTGAGTTAAGATATCATTTGATGGCTGCATAAAACTACAAACATTTAAGAAATGAGAGCACGGGGGTAACCTGGCCACAATGGCCCTGGAGGCAGACCTGGCTCACCTCTTTGCACAACCACAGCAAAATTACAAATACAATACAGAACAGCCACCAGCCAGGACAGGCAGAAGTTGAGTTGGATGGAAGTCTGACAATGACGGAATTAAGGAAGCCACACCCGTGCACGTTGATAAGAGAAGCCCAGACACAGAACGGCTGGTCGCCCCCCACCCCGACCCCGTGTGGTGGATAAAAATTCAGGAGGGTCATCTTGGGAGTTGGGAGTCCCAGCCCCACACCAGCCACCCAGCCCAGGGTTCCAGGGCCAGGAAGGATAATCCCCACAGCTTCTGGCTGCAAAAGCCAGTGGGGATTGAGTTGGTGGAAGAAATGGCTGGAGCCCCAGGCAGCTTCTCATAAGGACCCCACACACACAGACTCACCTGCTTGGACTCCCTCCCTCTGGGCTCCGGCACTGGGGTGGCAGCTGGAAAGGCACCGTTGGTACAGGGAGACACTCAGGGGTCTGGCAGCAAGGCCAGCGAGGCCATTGTCCCTTTTCTAAACCTCCCCCCACAGAGCCAGCAAGCTGGTGCCGTAGCTGAGACTCCATCAACCCACTGACACTGTGTGACCCGCCTTGGAGATCCCCAAAGACTCCGCCGCACCCAACTTACGGGCCCACCCAGGCTGCTTTTCCGTATGAAAGGCTGGTCTTGTCTCCTGCTTCCTGGTTTCCTAAATCCTCTCAAACAAGCCACAGCTGGTCTTGGTGAGCCCCAGGCCCGGCACCAGCAGCAGCCAGCCTAGATCCACAGCTTGGCTTCACCTAGGAATCTCCAAGTCCAGTGCAAGATTGCTTTACAAGCCATCTCAGGCTGCTTCAAGCTCAGGCAGGGTGGCCCCGGGCAAAACCAGGTGGGGGCTGACCTCGGCCCACACCACCTAGGAAACCCAGGGCCAGCACACCCAGTGGGCAGCTGTAGACCAGGTCAGAGCCCCACCACCTGCCCCTGCACAGCGGACCCTCCACGGAGGGCAGAGGTTGGTGGTCAATGGTCACAGCCAGTCCCTGCAGCTGACTGGCCTGGGAAAATCTCTCCCATCGATCCGCCAGCAGCAACCAAGCCTCAGCTACAAGAGGAGGGTATACTCAGCCCACAGGAAGTACCCAGCTTGGGTGACAGGGGAGGCTGTGCCACTGGACCCTACAGGACACCTACTGCATGAGGCCACACACCCAAACACAGCGTCAAAGCAGCTCTACCTAATACACAGAAACACAGGGAGGCATCCTGTTGGCAGAGGCAATGAAGTATGGCCCAAATGAGGAAACAGAACTACCCCACAGAAAACGAACCAAACGAAGTGGCCCACCTATCAGATGCAGAGTTCCAAACACTAGTGATCAGGGTGCGCAGAGGAATGATTGAGTCCCCCACCAGGTAAAGGAGGAAGTGAAGGTTATACAAAGTGAAATAAAGATAAATACACAGGGAACCAACAGTGGTGGGAAGGAAGTCAGGATTCAAATCAACAACTTGGAACAAAAGGAAGAAATAAACATTCACCTGGAACAGAAAGAAATAAGAATTGCAAAAACAAAAACAACAAGGAGAGGATTAGGAACCCCTGTGATAACTTTAAATGTACCAATATTTGAATCATAAGGGTGCCAGAAGGAGAAGAAGAGCAAGAAAACATTGGAAAAAATAATGAAAGAAAACTTCCCTAATTTGGCAAAGGAAATAAACATACAAGTCCAGGAAGCATAGAGAGTCCCAAACAAGCTTGACCCAAAGAGGCCCACACCAAGACACGTCATAATTAAAATGCCAAAGTTTAAAGACAAAGAGAAACTCTTAAAGACAGCTGATAAAAAGCAGGGAGTTACCTACAAAGAGGTTCCCATAAGACTATCAGCTGATTTCTCAAAAGAAACTTTGCAAGTAAGAAGGGACTGGCGCGAAGTATCCAAAGGGATGAAAAGCAAGGACCCACCACCAAGATGACTCTACCTAGCAAAGCTGTCATTCAGGATGGAAGGGCAGATAAAGTGCTTCCTGGACAAGGTAAAGCTAAAGGAGTTCACCATCACCAAGCCATTATTACACGAAATGGTACAGGGATTTATTTAAGGGGAAAAAAAAAAAAAGATAAAAACTATGCACATTAAATGACAATAAACTCACAACTATCAACAACTGAATCAAAACAAACTAAGCTAAGCAGAGCAGGGGTCCGCGCGGCAGGGCGCAGGGCACAGTGGGGACCCGGCTCCCCACGTGCCCCCACGGATGGTGGTCCTGAGTCAGAGACGGCCCGCCCGCTGCACCGCGCTGCGGAAAGCCTTCACCAGGCTCGGGGGAGAAAAACAAAAACACTACAAACATTCCTGATGCACATTCTCCTCTGTTCATTGTTACGAAGGCCCATCCAGTCCTGTGACTGAATTCATCTCACTGTGAGTGAAATCAGGTTGAATTGCGTGCTTTCCCTGCGATCACCTGGATTTTCGCCGCTGCGCCTGGGCCCAGAGCGGCCCCTCTGCCGCCCGGCCTCATCTCTGCGCCCTTCAGAAGGCCGTGCTCCCCTGAGCTCTGCAGCCCTGACACCAGGCGAGCAGACAGAGCCGTCCCCAGCCACCGGCGGGCCGCAGCCATTTCACAGGGGTGAGCTGGGAGAGTCCACAGGGACCCCCTATTATCTGAAACCCTCGCACTTCAGACAAAGGCGGAGCATGGGACTCTGCTTCCAGGCTGGGACTTGCCCCGTGACCCGGGGGCAGCTTCTGGGGACTTCATGGGACCCACGGGCGCTGAGACTCTAGCGCTGAGGAGATGTTTACCCTCCTTGAGATGTAATGGTATTTTTTATACCTCACGAACACAAAAGTTCTGATATGAAAAAAAGAAAAAAGAGAGTCTTATCCTTGTAGGTCTATGACTGGACCAACATACGATGTAAACTGGGGACTGATGAAATGGGCTGATGGATCTAGGATTATGATACAATGAGGAGAGTGATAACTTACTCTCAGGTCCAGTTGTGAGGTAAACAATGGAGTCTCAGACACAAGTTTGCCCCATTGACCAAGGAAACTATGAACATAATTCCAAGCAAACTACCCGAAGCAGCCGCCCACACGAAGAAACATGCCTTTTAAAGAAGCACACATGTTGAGACCTTGGATTGATTTCAGTTCTCAATGCTGATTGAGAATGATTGTCACCCCACGCCGAGCTGGCTGGACATCATAAAACACGGCAACTAGGTTGTGACCTGCGTGCTGATTCTGTCTCGCGGAAAAGAGAAAACTTAACCCGGGGCCCTTCCAAGTTAACCCTTCCGCTGCCTCCCAAACCAGCTTTTGCTGGTTCCATTCTGCCTTCTTTAGGGGTGTGAGCTGAGCACATCCTACCCTGTCCCCCGCTGCCCCTCCAGCTCCCAGACGTCCAGGCCTCCGCAGTGCTCAGGGGGAAGGTACAGAGGAGGGGAGCACAGGGGCACCCGGAAAAGTGCGCAGCTCCCTCTGGAGTGGCTCGAATCAGCCCTTCGAGGGAGCTGGACTTCCTCTCCTCGCTTCATGAACAAAGCTGGGTTTCCTTCCTAACAGTCAGCATGCAACACCTAAAGCATCGCTCTCCGGAGTTTTTGCTACACCTTAAAGGAAAGAGTGGACCATCACATGGCATCTCATTTATACTGAAAAAGAAAATGTTTTGGCTCTCGGGCTGAGAGACGACAAGAACTTGCTCTGTCCCCAGAAATGACCACCCAAAGCACGTCTCCACACACACTATCTTGGCGAACTAATTCCTAATGACAATGACTGGATCCGGGGTTCAGGACATTTACGATGACGAATTCCAACTTAACCTCTCTGGGGGAGAAGGAGAAGGAGGCCAGGACTTGTCCTGAACGGGTCACGTGCTGTAAGGGGAAGTGGGTCAAGGTTGGCCAGGCGGGGGGACCATGAAGGAAAACGGGCGCCCTGGGCAACGGGAAGAAAGGAGAGGGGGGCCTTCGCCCCTCGGGGGACAGCAAGCCCCCGGCACACCAGCTGCCCAGCCGCTCCGTCCCGCAGAGCAGCTGCCCCTCTGAAAATAGCTTCCAGATGAGAAAGGGTGACGACAAAAAGACCAGCCACCCTGCGCTCCTCCACCCCCTGGCACTCGGGCTGGCCTGACGGGAGACGGAGAACAGTTACGGGACACTGATGTCAGGAAGGGCCCGATAGTGGGGGCTCGCGCCTGCCGCGGGGTTACTGGTACCGGGTCCTTGGACCTCCCTCGCGATGGCCTTGGCCTGCTGCCTCCTCCGTTTCTCCATGGCGCCATGGGACAGCATGGCTCTTGGTTCCCTGTGAAGAAACAACAGCGCTGAGGAACCCACCCTTTTGGACGCAGCATCCTTGTTCTTTGAGACGGGGCCCGGGGTCGCAGAGGGCAGCATCACGGCGCCCGGGCTGCCTGATCGGTGCTGGGCACACGGGCCACCCGCTCACGAAACAGAGAGGAGCCCCCCTGCCACCGCTTGCCCTCTTCCCCCGGTCCCTCTGCCCCGTGGCGCTTCCTCCACACCGTCACCCGCACCAGCATCCCGGCACATCTGCACGCCAACTCCAGCAAACGGGACAGGGCGCCAGGTGAAACCACGGCACTCCGGTGGTGACAAGTTAAAACCGGCATCACCAGCTGCCCGTGGAAGCGAAGAATGTCCCTTCACGAGTCACGGCTCCGAACCTCCGCGGACAACTGAGTAATGAGCCTTCCGGGGGGCAGACACCCACCTGGCTCGCAGACCGCGCTCCCCAGCAGGACGAGCCCCGAGGCCGGAGGAAGGACCGCCGTGGAGTAGGGGTGGCTCTGGGCCCAGCGGTTTTATCCCTGAGCCGCAGACGGCATGGCCCCTCGCTCTGACTCCAGCTGGGGGCTGAGCCGGGCTGGAGAGACCGGCAGCTGACATCAACCGACTATATATAGCTCCACATACCCCAGCTACTCATATCTTCCTGGCCAAAGGGAGGAACAGAGGAAGATTAGGTTCTCTCCATCGAGACGGAGAGCTTCTGTGCAGCATCGTGGAGAGGGCCGCCGGAGGGGACGCGAAGGGCTCCGGAAGGTGCCGTTCCAGGGCCGCACCTGAGCTGGCAGACGTGCAGGAACTAGGGCAGGGCGGTGGGCGGTTGACAGTGAAGACGGAAGCGTGGGCAACACGTGGGTGGGATCGCCAGAGGGTGGACACGGGGTGGACGGCTGCCCCCGGCGTGTGCTGGGCGGAGGGAAGTGGGTGCCGTTGGTTTGGCCGAGTGGGGAGCCTTTGAGGTGGACATGAGCGCTGCCCCGTGGAGCTGACGGAGTAAAAGCGCGGGCGCCTCCCGGGCCCACGTTCTCCGGAGAGGCCCCTCGGAGAGCCGGGCGCGCCCAGCGGCCGAGGACCCCTCACGGGAAGGGCGGCCGTGCTGCC
This sequence comes from Noctilio leporinus, assembly GCA_004026585.1. NCBI lineage: Eukaryota > Metazoa > Chordata > Mammalia > Chiroptera > Noctilionidae > Noctilio > Noctilio leporinus. The sequence goes on along the minus strand of PVIW01000928.1, from coordinate 18,658 downwards.
TCCTCACTGGTCGTGGGACGCACGGAGCTGCCAGTGGGGGAGAAGGAGAAGGAGGCCAGGCAGGTCTTGAATGGGTCACGTGCTGTAAGGGAAAGTGGATCAAGGTTGGCCAGGTGGGGGGGCCTCCCCGCCCCTGTCTCGCTGTCACACACTTGGGTCTCACGGGTCCTTCCCCTGTGTCCTGTCGGAAATGCCGAAGGGCGCTGCCCCGCTCCCCTTTCTCTGCGTTGCGCTTCTTCACATTTTTGTTTGTATCTTGTCGGCTTTGGCAAAACGGTTTCTCCACGGAACCTAAGGAGCACCTTCAACCAAACAGGGGCTTAGCCGTGGCTGTGACAGGCCGGCTTCAGCCTCCCATCCGCCACCTTCAACGCGATCCCACCACCAGGCACCAAGTTGTGCCTCACATAACGCAGCGTCTTTCCCAAGTGGCCACTTGACTGATGTCAGCCAAGCGGCAGTGACAGAAAACGCCAGCAACGCAGACGCCGAGGGGAAGCTGGTTCCCACCCACGCTTGGTGCAGGGGGAACCATCCAGCGCTGGCGTGAGGGAGGTTCCGTCAGGCTTCAGTCCCCTGCTGACACTTGCTCCTGGGTCCCTGGGACGCAGGCCCCGGGGGCCCCCACGGCAGCCCCAGCCTGGTCAGCGTGTCTGTCCTTCAGCCAGGAGTCAAGGGGGTGACTCAGGCCCATGGTTTGCTTCAGGACACAGCCTGGCGCTGCCCGGACCTTGTTCCCTTACAGCCGTTTGTCCAGAACTAGACACGTGTGGCTCCGGCAACTCAGTGATGCCGACTCCTTCACGCGGCCACAACTTCGAGGGGAGGAAACCAGGGCGTGACAAGGGAGCAGCCCCTGGAATGCAAGGGGTGGTGGCCGCTTTGCAGAGACGCTGTGTTCTGTGAGGCTGACGCAGGATTACATGTGGTGTCTGGTCACAGGCCCGGGCTCAAGGGTTGCGCCGACCTGCTGCCGTCACTTCTCAGCCGGCGTCGTGCTGAGGACGTTCCTGGCTTCCGAAGAGCCGAGGGCACACGTGTAAACTCCCTCCCAGGCCCTTCCGGTGGCCTCTGCGTCCCAGGTGGTGGCCTCTACGGTCGTTGGCTGCTAATCTGGCCTCTTCGACTCCTAGGTTTCTTCGTCCGGAAAGGGAGATGCAGGTTTGCACCGCAGAGCGTCCTGGATACGGTCTGTGGAGGAATTGTGGAAACTCCCGACACTGAACGGAAGTTAAACACTATGGTTTGCTGTTGTCATTATTGTCCCTGAAACGTGAAAGGGTTTAGACCCACCGACTTACCCGGTGGAAAATACACGCGCCCCCGCAGGGCCCCAGTGTGCCTAGCCGGCCCCTTCCACAAGTTTCCACAAGTTTCCACAAGTTTCCAGCGCGGGGTTCTCTTCAGTGGGACACGTGGAAGTGCTCGTGTTCATTTCAGTGTCCAAAATAAAAGGAGATGCTTGAACTGTTTTTAAAAAAGGTATTGGGGAGGGGGGTTAGGGAAAAAGAAAGAGGTATCAACTTGCATTTGTTTATTTTTCCATTAAAACGGTTTTGCTTTATGCGTCAAACTCCTTCATACGCATCTCTGGTCGCTCCCTGGATTAGGGTTGCCGTTTGTCCTGGAAAAAGACAGGACGCACGTGTGTGGTAGCTGTCGGCTCTGCCCTCCGTGAGCTTCTAACGGGAACGGTCACGGCGGGTCCTTTCCGAGGCCAACACGCTTCCCGTGTGCATCGCGAGGTCTGGTTCCGCTGCTCTAGGTCAGACGGCCTCTGGATTAGACCCCCCTCGAATGTGTCAGTGTCCACCCCTCCCTTCGTCCACAGCCCCACCCTCGGGTCCCCAAGACCCAGGATGTCCCCTACGTGCTCTGTGCCCCAGGCCAGGACCTCCAGTCGTTCCTGTCCCGGAAGCTCCCGTGTGTGAAATGAGCTGGTGCTGAAGGTACAAGTTGACGCAGCAGCGGGGGGCTGGCGAGGAGGGCGGTGTCTGCGGAGCCTCGAGACCCCCAGCTGGTCACCTGCGTCCCCTCCGCCACCTGGGAAAAGAGCAAGTTTGACCCCCTGACCGAGATGGAATCCAACCGGGTTCTCCCCGGTCCAAAGGCCTTTGCGGGGGCGCAGCCCTGCGCGGAGGCCTCCCCGGCACTCTGGGCGTCCGGGCGTGGCTGCCTCACGGCCAAAATAAAGAGGGGCTGAGCACCGGCGCCGGCCAACACCAACACGGGCCCGCCCGCTCCGGGCCGCGCACCCCGGCGCTGGGTTCGCCTTGGCCGTGGCCCTTCGCCAACTCTCGTCTTTCTGGGTTTGCTAACTTCTCCAGCTCCTCCCGGGCCCGGTCTCGGGGGGTTTGCCGTCCCTTCAGCTGTGCAAATACCAAAGTTAGCAACACGCGGGACGTAGGCTGTGGGAGACGAGACCCTGTGTGCCATGTGGACCCCCGTCCTCCCCTGCCCGGTGCCCACCGGCCGCCACGCCCCGGCCACCGCCAGAAGCTGGGCCTGCCCCCCACTCCACCAGAGCCTCCTGTTTACAGCGGGCCCGGTGCCCACCTCTCCGCCGCAGATGGGCGGCTTCCGCCCCGCGCCCCCCTCTGGAATCCTAAGGAAGCCGTGGGGTAACCAGGGAGAAACGCAGGTAAACAGAGCCCAGGACCAGCTCGTCGAGGGCAGAAGCCGGCAGGGACAGGGTTGGGACTTGGACGGAGAAGCGTTTCACACACAGGAATGCGAAGCAACGAGCTGCCAAGGGAAACCTGCCCATCGTGTTTTCCCTCCCTTGCCTCCCCCCCGGGTGCACCCAGACCTCGGGGCCACTTCTGCTCCCCTCCCAGCTGGCCCTGCGCCTCCGACGTCCGCCGATGCCGTTTCTTTTCGGTTTTCTCGACAAGACCGTGCCTCCGACTCCTGGGTGGAAAGCCAGCGTGACCTCATTAAATCAAAGTCTGTTGCAGGAAACCTGCGGTTTTTAAAAGAAGGCAGAGTCGCGAAGTTCAGGGACAGCATCCGATTTGCAGCCCCCCCGGGCCCGGAGCTGTTTTATGGCCAGGACTGAAACACGGACCACACCGTGTCGCTGGCTGGGCCGCGCAGGGCCCCTCCCGGCCAGGGACACGGAGGGCGTGCGCGGCACCTCCCGGCCTTCACCCGGGTGATGATGGACCCCGCTGCGGGCGAGACAAGGGGGTCCCGTGCTGGGGGTCAGACAGGAAATTGGGGTGCTTGCGTGCCCGAGAAAGGCGCTGTGCACAGCGAGGACCCCTCGTGTGCTGCGGGGGTGCAGCGCCCGGAAACAAATCACCCCAAGTGAGCAGCAGGGGGCCACGTCTGTCATCTGTCATCTGTCGGAAGCGCAGCCCACGGGACAGGTTTCCCGGGACGTTGGCCCCTGAGTCCTCAAGGAAACCTGGTTTGAACGACCGAGTCTCCTGCTCTGCTCTCTGCTCACCACGCAGGCCCCCCGGGTCCACCGCCTGTGTCTCATTGAGCCCCGTTCCGCGGGAGACGCTTGGGGAGACGTGGAGAGGGGCGGAGGGAACGCCGAAGACCTCGGGGGAGGGTGGAGGAGCCAAGGGCCGGAGAGAGGCCACGGGGGTGACGGGAAGGGTCACGGGGCTTGGCCAGCAGGAGGTCGCTGGCAGGGGTCAGGGGGACCGTCTCCCCGTGGAGGGAACGGAACCGCACAGAGCAGATTCGCGACGAGGGTGCGTGGACGGCGGGCGGAAACCGCGGTGTGCGGGGCGCCGGCCGTGGCCCGGGGGGCAGGTGTTGGCTGCGGAGGGGAAATGTGGCTCCGGGCACAGGCGTGTGTGCACGTGTGTGGTGCTGTTCCTCGCACGGGTCGGATGTTTCTGTGACCACGAACCTGCGTTCTCCATAGAACACGGTCACCCGGCTTTTCCCACTCGTTCCCCGAGGAGGGCGGGGTCTTCTCCCCACCCCGTGGGCAGCTCCTAACTCCTCTCTCCCCTCCCGTTGATTTTTAAGGAGAATCTGGGTGGCTTTGATATCGCAGAACCCGTGACCCAGAATCTTTATCTTTTTAATTTAATGTTGTTGCTGTTGTATTATATCCATCCCATTTTTACTCCCTCTGTCCCCTTCCCCACCCACCCAAAGTGGATCCCACTTGCTGTCCATGGCCATGGTTCTTCCACGCCAGTTCCCTGGCTAAACTGCTCCCCTTCTTTGCCCCCTCTGCCCACTGAAGGTCTATTCGTTGTATTCATGGATCTGGTTCTGTTTTGCTTGTTTGTTTTGTTCATTATTGTCCTGTGGTGGGTAAGACCATATGGTATTTGTCGTTCACTGACTGGCTTAAGAAATGTGGAATGTGCTCTGGCTGGTGGCCCAGTGGATAAGGCGCCGGCCTGTGAACCCAAAGGTCGCAGGTTCGATTCCCAGCCAGGGCACATGACCAGGTTGCAAGCCAGGTCTCCAGCCAGGTCCGTGGCTGGACACAGGTGAAAGGCAACCATACATGGATGTTTCTCTCCCTCTCTCCCTTCCTCTCTCTGGAAATAATAAATCAAATCTTTTTTAAAAATACGGAATGCTTCACAAATTTGCATGTCATCCTTGCGCAGGGGCCATGCCAACCTTCTCTGCATCGTTCCGATTTTAGTCCGTGTGCTGCCCAAGTGAGCACTGACCCAGGACCTTCATCCCCAAGTTGCGTTAAACAGCGTTTTGTACTGAAAAAGCATTTGTGTATCTAGATACACCTAATGAGAGTGCACAATTAACCTGGACTTGAATCGATGGCCAGGATTTTTGCGCAGAAAGACGACCCTGAATTAAATGGCCTTTTCCAGGCCCCTAGTTCTGGTTCTGCTCCCTGTAATCATCCCCTGTGGCTCCATCCTTTTTGACTCCGTTCACCTTCCCGGTGAAGAAGTCCCCAGGAGAGCCCAGCGAGGCTCTCGGCCAGCACAGCCCACCTTCTCCCGGGGGGAGACACCTCCGCTCGGTTCTTCTCCCCATTTGGACGGAACAACAATAACAGCCACAAATACCATTTCCTGGAAACACACAGCGAAGGACACGGCGTCCTTCGCAGAGATAAAAGCACCCTGGGCTCCGTCACTCCGTGACGTGAGTGAGTGTGGTGGGAATTTCAGACGCTCAGCGGCGCCCCTGGGCCCCACGGCGTGGGGTGGGGGGTGCGGGAGGCCGTGCCAGGGCCCTTGGAGCAGCCTCGTCCCGCGCCCCGCCCGCCCCAGCGCCCACTGCCTTCCGGGAGGCGCAGGCGGTCGGAGCAGAAGCAAACGCACGGACGGGGCGGTGGGCCTTGCCTGCGTGCGCAGCTAGAAACGGCCGTGGGCCGTGGGCGCTCTCCCCAGGACCTGCGTGCCATGGCTTCTCTGCCAAGGCACCTGCCTCCCGGAGCCGTGTGCCGGGCCGGGGGCGGGGAACGGGGTTGCTGCCAGTGGCCTTTGTTTTATTTTTACTGTATGAAGCATAAGGTGCCACGTAATTACAGGGCTCGGCTATTTATTCTCCAAGGCTAAAGGAGGCGAGGGCCGGGCCCTGGTGTTCCTGTTTCTCCCGCAGTGTTTCTGCGTCACTAAACCCGTTGGTACGGGGCTGTTACCGCCGGGTCTGCAGCGCAGCGTCCGAGGTGCCCGTAGCCTGTCCAGGATCTCGGGAAATGTCCGTAGTGGCGGGACCTGAGGCATCACGCAAGGCTGCTGCAGGATTCGGGGTAGAACTCACATTTGTCCCCAGGGAGAGGCAGCCCCCTGGGGGGTGCTTGCCCGGAACTTGGGGGGAGACGGTGGGGAATTTGAGGAGCCGCTTCTGTCTAAAGAAGATGTTCCCAAAGCTCCCCGTTGCGGAGACGTGGACCAGGAAGAGGAAACTGCCACCTCGGCTCCACGCTTCCCTCACCCGTAAAAACCAAGTTTAATTAGAGGCGCGGGTTACCCCACCCTCTCCAGGCAAACAGGAAGTCACGGCATCGCTGGCGCAGCACCTGCTGCTCGTGTTTGTGAACAGACAACTGGTGGGAAGCCAGGCCTGCGGACCCGAGATCTGCTCACCTGACCCGGAGGGGGTACCCTTTCCCCCTCGAGTTTATTAAAAATCCCAAAGCAAAGTTGGAAATCGAGCTCGTGGAGCTGACCCCTGCCCGAAGCCCCCCTTCCTTCCGAGGGCCAATCCAAATCCAGACGCCGAGGGGTCGCCTCTGGGGAGGGTTCTGTGGCTGCACCGGTGGGCGAGGCACCAAGTCAGGAGCACGCAGCCCAAGGGGCCGGGAAAGACGCCGGCCCACGTGGCCTCACCGGGACCCGGAGCCCAGGATGGGGGGCGCAGAACCCTCCTTCTTCAGCGCACGGCTGCTCCAGCGCCCCGCTGCAGGGAAGGACACCCTGGCCACACAGCAGCAGAACCACCGTGACAAAGAACCGGTTACTTCCGGCTCCTGCCTCTTTCTCTTCCTCTTAGTCACCTCTCCCCACAAGCAGCTCAAAATCACAAAAAGGAAGTGGCCTCGTATTTTCCGGATTTCTTTGAATGAGGTCACTGTTCCTAGATGGAAGTCGAGTACCCGGAGTGACTCAAGGTGACACCAGGGAGTCAGGGGGCCAAGGAGTGGCGGGGCCCTTCCCAACTGTCACACCTGCTGCTCCCCACGCCGCCACCCCGACCTCCGGCTTCTTGCAGAAGTCACGTGCCCGGGTCTTCACCGACCGAAGCTCGGATGAGCATTTGTCTCTATGGTTGGCACCTGCGCCTCATGGTTCTGTTCTGAGGTTCTACCTACCAGGGAAGGGGAGTTTGAATGATGGAATGGGGCCCGGTGGACCCGGAGGCATCTCTGCACGGGGCCTCAGCCCACGTCTCCCTGCCCAGGACCCACCCAGCCACCCCGCTGGCTCCTGTCCCTGAGTTCCATCCTCCTGCCTCTCAGAGCTGGGGACGGAGGACGGGGTGCGCAGGCCAGGTCCCGCCAGGTGGGCCGCGGGTCACCAGCAAGGCCTGGAGCCGAGTCATGTCCCTGCCTTTGTCATGTGTCCCCCTCCCTCTCCCCCACCTCTGCCTCCCCGCTGCCCCGGGCCCCCAAATGCAACACGCCGTCTTTCTCCAAAGTCAGATCACGTCACGGGACCTGGGGGACACCGAGTGACACCGGGTGCACTTCTGGAGGAGCCCCTGCGTCAAGGGCGCAAAGGCTCCGTGTCACGGCCCCGGTGCCCCAGCTGAGGAGCACTGAGCACCCCGCCTCATCCCGCCTCCCTTTCGGGCCTCGGCAGGTGGCAGCATCGCCTGGTCGCTGGGACACGCCTCATTTCCCCCACTTTTTAAGTCCACAATCGAGGTGGGCAATTCCCGTTGAAGCGTTTACATTTCTGGTGTCGTCCCTGTCACGGTATTCCACGTGACCTTCCGGAAGACGCTCGGGTCACCCTGGAGGTCACGGCCTGCGGCTGGAGCCTGAGGTCCCAACGCGCCTCGGGGCAAACCCGGTCCTGCCCCAGCCGCCCTGGCTCCCCGCCTCCCGCCTTTAGACGCAGCAATTACTCCCGTCTCGCACCCGGGCGCCTCGCCTCCAGGCCAGGAGGGTGTGGGAGGAGGTAATGACACAGCACCTCCAGCTCCTGCGCTGGCCATGACGGCCCCTGTCTGCAGCCCCGGGGGCAGCAGGTGGGAACTGGGGCTGCACCGGACCCAGGGAACAGGCCCAGGCACCCGCGCAGCTCAGCCCAGAGTGGCCCCCACGGTGACCTTTGTCGGCACAGGGCGCAGAGGTGGCACTGTGACAGCACTGCACTCGCTCTGAGAGCTCTGTCATCCGCTCCTGGGGAAGAACCAGGCTGCAGGGGGGAGCCGGGCTCCTTCTGGCCGTTTAAACCCCACCTGCATTTCATGACATGGTCTCTAGGCTCCTTTTTACCAGCCGACCAAAAATATTCCTAGTTTAGCTCTTAGCCTTCCAAAAATAATTCTTGGGCCCTGGCTGGTGGCTCAGTGGATAAGGTGCCGGCCTGCGAACCCAAAAGTCGCTGGTTCGATTCCCAGCCGGGGCACATACCCAGGTTGCAAGCCAGGTCTCCAGCCAGGTCCTCAGCTGGAGGCAGGTGAAAGGCAACCATACATGGATGTCTCTCTCCCTCTCTGCCTCTCTCCCTTCCCCTCTCTCTAAAAATAATAAAGTCTCTTTTTAAAAAAGAAATAAATAAACACAATTTTCGGCACCAAAGCGTTGGTGCAGCATGCTTAGCCTGAAGTCCTTTGAACGCAGGGTGACTTAGCAGGAGGGCTGTCTTGGATCATCCTGCAGTGGGGCCAGGCAGCCCTGCTTCCTCTGCCAAATGCAAATGAAAAAAAAAAAAAAAAAATGAGGTTGTTATTCCCGTCAACCGGAAAAGAAGTGTCCGGAGAGGGTGACCTCATCCGACAGGTGTGGGCGGCGGGCGGGGTGGCCCGAGGGCTCCGTCAGCCACCAGCCCCTCCCAGAAGTGAGGGGAGAGGCCGCTGGGCTGGTTCAGCCCCAGTCCCCTGCCCTGGGCTCCTTCCAAGGATTTTGAGGGGACGTGGGTGCTGGGGCGGGAGAGGAGGGGAAGCATGAGCTGGCGAGGGTGGGCAGTGCTGGGGACTGAGGGTTACAGGTGTCCTGGGGGGACAGCAGCCCCCCTGTCCTGCTCCCTCAGACCCCCTGTCCCGGCACTGCCAGGACAAACCCTCGCCCTGGCCCCGGCAGCTCCTGCTGTGCTTGTCAGGTCCCTGTCGGGGCACCAGTGCCGCTGACAGCTGGGGTGAGCCCACCAGGCCCTCAGCCACATCCCACCTGCGTGTGAAAACACAATGAGTTATAAACTGTTTCAACCTTTTTAAGAGCTTGAGAAATGTTTTCAGGAACGGTACTCCCCTGGCTGGTGCGGCTCGGTGGATTGAGCGCCGGCCTGAGAGCCAAAGGGTCGCCGGTTCGATTCCCAGGCAGGGCACCTGCCTAGGTGGCGGGCCAGGTCCCCAGATGGTGGCCTGCGAGAGGCAACGGCACTCTGATGTCTCTCTCCCTCTCTTTCCCCCTCCTTTCCCCTCTCTCTAAAAATAATAGAAATAATAAAGTCTTGTATAAAATTTTAAAATAACTTGGGGGTGACGTTACACTAGGTGATTTAATGCTTGAAGTGAGATTTGGTTGTTTTTTTTTTGTTTGTTTGTTTGTTTTGAAGCAAGATTTCTTACAGTGAATGCAGTGTACTTTTTTTTTTTTTTAGATTTTATTTATTATATTTAGAGAGAGGGGAAGGGAGAGAGGCAGAGAGGGAGAGAGACATCCATGTGTGGTTGCCTTTCACCTGCCTCCAGCTAAGGGCCTGGCTGGAGACCTGGTTGCAACCTGGTTATGTGCCCTGGCTGGGAATCGAACCAGCGACCTTTGGGTTCTCAGGCTGGTGCCTTTTCCACTGTGCTACCAGCCAGGGCGCAGTGTACTTTTTTTTTTGGAAATATTCATGCATAAATACCAATGTTTTCATCATAGTAAAAATGTAGGTTTTATAATTATTGCTAATGTTCACTCTTGGCCTCCTTGTATTGATCTTGGAATGGCCTTCCTTCAATGACCTTAGGTTAAGAATAACTTTATAGCAGGTGATGATGAAATAAAAATGTGTTACAATTCTTTCACAACTTTGCAATGTGTTTACACCTCTGCATTTTTCCCCCCTGCATGGTAGCATTGTAGACCTTGAACAGTTCATTCTTATTTCTTTCTTAATTGCTTCCTTTTTATGGAAAATGAGAAACCCAGGTATTTTCTCTTCAAACACGTTGTGGCTGCTGCCCAGCAGGTGCCCGCGGGACGCTGGGTGCCCAGCTCCTGCAGGCGCCCAGCCCTGGCCTCCCCAGGCACGGAGCTGGGCCGGGTGACGCTCTCGAGTGAAACCAGCTCCAAAGCTAGAGGCATTTGCATCCCCGGCAGTCAGTTGCCATTGCTGTACCCGGAAACCAGAGAGGAGTCCTCCGAATTCAAGCGCAGAGAGGCGTCCTACTGGCTAAAAGCTGCAAACGATACCATGGTGGAGGGAAACAGGGAGCTCCCACCCCCGCCTTTGAGAATCCCGGACTCCTTGCTCTGCACAACTGGCTCTCAGCCTGGCCCAGGTGGGAGTGAGCAGCAAGGGGCTGCGCTGAGTGCGGTGTTGCCAGGGAACTGCTCTCACCACCTCATCCTCTCAGGCACCTGGAAACGCCAGGGCTCCCGGGAGAGACAAGGCTGCCCCACAGCCTTTGCGTCTTAAGACAGATCCATCTCTTACGCTGGTTCGATTCCCAGCCAGGGCACATGGCCAGGTTGCAGCCAGGTCTCCAGCCAGGTCCGTCGCTGGAGGCAGGTGAAAGGCAGCCACACATGGATGCTTCTCTCCCTTCCTCCCTCCCTGCCCTCCTCTCTGAAAACAATAAAAATATTAAAAATCGATATCGTTCATGAGAATGCCCAAAAGTCATGTTATTCAGAATGTATCCCCCAACGTGTCAAAAAGCAGTGCTACGTGGCCCGGACTGGCTGACTGACGCGGCAACTCCCGGTTCAGCTGATGGTTTTATTATTATGTAAGAAGAGCCGAAGTCATTTTTTAAGTCTCCCCCAAATACGCTTTATGGGAAGGAAGGCCATTTGACTGGTTAGTCTGGTGCCCGTCCGTGGAGGGCAAGTCATGGGAGAGTCAGAAATTCAACCACACGTGCCCTCCGGTCATGGCCACAGGCCACGGCTGCACCTGGGGCTGATTTTCCGTGTTACAAAGGGAAGAATTAAAATAATAGACAAACAGGTTTGCTGCTCCGACTTCTTGCATTTGAAATTGATCATATTTCCCGATAAGGTTTCTCTGACGTTTTCAAAACGTGACAAGGAGCATGAAATTCTTTGGGTGTGCCTGGAAGCCGATCCTGCAGAAACTAAAATTCAAAGCTCCGTAGTATGCGGTAGATAAGGTTACCTCTCCCTCGGCCTGAAGACTCATTCAGAACAATTCTTCACAAGGAAAAAATGAAAAGCCACTTCAAGTTGACTCTCAAGTTCCCTTTTATTCCTAGTATAATTTTGAATTTCGGTACATAGCTTTTGAATACGGTATTTGGGATACACACAGGTGGCCACGTCAACCTAGCAGAAAAATGCTTTTTCTGATGTAAAAAGTAGACTGGGGATACGTCTATCTTGACTAGAAATTACAAGGGAAAATCTACTTTCTCTTTTAAAAGAAACATTTCTACATTTCCTCTCTCGACATAACAACAGAGCTTACCTGACACAGTGAATTTTACCCCAAGTCCCCGCACATTAATACCTATATAAATGCTTGAGCCCCGGCAGGGGGTGGCCATATCCAACATGAGTTATGGTGCCAAACATCAAACGGACCGATTCAGAGATAAATGGACCAGAATCGTGCACTTGGAAAACTCAACATACTTGACAACACTGAAGTCATCTTCGCAAGAAGCACTCCCCATGCATGAGTGATAAGGTATTTAAACTCAGGAGTAGGACAGGGCTGAATTCAGTCCCGTGACAGCATGCTGTCCCCCAGAGAATGTTCTCTGACCGGTGGGAGACGCCCCGTTGCTCCCTGTGGGTCCCCACCACGGAAGCCCAGGGTCCACACCACGGAAGCCCGGGGTCCACGCCACGGAAGCCCGGGGTCCATGCCACGGAAGCCCGGGGTCCACGCCACGGAAGCCCGGGGTCCACGCCACGGAAGCCCGGGGTCCACACCACGGAAGCCCGGGGTCCGCGCCACGGAAGCCCGGGGTCCAGCGAGCAGGGTCTGGCTGGCAAGCGCAGGGCCCCCGCGAAGGCCTGACAGCCAGGTCGGGAGTTCTCTCACGCACAGGCCCCAGGGGGCACGTGTCCTGTTCCGCCCATGAGCCCCCGTGGAAGGGACCGCAGCCTCCTTGTCAGGTAGGTTGGCGGTAAGTACCCGCAACACCGTGTGATGGTTTGACAGTGACGCTTGGCCTTGTAGTGTTGCATCAGCAACGTGCGGCTTCACATCTTGATGTCTAATGAACACGCCAGCCGTCCCCTCCCTGGCGAGGGGGACGCGCACAGGTGAGCCCCACTGGCCACAGGTGCGCGTTCTGGCCACGTGCGTCCGGAGAGCGGCCGCAGCGGCATCGTAATCCTGTTCGTTTGAAGTGGCGGCTTCTCTCCGGAGCCCAGGGGACAAGCTCAGTGACTCCGGGCACGGACATCCGCGTCTGAAACTGGAGGGCACCTCTTTCTAGAAGCCGTGAAACCACTGCTAAAATGCCTGCAAGCAACAAAGAACAATCTTGCCCCATCAGGCAAAGTTTTTTCCTGCTAAATCAGCCGCATCTTAAAACACTTGTGTCCAGAATAGTCAACCGCCGGCAGGTGTGGTTCCGATAAGTGTTTCACGTGGTGGTGGGGGTGGGGGTGCTGGAGGATTTGCTGCCAGGCTAATCAACGTGCAAGGTTCCTTCTTGATATTCCATAGAAGCTCTTGGGGATCAAAGGTGATATCACCGTAGCTTCGGAGGGCACCCCCCTTTCCTCCACAGCCACAGAAATGGGCCTCTGGTGGGGCCCAGCGCACTAGAGCTTTCCTGTGATTTCTTCATGTTCCTCTTCTTTTACTTCTCAAGCTGAGAGACTGCTTGTCCTTGGTGTGGAAAAATAGATATTTTTTGGTGAAAGGTGCCATCCTTATGATACATTCAAGAGTGAGGAAGGAAGCAAAGCAAAGGAATCCCTGTTAAGAACCTAAGAGAGTGTTCAGTGCTCCAAATGTCCTGTATTTTCAAGTAGCCACAGCCCTTGCCCCTGGGGGACGGCACTCACACAGACCCCCGTGGTCGGGACTTTGAGGGGATCGGGGGGCAGTGAGGAGCGGGCGCTGGGCTCCCTGCGTGGAGCTCACAGCACAGGTCACGCGTGGACCCCGCCGCTACCCACCCTCCGTGCCCAACCACGGGATGGCTTTCTCAAGGGGCGCCCCTGTCATCTAGGCTGCTGTGACGTGTTTTCCAGCAAACGGCCATGCGCTTCCACTGTGTAATCACACACACACATCCACCTGCCACTTCCTTCAGTCCACGGACAGCTCCTCATTCACGCCAGCCCTCGCTCCACAGAACAGGTAGCGCAAAGGCTGCCACCTGACGGCTCCTTTCGGACCTTTTGTGACACACACAGTGTCGCCGATGGCCCGATCCACCCCTAACATGAATCCCATCTTCAAATGATGAGCAGCACACATGCATCATTCGCCGAAGGTCTTTCTCTTAACGAGAGCAGCCCAGGGAGGGTGTCTGAACCCCAAGTCTATGTCTGTCTCAGGCTGCTGACTTGAACCTGATTAAAAGTAAACCCTCCACCTAAATCCCTCTGGTCCCCTCACGCCGTGCAGTGTACCTCAAAAGCCCTTCTGAAAAGGAGAATTATCTTACCCTGAGACAGTTCTCTTTCTGAAAACGCCTGTATCTCAATTCTACCAAAAACCTGAATGCTGTTGGATTTTTTCCAATGTTTCTGAGAAACGCTTACACTAACGCCCTGGAAATCTTTCTCTCTCTCTCTCTCTCTCTCTCTCTCTCTCTATATATATATATATATATATATATATATATATCATTAACTGGCTCCCATTGATAACTTCCCAATGTCCTATTCCTCAATGTCCCTGCCAATGGCCATCCACACACCATGATTTGCTCATTTCTTCCTGGACCAGGACGCGTGGAAGGAAACACTAAATGCCGTTCTGGCTGCCCCACAGCCACGGAGTAAGTGGAATTAAGGTCATGAGTGAGAGCCACGGGCAGCGTGTCAACACAGGAAGTGCATTTTGTCATCAAAGAAACCCTCTGTGCGTCTGCGGACAGGGGAGTGACCCACCCTCGTGTGTGTGGATGTACAAATAAGGATGAACTGGGACCAAAGTGCCTCTAAAACTATAAAGAAATCAAAAGCACCGCAAAGGGACAGTTTTCAAAGTCAAAGTCGCTGTGACGGGGGCCCGCGCTGGACTCCGCTAAGCGTCATGTCTGGCGTCTCCAGCCCCTGGGCTTCGGGTTGTAGTTGCCGCCGGCGACGGGGAAACAGCCATCGAACCTGCCGTCCAGGGACAGGGTGTCCGGCTCGGGCCTGGAAGGCCGCCTGTACCACACGTCAGGCCACGGGGCACCATCCCGGGAGGTGGGGGGCCCGCCGCTGCTGGGCGGGGTCGTGAGGCCGGACTCCCATCCTCCCGCGGGGCCGACAATCGTCCCCAGGGCTCCAGGCGCCCAGGACGGCGTGCGGCTCCCATCCTCCGGGGCCCCCGAAAGCACCTTCCTCCGGGCTGCGGAGACCACGGTCACCGCCACGGATTCCTGGATGCGTCCGGGTTCAAAGGCATCGCCCACGAGGCCGCGAGGAGACCCGGCGGCTGCTCCCCAGGGCGTCCGCCTGTCAGTCGCCTTCTCCAGCCTCTCGGTGCGCTCGGCAGGGTAGCCGCAAGCAGGCCGGTGCGCCCAAGGGGGTGTCGCGGACACAGTGGGCGGGGCCCGTCCTCCAGGGAGGGTCCGGGGGCGGCCACTCTCCTAGAGACAAGGGAGACGTTAGTGCGTCCTGCTCATCCGCGCGCTGGGCCGTTACTGCCAGGGCGTCACCACGGTGCCCGGCCTAACGTGGCTGCTCTCCACCTCCCGACCCACAGCTCCGGCACCACCATGGCCCCCTGTCCTCCCCGGGGGCCCCAGGCTTCGGTCCGCCCCCCACCGCTCGCGTCTGACGCACAGCCGCCCTCACAAGAGCAAACGCCAACGCGAGCCGCTGGCCCGTGTCCCGGAGCGGCCAGCCGTTCCCCTCTGAACCCGCATCAACGCCGGTGAAGCCAGGTGGGTGTGGGGCCACGGCGGGTGGGCACGGCCCACGCCTCTGAGGGGAACCGTTTGCCACTGTGTCGGGGCGTTCCTCTCTCAGTGCCTGCTGCCCCCCTTGTTTCTGAGTTTGCACCCCTGAAACACTTCCTGTGGCAGCTGATGTTCGACCTGCCCAGCGTGCGGAACTGCGAGGCGGTGAACGCGCGGTTCCCTGCCTGTCCACCTGCACCCGGTGCCCTGAGACCAGGTCCTGGCGGAAGGTCACAAACCGCGCCTGGGGCCGCACTGTGGCAGTCCTGCGGGGGCCACCGTCACTCACAGGTCAGTTTAGAACAGGGGCCCTCCCCCCACCCTGAGGGGACCGACAGGGGATGTTCCCAGAGGTGGTTCAGAGGCAGTCGCGCTGGGGACCCGGGCGAAGGGGAACGAAGACCCTTTTTCAGGCTCGTCTCTCGGGGAAAACAGCCCCTGTCTCAGATGCCCCGGGACCTGCCGTCTTCAAGTGACTCTCAAATGTCCTTCCAGCAAGTGGCGTTCCGGAAAGTCCCGCGGCAGCGCTGTCTTATCTGCATGGAAGAGCCTGTCCACGTCTGCTCGCCAAGAACAGCGCGGACACCAGGCTCTGAGCCATCGCGTCGGGACCGGGGGGCGGGGGTGGAGCTTAAACGGTCCTGTGAGCAGCCGGCACCCTCGGGCCTCAGGAGAAACGCGCCTGCAGCTTCGGCTCTGCACCTCGCCTCTGCCACGGGCCACCCCTCCGCAGTCACCCGGGATTCACCTCCAGGTGACATGTTCGGCTCTGAACCCATCACCTGTGAAGAAGTTTCCTCCTGTGTTGGAAAAAGGGTCCTGGAGGTGGCGAAGGAGGCCGGCAGGGCACCTTGCACTCAAGGTGAACCCGGGTGTCACCCCAGCCTGGGGTCCCGCCCGGCCCCTCCTCGGCCGCAGGAGCCCAGCTCCCCGGCTCGCTTTCCTTGGGTGTAAAATGGTACAACTGCTGGCTAACCTTTCTGGGTCACCTTTACACATCAAAAGCCACAGAGCGCGACACACGTGGACTTTGCCTGTCATTGTGAGACCTCTGCGGGGCCTTGTGAGGTGTCAGGGACCTGGCAGGACCTTTTGTCCAGGAGGCAAGTGCCCAGGCAGGCTGCTGACCGGGATAAAAATAGGAGGGGCCTTGCCTTTGAAGTGGCCCGAGCGTCCAGCCGCAGATACGCCGGGGCCGCCGGGCCAGCAACCTGGGGGCCCTGACGTCACCTCCCTGCCTGCCCAACACAGGCGCCCACATGTCCTGGGACAGAACAGCCGTGTCCCCTGAGGGCAGGGAGGCGGGTGAGGGGACCGCAGGTACTGTCCTCTGTGGCCTCTCACCGCAGGAGCGATGACAACAAAGCCGATCGGACTTTGACAGTGTGTCTCTCCCCGTTCCAAGCACTTTCCCCTGCTCAGCCGCCCGACGGCCCGACGACCCCATCTCGCAGGTAAGGAAACCAAGGTGTGGCAATGAGGGCGCGGCGCCCTGTGTTGGTGCAGGGAAATCGGGGGACAAAGCCGCAGGCCATCGATTCTGCCTAAACGATGGAGTTGGAGGAACTAGGGCAGCAACTCCGCCCTCCACCCTGAAAGGGAAGCGTGTCTGTCTGAAAACCGAGGCCCAGGGATGACAACACTCCAGCTCAGGCTGGGGCGGCCATGAGGACGTTCCTGTGAAAGTCGACTCCACACGGTGAGAACATTAAAAGAAAACCTGTTAAACGCACTTCAAAACACTGCCTGGAAAGTTTCCCCTCCCTCCAAGACGTCCATGCCGCAGGTCCCCTCCGTCCTGACCCCAGGAAAAAGAAATTAATCATAGAAATCAGCCGTTCCACGTCCATCCATCCCTACAGGGAAAAAGGGCATTTTCGCCGTGAACAAAGGATGTGGATCCTGTAGGAAACCGATGACGTTTTGACCTGACGGGAGACCTTCGTGGACCATAATCTCAGTATCTGGCTCATACTCATAGAAGCACTTAATATAGGAGAATCATCATGATGCGCATAAATGAAGATTTACGCTACGTACCTCATGAGAATTAGAATCATGATAAATTATTAACCCGCTTAAAATGCCTTTCACTTTGTGGGGACAGCTTCAGCTTATCTGTAATGTCCCAAATATCCTTCGTAAAACCAATCCAGGCAAACTTCTCCCTTTTCCATTCACAAGAGTCACTGTGAATGTGCATTTTTCCCCTAGAAGGAAAGTAGGGGTAAGAGAGAAGATTTTTTTTTATAGGATGTGGCTACTATTTATGGATGAAAAAGGGGGTGATGTAATAATAAATCATATATCCCCTAACTGGACAGGTCCTGGTGGGCAGCCACCGCGGGCCTCTCACTTTTCCAGTGAGAGTCCTGTCTGCTGTCCCCATGCACGGAGGTCACACCCCTTTGAGACACCAGCAGTCACACCCCTGCTGGGGCGCAAACCCTCAAAAGAGCCTGTGACCCCATTCACAGCCCAGCAGTCGGCCTGTCTGGCCTCCTCCCGCCTCCACAGAATCTGCCTTCCCCCTCTTCACTTCAAATGTGTCAAAGAAGACGCAGAACCGTTATTCTGCATGTGACATCATGCTGCTGGCGTAGCGCGTCAGCCTGGCTCCGACCAACTCTCATAAAACTTCCCTGCAGGTCTGCGCGTTTCCTAGGTCGACACACTGGAAGCAAACCTGCTGCCCAGTTAGAAACACTTCAGCTTTCTCGGCGGAAACTTGATCAGTGAAGATCCGAAGAAGCAGGGTCCTGAAGGGAAGGCTGTGTGGTGTCTAACAGCCTTGGTGGGCTCTTTGCAGATAAGAAGCCCACCTCTGCCAATAAGAAGCCCCTGTCACCAGCCCTAATTCCACCACAACACTGATGAACCCAAGCTGGGGAGCTGATGACAGCGACACCCACGCTGTGACCGCGCGGAAGCTCCGTTTCATTACAGTGACGCTTTCTCTTCCCGGCCCGTCCGCTCCCGTCCTGAATCATTAAGTCCTTTGGACGTCAGGGCCTGGCCAGCACCGAACTGCTTAAGAACAGAACCTCGGGTCTGCTGCCGACCAGAGAAGCTAGTTCTGGACAGGTCAAAGGGAAGACAGCATCCTGACCTCAGCTGTGCTTCAGCCCCAGGCCAGGAAAGCACAGGGACCCTATGGGCCACACCACCCGGACACCAGCCCTGACACAGTGACCACCACCCCCTACCCTGGCCCCAGCCCGTCAGGGGAGCCCGAGACCCCCACCCCTTTAGCACCTTCAGTGATTCCCTCTGCCTAGCTCGTCCCCCGGGGGTTGTCGGGGTGTTGGGGCCACCACTCCCCTGGGTGCAGTGCCGTGTCCTCCACTAATGAGCCCTTATTCTCTCCGACGCCAACGCCTTTGTGCACTGGGCTCAGCTCCCCTTCACTTCACAAGCATGCGGCAAATACCGCGTGAGGAACAGGACTCAATCTTTGGGACTGTCTCTCTGTCCATTACGTTTTTAAGCAAATTAGGCCCTTTGATTCATATCTCAAGCCCTCAGGAAACCCTTTCACCTGCGGGCGGCTCTTGGGAAGTTGTTAGGGTTTATTGCGGAGTCACATTTATGTTTCCTTTGTCAGAAACACGGCCCCAGAGTGGCATTTAAAATTAGGAATAGAGCAGAAAGAAAGAAGGAACTTGTACCCTTTGCAACAACATGGATGGAACTGGAGAGTATTATGCTTAGTGAAATAAGCCAGTCAGTGAAGGACAAATATCACATGATCTCACCCATTACGGGACAATAATGAGCAAAA